>VXBL01002157.1:2996535-3122564 GCA_013400195.1 Aramus guarauna
TGCACGCCTTGCCTTGCCTTGCACGCCTTGCCTTGCACGCCTTGCCTCGCACGCCTTGCCTCGCACGCCGTGCCTCGCACGCCTTGCACGCGCCCGAGCTGGCCGAGAGCACGGGCAGGGCCCAGCACCCCGCACACAGCCGCAGCTGCGGGCCAGCAGCTTTCGTCCCAGGGCCGGTGCCCCCGAGCCTTCCCCCGCACGCCGCGCCCTCGGGTGGGGCCAGGGTAAGGCTGCCCCGGGGCTGGAACCGGCTGCTTATGGGTACTGGACCCAGCTGCTTACTGGTGCGTGGGAGGGGGTGGGCGGGCAGCTACAGAGCAGGGTAGCGCTGGCACCTGGACAGATCCTGCACTCCCCGCGCTGGGGCTGTGCCCAAAGCCGTGCTGTGCGACTGCGAGGAGGCCGGGGGTCTCTGCCCCCCGAGATGCCGGGTGAGTCCCACCCGCGGCTGAACCAGCCCTCTCCCCGTTCAAACCATGGCCAAAGCATCGCCCGCTCGGTTTCGGCAGCCGCCGCGCTGGAGGAATCAGGGAGGTCTCTGCTCCTCTGCCCTGCCAGGACGGGGAGGAAAGTGAAGCCACGAACCAGAGGCAGAAAAAACAGTGGAGAGAAATACAATACAGCCTCCGAACAAACTGCCGGCTGCAGCCTCTCGTCAGCCCGGGTGTGAAGCTGGAGCTGTTTGTTTAGACCCGGAGCTTTTCATCCACTCAGCAGCTAGAAACGCTACCCAGAGCCTCAGCTCTCCGGGGCAGGAGACAGGGTTTGTTACTGCTCGGGACAGGGCAGGGTGCTCTGGCCACGCAGGAGCATTCTGCACCTCGACAGGCCGTGCTGGGAGCCCAGGAGGGGTGGGGGGAGGGCAGAGTCCGGCGACACAGACCAAGGGTCCCCCCAGCCTGCAGCATCACCTGCTTTGGGTGACTCGCCCCCACCTTCCAGCTCCCCCAGCCGGGCAGCGGGATGGTCTCTGCCTCACGGAGGTCGCTGATGAAGGCTGAAACGTAAAGTCTGCAGCACCGTGTGATGCAGCGGTCAGCAAAGTGGCGATCAATCAGGAAGAATTATAACAAGGACTGAATTAAGAATGTACACGGATGGGATGAAATTAAGCATTAATAGCCACTCGTGGCTCGAGCTCATCTCTCTCTTCGGCAGCATGACCGAGCGAGGCCACGCAAGGCATAAGCGCAAGGCAATCCCCTGGCTGAAAAAACGACTCCCGGCTCTCCCCATCGCGGCGTGATGCCGTCACAGCCGGGTGCTCCTCACAGCAGCGCGCGGCTGAGGGATCGTGGCCGGGCCGACGGCTGCGGAGCAGCACCGGCTGCCACCCGGCATCGCAGAACTGCAGCGGGAGGCAGCCCCGAGAGGGAGCGGCCCCCGGGCACGAACCCCAGCGCTGCGCCAGCAGCTCCGGACCGCTCGGCCTGCGGTGAGCCCCACCGCGGTGGCACGTTTGTTACTCCCACCCCGCCTTAACAATGTGAGGTTATAAAGCTGCCTGTATCCTCAGCCCAGGAACTGAAGTCCACCCTAAACCTGGAGCCATGGCGTCAGGCCACACAAATGGCAGTGAACGAGCACAAACTCAGAACAGCTCCACAAAGGCAAACGGTGCGGGTCGGGGGGGCCGCTGCGCAGCGAAGGCAGCAGGAGCAGCCTGACGTGACAACTGGGCAATGCCCCAGTTCTGATATAATCCACCTTGGGCAGAAAGTGCCTCGTTTCCCTCTTCCAAAGCATCACGTCCAAGGGTGTGATTTCCTGGTACCAGGAAACCGGGGGGTCCCTGCCCTGCCCCCCCAGGGACAAGCACAGAAAACGGCCAGCTGGCGCTGGACACCGCGGCGGGACCCAGCCTCCCTCCAGCCCGGTACTGTACAAACAAGCAGCCTCTGCAGTTGCTGGTTTGTGGGATTTTTTCTTTATGTTGTTGTCATTCCACCCTCTGCAAAGCCAGCTTCTTCCGGGTGGTTAGTCTGGTTCCTGTAGGTTTCCAACAAGAGACACAAAATGAGGTGCAGAGGCCGTGTCCTGCCACTGCCAGCACCAAGCATTGCCTCTCTCCCCTTCCCTCGAACTTACAACCTTCTCTGTTCGAAGTTGAGCCAGAATTGGGTGGAGGTGGTTGCCCTCGGGGTGATGGGACAGAGCTCTATCCTGTCCTGCTGACGCTCTCCTGAGCTGTCTTTAGGGATGTTACCTGTTATTTTTCATTACAAACACATTGTTCCCCATGAAACACGTTGTTTGGTGCCGAATGCATCCCGCCGTGGAGGTCATGCCACGGAGTCAAGTGATGAAGGCCACAGCTCCCAGCGCCCATTTAATATCCCAGTTACGGCACTAAAAGCCTCATCAGGAGAAGAAAGATAAATAGCTTCACATGAGCCTGTAGTAGTTAGAAATACCGGGGAACAGGGACATTTAATTGGAAATCAATTACCGATTTGCTGATAACGTTGGCATTTGCTCCCAAAGGCTCCATTTGGCTCCGTAAGTACCAGCGCTGCTGCGGGGACCTTCCCCCCTCAGAGCCCAGCAGAACAGCGGGGACGCGGGACAGAGCTTTGATGAAACCAGCAGTGCGCGTGCATTAGGGAAACGGTTCAGTTGCCTTGCTTTACGTTATCTGGCAACAAATCTCATGGGTTAAAGCTGCCGTGCCGCAAGGTGCTGCACATTAAGCGCAGAGCCCCGGGCGAGGAGTGACCCAGCGTGGCTGGGGCTGCCGGCGAGGCGGTGGCGGACGCTGGGAGCTGGCGGGGCTGGGCAGGGCTGTGTCGCCCGGGCACCTCCGTGGCAGGATGCCGGCTGCACCGCGGGGCTGAGCCGAGCACGTAGCGGGCTGCCACGGGCCACGGCCTCCTGCGCTCGCCATGGTTTTCATATCCACTTACCTGGCTCTAGTTAATTCTTTAA
Source organism: Aramus guarauna (assembly GCA_013400195.1). Classification (NCBI taxonomy): domain Eukaryota; kingdom Metazoa; phylum Chordata; class Aves; order Gruiformes; family Aramidae; genus Aramus; species Aramus guarauna. The sequence continues at coordinate 2,999,461 of VXBL01002157.1, forward strand.
AAGCAAACACCGGGCCAGTCCTGAAGGCCGGGGAGCCGCCGCAGGAAGGGCCTTTGTTCATCTCCTTGGCTCAGGTGGCCCCCGAGCCCCCTCACTCCTTCCCTTCGGAAGGAGACAGTCGCTCCTGGCCTGCTTGCCACACAGCGAGCACTAAATCATCTTTGGTTTAAGCTCATTTTGGCATCTGCTTTTGTCTGACATCACTCGTGCATTGCAGGCACGCATCCCCTGCGTGGAGCTGAGCGTCACGCGTCCTCCGTGGCCGGGCTGGGGATCCTCACGGCGGGGGCTGGCAGCAGGGGGGACACTTGGATTCGGTTTTCCAGCAGGTCTGCCACAGACCGGGGGAGCAGCTCTGGCTGCTGACAGCGAGTGTTTGCGGGGAGAGGGCAGTTTGTTGGTAACAGCCGTGCGCAGAGGAGGGAGGCACAGAGCTCCGGGGCCAGGGAGCCACGTCCGCAGGTGGGGGGCAGCAGGCAGACCCCTCCGGGGCAGAACCGCTCAGGGGACCGGTCACGGAGGACAGGAATGACCCCCGAGGAAAAACACCCTTGGACACAAGGATGAGGAGCCGTCACAGATCTCCATCCCTGGAGAGCCTATGGGCGTGAGCGGGCTCAGGCAGCGAGCGGCTGGAGGGATGCGAGGGCACCGCGTCGAGGTCCCCCTCTCTGCCCCTCCAGTGATAATTAACGTCTGTGTAATCGACTTGCAAAAAGAGAAGCAAGCCTACCCTTTCAACGCTTCCCTGCCAAAGCTGCATCTCGGGGGCGATGCCGATGCTGCGGAGGCAGGCAGAGGGCCGGGCCGGGTCTCTCCGGAGCAGACACGGAGCGCGGCTTTGCCAAGGTATTTAACGGCCCGGAGACGGGCACAGCGCCCGGGGCTGGCAGCGGTGCCTGCGTCGGGGCTGGGGGAGCACGGAGCAGCCCTTCCCCGCCAGCCCTCACCCCAGGACGAGCCTAACGCTCTGGTACAGCATCTTCCGCAGCCTTTAATGACCGTGGTTTCAGCGCAGTGAGCTTCAAAACAAAGATTTGCTCAAAATAAAACAGAATAATATTCCTGTTTTTACCCAAATGCATTTTAAATAGAATTTAAAAGAAGACACCTCTGAAATGTGGGATACATCTCAGCTGGTGTAGATCAGCACAGGTCCTCCCACACCAATGGAAATGGGTAAATTTACACCCCCTTGGAGGTGTTTGGGGGTTTTTATTGGCCTACATCTCTCTTCCCCGCGTATTTTCACCACGTGCCCAGGGCTGGGAGGAAGGAGCCCGTCTGTACTCTCAGCGGTTCATCTAAACAAACACAGCAGAAGACATGAAGTCACCCGTGGTGAGCGACCGCGCGCCAGGCTCACGGTTACGGGGGAGCTGCAGCCAGGAGCCGCGGCCAACGGCACGGGAAGGTGCTGCGGGGCTGCTGCACGGCGGCTCTGGCTGAGCACCCCGGGCACCACCTCTGCCCGGGGCTGCGGGGACGAGGGATGGGGAAGTCGCGGGGGCAGGCAGGGGGGGCAGGCAGGGGGGGCAGCCCACACGGCTCCCGGAGGCAGCAAATATTCTGAAAGCACAGCCGGTGTTTTTGAGAAAAGTTAAGCAGTTTTATTCAACAGGATGAGTCCACACTCAACCAGTGGCTTCATCTACATGGCATCATCAGCATACATGACAGAGGACCCACTCAGACACTCTAGCTGAACGGCATCTCACCATAGTTACAGAGACAACACCAGAGGAGGAAGATGACCATTACAAAGGGCAGCCAGCCCGCGGTTTCCTACGGCTTCCCGGCGTAACGAAACCCGTCCCTGCCAGACCACGCAGCCCAGCCGCTCGGAAGCGGATCAGGCGCGGGACACCTACTGCCGCAGCACGAAAACCACAACACTGCTAGTGAAATAACACAGTCCGGGGTTTACGAACACGACCTACCAGGGGTACTTCAGCCTAAGGACGAAAGTGCACTGCCATCACCGCCCCGGGGACCGACACACTTGCACGCGATGCTGAAGAGTCTGTACAGAGAAGAGATTGGTGCGGGTGCCACTACTTTCAGGCCAGCACCATCAGAGGTGATGCTGAGCCCCAGGAGGGTGGGCAAGCGCCAAGCTGCCCCTCCCCGAGGCAGCCACGGCACCGCGGGACCGGACGGGACGGGGCAGGACGGGGCAGGTCCACAAAAGACCGGCGGGGTCTGCGGGAGCCGGAGGTCGGCCGTCACTCTGCACGGCAGAGAAGCCGCCGCTCCGGGCAGACGCCTGCTCTTGGTCGCGCCGCTGCCTGCGGCCCCTCGGGGAGAGAGCTCCCACCGCCCGCCCGTCCCCGTGACTCGACCACCGGTTTTCACAGTGAAAGCTCTGCGAGCTCTCTGAAGCCTACAGTCTTCATGCCTCTGGAGAGGTATCGAGGGCCAGGGTAGAGTCACTCGTGAAACACGAGCAGGTTCCAGTTACAACACTCCTACAATGCACGTGTTTCAATTTTGTGCCAACTTAGCTTACAGAAAAATACATTTCTTCCCTTAAATTTACAGTAGTTAAAACTACAATTTGAATACCATATTAAAAAGGGGTAGTTTATTCTTCAACAAAATGTCTTGGTTTTCTTTTCTTAAAAAAAAAAAAAAGAAAAGAAGAAAAGAAAAAGGACTTTAAAAGCAATCACCCCCAGCACAACGCAACTGTACAAAGGAAACCGTGATGTGTACAGCTCCTAGGACATTAACTCCAAGCATTTGTTCTGGTGCTCAAAAAGGCACTTAAAGATTAAAAAAACCCAATTGCATTAAAAACTCACAACAAAACAAAGGAAAACAAAAGGCAATAATTTAATAGAAAGACACTGGAACTTGTACTGTATCTTCAAAAGTAAGAAGGGAGGAAAAAACCCCCACCCTAATAAACATGGTTTTGCTATCAAATCATCTTTGAAAGTATATAAAAAAACCAGAACACTGGCAAAGTGAATGTTCTCCAGGAACTAAATGGAAAAAAAATAATAATTACTGGCAACGAACAGACAGCTCTCGTGCCAAATGGGCTTCTTCCCTCCCCTAAAAGCACATTTGCTGGTTCATTACGAGACCAGACCGACAGACTGTTTGAACATCTGCTGCCCCTACAGACAGAGGCACTGACCTCAGGGTTAGCCTAAGTTAGGAAAGGGGGGGGAAATTATGAAGAAAAATAAACATCAATATGAACTAATTGTGGTAATTACAAATGTCAACAATGTTAATAGACAAGTACATAAACAGCACTTCCCCTTACAGCATTACACGGAGGAACAATGACAGAATCACTACATACAGTACTTCTCCCCCACTGTACACTGAAAGGTTAGCTTTGCGGCTTTTTTATTTCTTTTTTTATTATTATTGGGTTTTATTTTTACATTGAGCTACCTACTAAGTGCAAAGATTCGGTGAGTGGCATTGGCTTTCATCTAATCTTAGCCTATTTTTGTACAGTTTACATGTTAACAGTTACTTTCCAGCATTGAAGCAAGTACAGCGATATATACAGAGACCGGCAGAGGCAGAGCGGGGTGTGGAAGGGACACATGCTCGTGCACCGGGCACGGGAACAAACCCCGGCGTGGAGGTACGCGCTGCCTCGCACGGGCACGGGGCCGAGCGGGCCGCGGCAGGAGCGGAGGGCTCAGCCGTCCCGGCCGGCACCTCCACCGCCTTCTGAAGTCAGGCTGCTCCTCTGGCCAGGGGCGAGCTGGGGGCTGCAGCCGTGCTGGAGGGAAGAGGAAGATGAAGGGGGAAAACCAAAAAAACCCCAAAGCCCCGGGCAGGGGCCGGTCACCACTGGGCGAGGCAGGAGGGCTGGCCGGCTTCCCTGCCCAGGCACAGACAGAACAGCGGAAATCAGAGCGAGCGGGAAGAAAGGATGAACATTTAGGAGCCATTAGTGCAGCTTTTCTACGCAGCTGAGACTCACCATGGCCCGTTTCACGCTGGGGTTGTACGTGACCATGTGGAAGTGACCAAATTAAAGCACGGGTCATTGCATGAAAATCTGTACAAGGAAAAAAAAAACAAAAAACAAAAAACAAAACCCTGCAGGAGAAGCACAGAGTGTCTTGAATTCAGTGATCACAGAAGAGACTTGATTATCAGACAAAGTACCATGCAATCCCCTGCTCTTTCTGCATATTTTTTTCTCTGGGTTAAATGTTCAGAGGAAAAACAAAATGTAGGTTCTTTTGCATAAACTCAAACTGTTGTATTATATAGTACAGTACAGAAAGTGCAAATATCACCCCATCAGATGGGTTCCACATCTGATATGGTCAAATATGGCTCATGCTTTTCATGCAAGAAGATGCAATCTGAATCAAGACCCTCATGTACTGCTGTGCAACTTCAAATAAAGGAACGCTGTTGTACCCGAGCCTCCTCGCCTGTTTAGTCCCATCTGTTGAGACACCATTAGGTGTTGTTTTGAAAAGAAAAAGAAGTGTGTGGGGAAAGGGAAATGAAGCATCTCAAAACTGTGTAAGTTACTCTATTTATGCTTTACCACAGGTTCGTCACTAGTCCTTGTTCATTCTGAAATCTTCAGGGAAATCAGTCGTGCGGACCTCGCGGTGCCGGCAGGGCAGCGCCGGTGCAGCAGCTACGTCCTTCTCGCTGCCAGAAGCCGACGGAGCCCACCTTGCTGCCTGGCCCCGCTCCTCTGGGGCGTCGCGGCGCACACCAAGGCATCTCGGGATTCAGCTCGAAAAGACTCTCCAGCCACCATGACGCACTGTCAGTGGTGAATCTCAGCTCTTCTCCATAGGCTAGCAGTGAACAAACCCCACTCTATCTACCCCAACCCCCTTTTTTTTTTTGTAAATGCCTAGAGATGCAGAAAATAAATTCCAGGGTTGGCCTTGTATTGCTCGATGCACAGCTGCTACATACCTCCACGCACACACACGCACACAAATAGCCTGGAAAAAAAACCCAAATCAACCTGACATCTCTAGAGAGGACATTTCAGAGCCAGTTTCTGAGGTAAATCTACTTTTTAAAAAAGTCACCGAATTCTGTACACTTTTTTTTTAATATATACTTCTAGATATAGCGTGTATTCTCCAGTGCCAACACATAGACCCGCCGTCTCCTGCTGCCGTAGGACTGCAAGCTTGGGAAGTGTTTCTGCATGGATGGGGGTGTGTGTGCGCACACACGTACCTACACACACACACACGTATGTACAATCAACCATCAGGCCTAGGCTACGCACTTGTTTCCCTTTTGGAGAGTTTCCTCTTGAGCACGGTTGTGCCCTCCCTTGGCCGAGCAAGGCTTTGCCGAGCCGCCGGCCCCGCTCCCGCCGTGCAGGCGCTGGCTCTCCCGCCGCAGTCCCAGCCTACATGGTGCCCGATTTATCCGCCGAGCTGCTGGGGAAGAGCTTCTCGGTGGGGGTGACGGCGGGGCTGCCCACCCCCGAGCTGCTGCTGCTGCTGGAGCGGTGCTGCACCACCGGCCGCACCGGCCGCATCGGTGGGGGCCGCAGCTGAGCCCCGGCCAGCCGGGCTGACAGGGCTGGCTTGAAGGTGGTCATCATCTCCGTGGTGGAGCTGCTGCTGCGGCGCATGGCAGCGTCCGGGTCCCGGATCAGGATGGTGTGGAGGGGGCTGGCGGGCTCCGAGTTGGCGGCGCCCATTGGGGGGTTCTTCATGGGCTCCAGCGTGTCCAGGACCACGTCGGGGGCCTGCTTGGCCGTGTTCTGCCTCTCCAGCTCCCGCAGCTCGTTCAGCGCCGTGCTCATGGTCTTCTCGATGTCCTGCGAATGCCACCGACAAAGGGACGTCAGCACTGTGCCACAGCATCGCCCCGCTCTCCTGCACCCCACCCGCCCCCCGCCCTGGCATGGGTTTGGGTATGGGGGGGTCTCTGATCTAAGATGGGGCCTCGAGGCAAAGCAGGAGCTTTAGGAGAAGATGTAAAGCCCAAATTCTGGCCGCACAAAGGCACCCCGTGTCTCCCAAGTCAACAGGAGTTCAGTCGCCAGCTCCAAAGGCAGCAAATCCTGAGCACCGGGGGTGATGGGGTGAACACCAGCCTGCCCACATCTCCAAGAGACAGGGCACCTCCGCACCCTCCCCCAGGCTGCTTCTTCCCAAAAGCAGCCGCCTGCTGCCTCCATCAGAGGTACGGGACCTCTGCAGTCCCCTGCCTACAGGGCAATGGCTCCTGCGGGGACGGAAATGCGCAGGCAGAGGGAGCAGCACGACGACAGCTTGCCCTAAACGAAAGGGGCAGTGACCAAGCCTCTCCCTGCGCGGGGAGGTGGCGAGATGGGACCGGCCCCAGCCCCTCGTCGCACGGCCTCCACGGGTCTGTCCAAGGAGAGCCTCCAGAAGGGGAACCCAGCTCAACCAGAAGTGGCCATTTAAAGGAAGTTAGCCAACCTGCTCGCAACTGCAGTGCTCACCGTCTCGCTCAGAAATAGAGAGGCCCTAGTTTGGCGTCACTTAAATCCGCCTTAACTGAATTAAGGCCACTGCCTCAGAAAGAGACCGTCTGAAAAGCGATTTGAGGGAACTGAACCAATCGTTTGAAAAGTGGCTCTAGTTACCTGTCCTCGCTGTCCTGGTGTATGAGTTTACAATGTGGGCAAAGTGCTCAGTGGGCCTCAGATAATGTTCAGAGGATAAGCAGAAGGGAAATAATTATCAAGTTAGCTCCAATTAATTCTGTTAAGCTGTTCAGATAATGAGTGAAAATATTCTCCCAGAGCTAAGCCTCAGGACTACCAAGTCCAGCAGTCCTACGGACTTCAAGGTAAGTATTTATTTACATCAGCTGAGTGAGAATCTTTTCCAAGGTTTAAAAAAACCAACCCAAAACCCAAAAGCCAAGAAAACCGTGCACGTTGTGCTTCATCCTCAGCATCGACCCATCCCTCCGGAGGCTCCCGGAGCCCAGGGCCCTGCACTGCCCCTGGGGAACGCGGCCCCGGGCACCGCTGCGGGTGCCACGCTGCTGCCCATCAGCCGAGCCCGGGGACGTGGCACGTGCTGCTATCCCGGGCCAGGGCGGACACGGTGCCCCGGCTCAAACCGTCATCAGGGCACACGCTGTGCTACGACCATAACTTCGTAAACTGATCACACCAAACGCAAGCTCTTGATGGACAGAGAAGCTGGGTAGCGTGCTGCAGAGCAAGAGAACAAGGAGCGTGGCTGGTGGAAAAGCAAACAGGACAGTGAGAGTTCCTCCTTTCTTTCTGCAGCCATCATTCATTATCCCCCTGATTCCACATACAACAGCCTGCCAAACCCTGCGGCACACGAGCTTCTGCCAGGCGGTGGGCAGCGGGCTCCCCAGCAGCCGCACCCCTCCGCGGGGGCATCACCGACCGTCCCACAGCTGCTGCTCCTGCCAGAGGTGGCAAAAAGCAAACTGCCCGGAAACTGCTGAAACAGGGGACGCTGAACAGCTCGTCCGCAGCGCTCCTGGCACCCAGGCCCCGAAACAGCCCGACCTGCGGCCGTTCAGACAGATCTGCAGGGACTGTGCCTGAACTGGCAGGTCCCCAGGAGGCTGGCGAATTCCGCAGCCTGCTCCATGAAGGGACCGTTCTCCGAGATGTTAAGAGAGTTGGTATAAGCTGACAGACACCTGGCTGGGGGCCTCCTGCCGGTGGTAGGGACAGCAGACCTGCAGGCTATGCTGGACGTAACATGAATTTAACAAGCACCGTGGAACCGATGGCCTAGTGTGATGCTGATGATGTTGCATGGTGAAGGTCCCAGCTACAACAGCCAGTAACAAACCTGAAGCACTTTTCTCCAAACACTGAGCATCAGTCAAATTCCTATTTGGCAAATCCAGTCTTCTCCTCCTAAGCTCCTTATGGAGCATCAGATAAAGATAATGTGCTTCCCTCCCTGCGGGAGCTAAGAGCTGCCAGCGCACTTTGGTGGTGGATCGAACGCTTCTGTCTACTGTTTCAGTGAAAGGAGGTTTATGGAAGGAGGCAGTTATCTTTTTATTGGACCAACCGATACAGTTGGAGAAGCAGGGAAGCTGTTGGCTGCTCATTTTTATCTTTAAACTGTTGCAGCTACAACAGCACTGTAATTCTGAAGTGTGTGGCGATGGAAGGGGCTCTGCAGCGCTACCCCAGTGACTTTTATTGTAGCCTCTTGATCCCTGGGGACCGAGAGCCACTTCACAACCCTCTTACCTCAGCAAGCGCTTCTGCTTCTAGAGATTTCTGATCTCCGAGACTACTGTGTCTAGTCGATCCACAGGTCGATCTCAGCGGGTGGCCATCAGACAAGGCCTTCCTGTCTGGGAAATTGATGCTGCCTGCACTGCCGAATGTCGCCATTCTGCGCTTTTCAGGACTCTCAATCCTGCCCCTGTTAAGAGGTATTTTGTGGGGGCTGCTAGGGCAGGCCGCTGCTCGAGGAGGAGTGTCTATGCCAGGACCCATCCCTCGGGGTGGGCTGTGGGTGTCCCCCCCACTTCGACGGCGAGGGATAGCTGCACCGTCAGACCTCAATCTCACTCTGCAAAGAATCCATCACAAGACTAGGTCACCGTCCGTCAGATCGAAAGCATCTGGTTGCATGCTGTAAGACAATTGCTCAGCTCTGCGAGTTCGGATCAAACCAAACTCAAGCCTTTCAGCTCCAGAAGACTAAGGCAAGAGGGAAGACAGACATTTTAGCCAGTGCCAAGAAAGGGACAGCATTGTACACCTTCTTTACGTGTTAAGATCTACATTAGCAATGCACGTGAAAACCCCCTCCATGCTCACATTATTCTGCAGCGCTCACTGGAGCCTTCCCTCCTGTCTCGCCCTGCACCATACACTGACTCTCCCCACACGTGACACAATCACCGCTGTGCTCACAGGAAAATGAGAGTTTCCCTACCGGCCCATCACTCCTCCAAAGCCGTAGTCCACAATATGATCTGTCGGAGACTGGATGTCATTCTTGGAGGATGCTTTATCGTCCAGCAACGGTCCGCTGCTTGCCTCGCTGTCCGCCTTCTGACTCAGGCTGTCGGAGAATGCATCATCCCTAGGAAAAGGACACCCCGTCACTAAGAGGGCTGTGCCCCAGCAGAGAGGCCGGGGCCCAGCCACAATGTGGGTTTGGACATGCCCACTCCAGCAGCTCCAGACGCTGTTAACAAAGGGCTGGACCAAGGCCACCACTTCAGACAGTACCTGGGGCTTGGAAAAAGTGTCACCATATCCCCCTGCACTGTAGTTGCCATTTTAATGAATCCAGGCATGGTACTTGTATCAGAAGTGGCATCTGCGAAGGACCTGGGACCTGCCTCCAGACCAAACAATGCCAGGTCAACAAACAGAGGGGACGAGGCCAATATTAAGCCTGGGTCGCACCACCTTGAGGAGTCAATGATAGATGGGGTTCGGGCACCCTGAAGTACAGGATTTAGTGCTTGGCTTTATCAGCTTGAACAAGAAATCATCTGAGCCAATACATGGAGAGGCAGATGTGAACAGGTCCAGATTTCTCACCAAAGTCGTTAAACCAGGGAAAATCTGGCCACCTATTTTAGGTGGCTAAAGATGAACCTCACGTAATTACGTGATCTTTAACATCCTGGATCAACACACACCACTTTACTCACATGTCCTGCACCACAATGTACTGGTGGGGTATGAGGCCATCCACACCATTATGTCTCCCTTCCCACCAGTCTTCTGATGCCCGATGGTACAGGAGGAGCGAGGCCCCTTTCTTAAAGGAGAGCTCTCGTGGAGATCGTCCCATGTAGTCAAACTTTGCTATGGCTTCAATCTGCTCCACTTCTGCAAAGAAGAGAAGCACAGACAGGAAAGCTTAGTTCAACAGTCACAAGGGCACAATAAATCCTAGAAAGAGACATCTCACCAGAAGACAATAATGCTGCTGCCCTAGCTTCCCCAGAGCATCTTACACCGAGTACAAACCGTCTTATTTTTAGACTGATCAATTCTTTTTGTTCTTCCAGCCTTCCTGGAATCTCTCACAGACTCACAAACTACCAGCAATTACAAAAAGCTACAAGCCAGATGGGGAGTAGCTGAAATTTCCCTGTGTGCATATGGCATCGGCACCCGCACTCCCATTTTCTACCCACAAGTGATTTCTTCAGTTATAGAACCCCATTATCCTCCAGATTGGGATCTTGTTAAGCTGTGTCAGATACTGTGATCAAAGTCCCGCTTACCTTCCCTTCCTTTCCTTATCCTGGAGACAGTTTGGCCTGAATTATTGATGAGTAACGAACTCCCTTTGGGGATCCCCATAGAAAGGATGCTAGCAGCCCTGGGCAGGCAGCTGCTCACATCACCCCCCACATCTGCAGACCTTCCCGCACTCAATCTCACTGCTTCTCTACATTTTCTAATTTAAGCTGGGAGCACCGAATCCCAGAGAAAGCGCTGCAGCGACTGCAAGCCAGCAACAGCGTTTCTCTCCATGCTGGCCGGAGCAAACTGCACTCCACCACACTTCACTCCGAGACTGCGGTGAAAAAGCAGGCTGCCACCACTCCGCGACCTCTGGCCACTATCGCAGCCAGCCAGCAGTTCATGTACCTTGATCATCTGAAACACCCCATCATTTCAGATCCCACCCGGAGACAGGCAGACAAGCGATGACAACGCTAAAAAGGGCAAGTCCACCCAGTTCCTCCGGATCTGTCACGTTTTCATTAAAACATGGAAATTGGCTCTGCTCTGTCTGCCTCATCACTAACCACAGGCTTGGCATCAGCAGACATCAGGATGTGACCCATCGCTCTGCTCAGGGACAAAATCCACACAGAGGAGGAGACTCGGGAGGAAGATGTGGGAGATGCTGAATCAGAGCCCTGCCCCCTTCCTCGCCTCATGTGGGACAGGACAGGTCGCTTCAGCAGAACTGGTTTTCCCCAGCTTAAAATACACATCTGCACCAAAACGAGCGGCAGGGTGTTTGGGGTCCTACCGCAGGGTCAACGGAGAATGCGCCAGGGGAGGCTCCCAGGAGGGTTTCACAGTCCTGGTAAAATACTGAGTTTCCCAGCAGGGAGGGTGCACGGGGTGAGGGAGAGGGGAATAAGGAATATGTAAATTCACAAAATAAAGCTGTTCCTCTTCTCTGTACTTGCCCCATAGTTAATCACCCAGAAACTCCAATCAGAGCTATTAATGTGACCACCCAAGCATAAAATTAGCTAAATGGCAGCTTGCTCTCCTTCATCTTCTAGTCCTGTCAGCTCCTGTTTGTAGCTGAAAGCAGGTCCTGAGCTGTCCGGCCCAGCTGCGCCCCTCCCCTCCTCCCCACGGTGCCCACCAGCCGGGCAAGCTCTCCTCGGAAGGCAGCGGTGTTCTGTCGGGCAGGATGCATCCGAGGAAACAGCGGCCATCAGGAAAGCTGAGACCTTCGGCTGCCCAGTGCCCTTCCACCCAGCATAGTCCTGCCATGAGGTGGGCAGTGGGAGGTTGCACGCTCGCAGCCCCCCAGCAGGGCCAGCGGGGTCTCCTGCACCCACCCCGGGCTGAGCTGCCCGTGCCTCCGGGCCGTGGGGAGCACAGCGCTTCCTCCTGCTTCGGTACTGCGCCCTGGTGCGAACACGCTTCTTGCCCAGCTCTGCCAGCACCCCATTTCCACGGTCACCTTTGTGAGCCTCAGAGCTTCTACTGAGAGCCTGTACATGAAACTGCGAGCTGGTGTACAGAGAAGGGCAGGCAGGCACGCGCTCATGGAAAGCTGGAGCTGAGCCTTCTCCAGAGCGTTACGAAATCCTGATGATGCACCCCATTGCACGGGATTCACACCCGACTGCACCCGCCCACACGGTCCTGGCTCACAACACGTCCTGCTTCACCCTCCAAAGCCAGGCAGCTCCACGGGCCTGACACGAGCAAAAATGAGCAGGCGGGTACTTTGTCACCCAAGGAAACAGAACCAGCTGTGGGGAAAAGCAGGTTGCAGCTTGCTCGAACACACAGGCATTTCGTTTCTGCCAAGGAGATGGCTGCTTGGCAGTGGATGATGCCCAGCCTAACGAAATGAGCTGGAAGACCCCCGCACTGCACATGGCCCCTGACGGTCACTGCTTTCCCCACAACGCATCAAACAGAGCTGGTCCCCCCACGTCAGCCTCCCATCTCCCCTCCTGTTCTCGTGAGCCATTTCACAGAGCACATCCCCACCATCCCATGGCTGCATGGAAGCACAGATGACAAGGAGAAGGGAAAAAAAAATAATCACATATGGGATTAATGGACTCTCACAGAAGAGCTCCAAAAAACCAACTCCTGTGTCCTGCCATGGAGTCAGACCACTGCAAAGGTGCAGGCACATCCTATGATGAAAACTTATACACAGCATTTATTAACATGCATATTCATTGCTAAGCACAGAAAAACATCGTCCCCCATGAAAGTGCCAGACACTAGTCCAGCCCTGTATCTGACGAGGAGTGAATGGCACGCTGCTTTCCTGCATGCACAGCTCTTCTAACACAGACCCGATTTTTGGTTGCTCACGTCTGCGCTCACCGTCATCGCTGGTGTGCGGCTCCGTGCCGTTGTCATGGTCAACTTCATCGATGGTGCCTGGCTCGCTGTGCGGGCTGTCACTGAAATAAAATACACCACACTTCAAAAGAAAGAAAGAGATTCTGTTCCCAAGGCACTGAGCAAAAGTACATTCTTGAGGGAAATTCTGGCCCCAGTGACACTTGAAAGAGTTATGGTTTTAGTTTTCATAGAACTGAGATGGTTTAAATCACAGCAGATCTCTGAACTTGCTCTGAGAAGAGCAGACACTCGCACCATGATCTTCAGGCCCAGAACATCACATGCTGTTGCTCGTGTATCTTACTCATATGTGGCAAAACAAATATAAACAGATACCAAGTGAAAATGTTCCACTCATTCACAATCAGTTTTAGCATCAGTAAGGGTGGTGGCAGGTGATCAGTGTCAGGGAAGATTAGGTCTCAGAAATGTGTAAAACTTGCACGCAAATCAATTCAAGTCTGTTCTAAATCCTGGTTTGTTAAAACTCAGATCTGAATGTCGTTTTAGAATTCCAGTATTCTGCAGACAAATGTGTAACATCACTTACTCTTCCAATGTCAGAGCTTGTTTATGGAGTTTTCCTATCCTGGGTATACCAAGTAGGGTGAATTGTGCACCAGAAAGATGGGATGTGATGTAATTGCACACGGCTGATCCCATCCATGGCTAATGCAAACTCATCTGTCTTCTAACACTGACCAAACAAAAGGAACTGGAAGGTTCAGGTTAACTTTGGGCTAATGGAGTTCATCCAACTAGCAAATTATGATGGAACTGTGGGACTTTACTCAAAAATTCCAGCCTAGGAAGAGTTTGGTTAGAATTGATCTAAAATTCAGTTTCACTCAAACACACTTATGTGAATCTGCAGGTAAAAGAATTTTCATAAATATTAACATTCATTCTGGAACAAAGTTTCTCCTGAAGTTTTTGCTGAGGTTTATAATGCTGAGTCAGAGAGAAATGCTTGGACTGGCAAGACTAAAATCCAAGCAAAACTGATGTATGTAAGTGGAGACTAATTGATTAGGTGTGCAAAATCTTCCTCATTTTATGAAGGTATTTATAACCAAGAACCACGCAGACAGCCTGGTACAGAGTAAGATTCTTAACCAGCGTAAACCAGCACAAGCATATCAAATACGTATCACTTGCATACCTAATTCATAGCATTTAACAGGAATAAATGCCAAAAGGCATGCCCCTCCTGCAGAGGGGCAAATCTACCCCAGCACTGTGCTCAGCCCAGGCTCGGCCGCCCCGAACATTAAGCCTGAACCTCCCCCAAGCTCTCCTCACACCCTCCCTCTCAGGGATCTGCTCCCCACAACCCTTCTCCTACACTCGTGGGAGCTGGAGTCAATTCTCTGTCTACCAGGAATCAAGCCAAAGCTCTGCATTTTGTCACAGGTTCACTCTTCAGAGTGCCAGAGGACAAACCTAACGAGGGGATCTGGCTTGAAGTTCTGCAAACAAAGAAGTCCTGTCCCTGCTCCTTACCAGTACTCCTCCCCTCCAGTCATGCACTTCTCGTAGACAGGTCCTTCCAGCTCTCTGTGGCTGGGGAAGATGCCCTCGTGGTTAATGATGATGGTTTTGATGACCTCATTGACATGGGCTTGGCAGGACACCGGATCCTGCCCATCTGGAATGTGCATCAGAGTGGGCCCAAAGCAGATGGCCAGGTTGTAGGGATCCATCATGTTCTCATCGCTGTACTGCGACAAGCTGCAAGCACAAGCGTTAGGGAGGTGCGGTGCCGACTTTCCCCGTTTGCTCACAACAGTCTCCCACAACAAACCCCCGTCACCCAAAAAAGCAGTGATGCGAGCTGTACACCATCCCTGAACACACAGCCAGGGCTAGGCCAGGCTGAGGAAGGAGCAAAATACAATTCTCCATGGCAATATCAAAAAGGACTCATGCCACAGAGACAGAGAAACCCTGGAAAAAAGGAGGTCGAGGAGAAACTCAGTGAAAGAGGAAAAAAACCAAGACTCACTGATTAAGGAAAGCAAAAAGGTATCTCATGACGACAATGACAGCCCGAGGCAGAGTGACGATGATTTGCTGGATCTGGTGCACTCTCTCGGTGGGGTTCTCAATTTCTGGAACACATGGATAGAAAGCAGATCTTTAAATCTCCTCAGAACCAGACAACACGGCACCAGAGGGACTTGTTCCAGATCTAGTAGTCTGCTAAGCAAGGAAAACAACAGCCTGTTTCCAGATTTGATCCACTGGTTTGGCTCTAAGGTGCAAGCAGAGAATTGGGCACAGTGCTCTTCCGCTGGTGAATGCATACGTACGTTCAGATACAGTGTAAACAGCAAATAAATACATTTCCATGGTTTTATTTTTAAAATAACTGTTTATGCATTATTAAGTTCTTTCCTCAATAATTACTCTATTTCTCAAAAGCTTTAGTCAATCTGGCACTGGAAAATGGAGCACTGCTTGGTTTTCTAGTGCAGATTTTTAAATGATGTTTTTATTCATGTTACTCTTACGGGTTAACCATCAGGTCCTCCTGAGCCCTTCTGCTCCAGTCTCCCACTGGTCCTAATGGGAATTTAGTCTGAATCGGTCCTGAGTCAGCACTTTACGATTCGCTTCTCTCCGTGGCAGCGCGCAAAGCCCAGAGCTGCCACCAGAAACCAGCTCTGTTGTGCAGGAAGGAGGGCGACAGAGCCACCCTGCCTTCCCTGCCAGCTCACCCACCCGGGGACCCCGCGCTGCCCCCCGCCCTCCCGCAACAGGACGGGGCTGAGGCCCCCGTGCAGCAGCCGCCTCGCCCGCAGATCTGCAGGAGCCCCGAGACAGGGGGGCACAGACCCGCTCCAGCACCAACCCGAGCCAGGGGGGCTCAGCGCCGCTCCTGCAGCAGCTGCGCCACGTTCCGCCCCCACGGCTTCTGGGTTTTTAAGCTAGTATCTGCTTGATGCATTATGGAGATAGTTAATCCTGTGGCTTTTGTTTTACAGAAAGCAGACAAAGAGCACCAAAGCTTTCCTGAGAGCAGTCAGCCTTCGACACACGGAAGAGATGCTTACTTTACTATGCCCGCTCAAATTTTGACATTTGCTAATCGTAATAAAATCCACTGAGGACATGTAGCTGGGCTGCCATTTGTTCAAAATTCTGAGCAAAATTTGGCTTTAGTATAAAGATGGAAATCTTTATAATATTTCATTTTGGAAATTTTTCATTTTCAGGAATGTATTTATCCCCTGTTACTGCTTCTTCAGTTTGGTTTTACTTACTTAAGAGGACGTTTGTAAAGAAAAAAACCCAAACAAATAAATAAAAACTGGATAAAACCCTACAACAACAGATAATCTGTTCTAAACCCCAGAGGAACCAATTGTTTTGCAGCACTTGCCTTTTTCACTCAGCAAAATGTTTCAGCTGGCTGTAATTCAGATGAATTCATGGACTAATCATCAATCACTTGACAATACAGGCACACCCCTGAATGAACCCTTGCAAACAAAGTGCCTTTTCTATCCATCTATTTCTCATGCGCATTTGAGAAACGCTTCCATGTGAACTCCCTGTCCCCCACGAGCAAAAGCCAAAGCCAGACATTCATCTGCCCCCAGCGAGCCTGGCTTCCCCGTCACATCGGCAGGGAACGACGCGGCTCTGCACCTTCCAGGGGCACGCGGAGGCCGTCACACGCGCTGCAGCACCTGCCGCAAAATACTGGCTCAGAACAGCTCACCAGGAGCCAAGGGAAAGGCAGGTGGCTTTGCGAGGCACTGCAGTGGAGAGCCCAAACCACTCGGCTGCGTTTAACCTTTCCGCCGTAACTGTGAAGTGAGACAGAACATCCTGCAGCAAGGCTGGCATTTTACTGAGCGGTGGTTCTCAAGGGAAGGTTTCTTCTATCTGTTTAGGTTGGGACACCTATTACACAGCCTATCTTTACGTGGCAGAAAGTCAGATGCGTTTAAGGTCAGATTTGTAATGAGAACAAGGCACTTTAATTCATTTAAAATCTATCCTTAATTGAAAGGTAGCAACAGCAGCAGGAAAGGGAAGGAAAGATGAGCTAAAGGAAGATTCTTGCTAAAATGAGAAAAAAAGAAAGAGAGAAGAGAGTACTATCCAGAAAATTAACAGATTATGTTTGCCACAAAAAGCTTCCAAAAGCATAATAAATTGTGCAAATTGGCATTAATTAGGGATGGTTGCAAAGCACAAGCCTATCTGCAAACATTCAGCACATCCCCTGGCACCGAAGGGACCGGTCCCCTTCCCTGTGGGCTGTGCCCCCCCGGGCTGCCCGCTGCCAGCCCCCTGGGGAGGGCAGCCGGAGCGAGCACTGCCAGCCAGGCTGAAAATCCCTGGCGGGGGCACAAAACTGGTGTGGAAAGTTTCCTTTGTCTGCGGTGTTACCGGTGCGCTGCACTGTTTTACACATCACAACGGAAAGGCAACAGTGAATTTCCTAAAGCAACTATAGAACACAACTGTTCTTGAAAAATAAGACCACATTCTTCTCCTTCTGGAATAAGCCCATCCCTGCGTCATTCCCCTCTAGATACCATTTGTCTTTCTTGACACCACTACATCTCTAGCAGTTATGCACATTAAGATTAAGGAGGGGGGAAGGAGGCCTGAGCAGTGAAAGCCAAATGAAGGACTTCAGCACAGGGTCACCAGTCTCCCCTCCCAAAGATACACGCATACCGGGACACTGGAACCCACAAACAGCCCGGACACCCCTCCTGTAAAATGAAGTCATCCCGTAGCCTAAGTGCGCAACACTCTCCTCCATCATCTCTGAAATATTGAATTCATTCTGCCTTCTTTCTTTCCCCCAAGGGAGTGATTTCCACAACTTTCTAACAAGTGAATGTCATCACTACAAGGTACTGAGAGAAATAAACCCCAGCTGGGGTCTCGGTTTCTTCAGTTGCAGAGGAACAAGTGGAGCTGGGAGGAGAATTCAGGACAGAACAGGAAGCAACCAGGCTCTCCCTGACATCAATCTCAGACCTTTGTGATTAAAATCCCTCAGCCTCTACCTCTGCTCACATCCCAAAGCACTTTCCAGTTTTCTTTAGGATGGGAAATGCACACAGCAAACATTGGAGAACAGCTGATCGAGCGAGGCTGAAACCAAGTCTGCAGACGCAAGGGTCAGAGAAGCTTTCCAAGCAGCCAAGAATTATTGGCCTTCACTATGCTTAGCACATGACATTGAGCTAAAGCGGCAAAACCCCTTTGGGTCCCGGGAGCCGTGGCTGCGTGGCACTGATGGGCAGGCATGGGAATCACCGTTATCCGCACAGAGATCTGTGCGGGCAAGACAGCAGCTGACCCTGTTCAAGCAACTGATGACCCTCATGTGAGCCGCAAATGTGTCTACGGGCTTGTTGCATGTGCAGCCCACTGGCCTGAGCTTGGAGATGACTCTGGTGATCCTCATGATGCTAGGAAGAATGGAAAAGAGCCAAAAGAGCCATAGCAAGATGCTTTAGCTCTCCCTTGCCTCCAGCGCTGCCAACGTGCTCTCTTAGTGTCTTTTCTTAACAACTTCCATTGCAGACCTATAGCCCTTCTTACAGCATAAGCTGCTCTTTGCAGAACTAGGGTGTACTTGCCCCCCGTTTATTGCTTCTCCTGTCCCACCCTATTCTCTGAGAAGAGCTGTCACATATACTTACTTATAGTAGATATCAAATCTTGAAACCTTTCCTTAGGAAAGAGGGGGTTTTCCAGTCCTCGGAAATACAGCTTCAAGACTCCAGCCACTGAATTAATGTCACGTTCATTTTGATCATCAGCCAGGGGATCTTCACCTGCCCAGAGAAGAGTTTTTGTTTCCAGCATTACTCTCAAGTTGGACTAACACAGCAAGTGTGTTTTCCTAACTCAGTGGAACACCAAAATTTCCCACGGTTCAGAAAACCCTCCTGAGTGTGTGATGGTAATGCTATGCATTTTGCCAGCAAGAGGAGAGTTTAATAAGGTTCTGTTACACAGCATCATGCTGAGCCCTGTTCCTTCCGATGCTGCTCAAGGATCGATGCCACCGAGGTGGTGGCCATTACCCCTCTTTGGACCGTCCCTTTCACAGCTTCGCCTTCTCTTGGTGACAGCAGGATTGCTCTACCCCGTCTTGCCAGCTTTACACCTTCGATCTGGTTTTCTCAACAGACTCACTGGCAACTCCACGACCAGCACGGCCACCAGGTAACATGGCAATGCTGCTCTCCCTTGACAAACTGCTGCAGGAAGGAGGAAAACGGATCCCCAACAAACTATTGTACTGCACTCCTCTGAAGCTTTCACGCTCTTAATTAATGACAGTGGAAAAGATCTCTGCAGCTACCCCTACTCCTCATACTCTCTCCCTAAGTGACTCTTCGCTATTGCTGGAGATAAAACACTGAGATTCCTAGAAGGGGTAAAGCCTCCTCGTGTCTCGAGCAGAAAGGCCTTCAGCACAGGTTTTACACCAAGTCCAACGCACCCGGCACACACAAGCTCCCGCCAAGGGCCTCTGCTCAGACACGGTGTCCCAGCTGTAGCTGCACGCCCTGCAACTCACCTCTCTCAAATGAGTTCTTGATGTCGTTGACTTCCACCTGGGAGCCGGGGACTCTGAAAATGCCCTGCTGCTGGAGGCCTGGAAGAGAACCACGTTTTGGAAAAGATTTCTGTAACTGTTACGCAGTAATTCCTGGTAAAGAACAGCAGACACTAGGAGTGGCTGCACCCGGAAAGGCGCAGAGCCAGAAGGCGACAGCCTGCTACCGTGCGTTTCTGCTCGCAGTCTCCAGTCAAGGTCCCCAGACCAAAGCGCCGAAAGGGCTCCCGTCGCCCTGGGGCCTGAACGCACCGTTTCACCCAAGTGCTAACAAGACCTGAACATGTGCCAGTTGTCCGATGCTACAACATAGTCAATGCCGTGTAATTATAACCTGAGCCCATGTAGCAAGGGCTCTGGGCGTCTCTACCATATTTCACTGCTAACTACAAGCACGTAATTTCCTTTGCAGAAAGTTTCCATTGACATTACTAAATCCACTTACCGTACAAATTGATGTAACGAATGCAGCTTTCTACTACAAGCGGAATAGCCTGTCCTGAATCCTTCATGAAAGGAAAGGAATAAGTAAAAAATTACCAGTTTATCAATAACAAAGCATGGCAAATGCATTAATGATTGCAAAAACAGAGATTTGAAAATCAGTGCCATTGAGTTTAGTAAGAGGACAGGGAAGAAAAGGAAGCGTTACACACGTCAAGCCATCAAAACGTGCTGAGTATACTATGTGCACAAAAACGATGCACCAAAAAAGCTTTCACTAAAGGGTGTGAAAGACTGCTGCTCGCTATCTGGTTGAGACAGGGACTGATGCAACAGGATCAAAGCTATTCCATTTCAAAGGTGTAATGCTGAGCCGAAATAGAACTTGTGCTACACCTGTCTGATGAAATAAGCGTCTAGTAACAGAGCTTACAACAACATTTCCACCTAGAGAAAGAGCCGTTGTCAACAGATGCTAAAAACAACCCCAAAGCACCACAGTGTATGAAATTAACTGCCTGTATCTGAACCTGCGATGAGCTTTGGCTTTCGTTTCAAAGCCGCTTCTCTCCAGGCCCCTCGCTGAAGGAGCTCGAGGGGGAATGTGAGCCGTGCCTGACTGCCTAAGTGGACATTTATTTTCCTGAGGGTCTTTGGCTGATTTTTCCAGCAGAGTACAGTTGCATCTCTCTGGTTAATTTACTCCGTCTCGTAGACGGGCCTCCAGTAAATACCTGGTTTCTCGTTCGCGCATTCCTCCTTCCTCTGAGAACACAAAAAAGCAGCAGAGCAGGGAAAAAAGAAAAGATTAAGCAAGGATAAGTTCAGTTAGAGGTAAGCATCTCTTTCGGAGGCCATGAACGCTCAAATGCAATGGCAGCTTAGCAAGGTCCAACCCAGGCCTTCAGGCTGTCCACCCTCCCTCCCAAACCCCGTCTGGCACGCTGCACCCGAGCCTCAGCGACCTGCAGGAAGAGCCTCTCGGATTTCTTCCCTCCCTGAACCTCTCAGGAGCCCGCGGCCAACGCCAGCCCCTGCCCAGGCGCAGGCAGGGCTCCGGGCAGAGCCGGGGGGGCACCAGGCAGCTGCCGCAGCCCCGCGTCCCGCCGGACCCTGCGTCTCCCAGGGCAGCGCGCGGCCCCGAGGACCGCTCCAGCAGCACAGCACCGTGCCCCAGGAGCCTCTGAGGCGCGGGACAGCCCTCCGCTCAGACAGGTTTCCGCTGCAGATAATTCCTCCTCCACAGTGCTGAACACGCTGGGCTTTAATGAGCATTACTTTTTTAAAAATCAGTTTAAGTAAGGAATAATTACAAGTATTAAAGGGATTACCAGCTTTGTCAGTTGGGCCTGTACATTACTTGTGACAGCACGCTGTTATAAACACTGCCCTTAGGCTCATGGTTGCACTAGAAGAGCCTAAGAGAATAAATCGGAGCTGGACAATGCCTATTAGTTTACCTAATCCAACAGTTTGTCATTACTGCTTCCCACAGTATTTTCACTAAAGCTTTCTTCAGCGCAGGATTAAACACTCTGAGCAACCAGAACGGCGTCGCTTCCTTTGGAAATCCTTCCTGCAGCCAGGCAATAGCAAAGTGCTGGATTTCAGAAGATCAGCTGCTCGATAGCTGGAGATATCCTTTGGGACAAGTCCCACATACACATCTCTTCACTTTTCTCAAACCTCTCCTTCTGGGTAATTTCCTGGGATAAGTAGGGCCAAACGCCCCCTTCCATGGGGACCGCGCTGGTATTAACTGAGTTCATCGGAGGTCACCCCAGCTTAAGTGAAGAAAATACTTTGGCCCACATTTAGGAAGGCCACACATGCTACCAGCGCTGGTTTGGAGGAAACCACTCAGCAGCCCATTAGGAATCGCTTTGCTCCAACGGTGGAAGCCAAGCCCATGGTCCTGGCCGGGCACTGGGTGGGTCGCAGTCAGTGTGCAAGCTGCAGCGTCTCCTCTCCCGGAGCATTCGGAGGTGACGGCCCCCCCATGGGAGAGGCTTATGGCTCCACACCAACACGGCTCCTGCCCGTCCTCCCTGCGGGTTAACGCTGCTCTGTGGGCTGCGGGAAGGGGCCTCCAGACTCCCAGCGAGTGCCGAGCTGCACGAGGTGGCATCGGCCACCTATCACAGCTGGCACTGAGATGAGCCAGCCGGGCTAGCACTAATAAATTTTGTTCAAGGATGAGGATAGCACGTCTACCCTCCCACGCAGCCACCCGTATGCACGGCATTTCAGTTCAAGGCTGCCAGTCCTTACAACTGGGAGACACTTTCTGGAGTCATTTTATCTTCCTCAGCCACGGGGGAAGACGACCACCAAAAACGTGTGGAAAAAGGGAAGGTGGGGGATCTGTTGATCCTTTGAGGTGCTGGGCTGCATTGCCCTTGCTGTCTCATCTCCCTTCCCGGGACGGGTGGCAGCGGCGCTGGACGACAGCGACCCTCAGCCCAGAGCACCTCGCGCCACACGGCCGGCCAGCACGGCCGACAGCCACCAGTCGTGAGGGTCCTCACTGCTACCCTCACCCCGGGGCACGCAGGTGGTGATGGGGTGGGGAACGAACGCACGAGGGGCGAGGACAGCTATGGAGAGAAATCGTCACCGAGGCAAAGCGCACGCCGGCCACGTCAACTGGGTGCAGGGCGGACCAGAGAGACCCCGCGCAGGAAGGAAAGCAGGCAGCAGTTAGGACAGGAAAGCCACCATTACATTCACAGCGTTCATAAACTCTTACTGTCAGCCAGCGAGTACCTTAATGAACGTTTCCATATTGCCGTTAAAGAGTTTATGATTATAGACTGAGAGAGGCCTAGGTCTCCTCATTTTCTGTGGCTTAGGGGGAAGACATGGGGGCCTGGGAGAAAATGGAACAAAATAAATCAACAAAACACCAACATAAATGCAATGACAGGGTGAGATCTCAAAGGTTATGACCAAGAATAAAAACGTAAATCAAACAGAAAAATCTCTCTGTGAGGACTCAACACACAGCTCCACACACTCTGCAGCTGCTCACGCTTCAGCATCCCCCCCGCTGCATCCCCCCCGTGGGCACCCCACACCTCTGCATCATGCACAGCACCCACAGAGCCTGGGATGTGCCCTCTGCTTACTCCAAAGCGCTTTCCAGCAGCCTGGGGCGGGCTACTCTAGCACTGCCTTGGCTAGCTCACTGTGGAGCCGTGTGGCGATGGCCTCGCTGTGCACGTGCTGCAGGCTGGGCTGAGCCCGGGTGCAGCGGGCAGGCGCCCGGACGGGCAGCAGAGCTAACCTGTAGGCAGCCCGGAGCACATTCAGAGCGGTTTGCTATACGCTGCACACATGATTTCAAGGCAAGGTCAAGACTGCAGCCTCTATTTAAATAATAAATTCACATTAATGTGGATAATAGAAACATTTAGCGGCAATAAGCCAACCTACTCATTACTTTCTGTCCCCATAATCTTGCAGTATCTCCCTATCAGCCCGGCTCTAACCTCAGCTGCAGCCGCTGGGGTACAGCAATCTAACAGGCTGTTGCTACAGGCTTCCTTAAGAGTCCTCATTCCTACTGTAAAAACCAGCCGACTCCAGAACTCGGGTGGTGACAGAGCAGTAACTACACCAACCACCCCGGCTTGAATGAACGATGGGTGATCGGGAACGCTCTTCATGCAGAACTTGCTGCGTTCTTGCCAGAGAGTAATAAAGCTGCTAAACACAGCCAGTGACAACTGGCTTTGGTACCCACGATCTGCAGATACAATTCTCCCTCTCTGAGATGCCAAGTATCAGACCTGCTGCTCAGTGTTTCTGCTAGTACCAGGCATGACATTTTAGAAGTCAAAGGAAGGAGCTGGTGCTCAGCAGGACTTTTAACACCTGCCTCCTACCTCCACCAGTTCAGCACTCCATTGGCCTGAAAAAGCACCAAGAGCAGCTGAAGAACTTAACTGATTCCTTGATATAGGCCAAATAAACCACAGCTACCCCTGGAAAACACGGGAGCACTCCTGTGTGTTCCTACGTGGACCTCATTCTGCTCATAGGTGGCCAGGAAGAGGAAAGTGGGAACACCTCCATCTCTCTGTAGCTAACTTCTGCTGGGAGACATTCACAGGGATATGACTGGTCTTTCACCTTTCTGGCAGGCATTCCCAAGATTCAAACCACCAAACAAAAAGGTGAGCCCAGTCAACACACAGGAGCAAGCCCACCAGCACCTCTGTAAGAACAGAAAAGGTGGGCATGTGCATTAGGAAGTGGCGTGACCCTACCCCTACTAGCTAGTGCCTGAGGGCCCTCTTTGGTCATTGGGAACAGACCTGAAGACCCTGTTGACTTCAGCAAGGGTAACGACACCCCATTGCTTCTGGAAATAAGGCCATGGAATCGTGTGACTTATTTAGTGCAGGGATCAGGACTTTGGAGGGCTGCTTTCGTTAGCGCTATTCACATTTTTATTTCTTCTGATAAGGAAGGACATTAAGACCCAAGTGCCTACATCTAGAAAAGGGAGAAGAATAGCATAAAATCTCTAACCGATTTCTGATCTGTCCTCTACCCCCAGGCTATATGTCTGAACAGGAGAGATCATGACTGCAAGCAAAAATGAGTGCTAGGAGCCTTCACGCAAAAGTTCTCACAGAGCAGAATCGAATGGACATGGACAGTTTACACAGAGCTATGATGCAAAGGTGACAGTTGTGATCCACTGTTTCCTCAGCCAGATGCCTTTAATTAAGCAATTTGACTCTACCCTCCTACGGCTTCTAACCACTCCTTCAGTCAGTAACCGAGGAGCAGAAACGACTGCTGGCCCGTTGAGTGCCGGCCTGGCCCTCCACTGAGCAGCCTGTGCTGCGGGCTAGAGACCCCGTGCTGTTTGCTGCCATGTATCTCCTCTCCCGGGGCCATGACCTGCCAGCCCGGCCTGCGTGGGACCTGCTGGGAAGGCTGCTCTGCCTGCGCTTTCTGCCTTTCTGCCCTGCCTCACACGAGCAGATTGTCTTTTGTTTGTTTTCCTTTGGGAAGGAAGAGCCACTGCTGAAACAAAAGCAAACAGAAGCAGCAGGGAGCTGTGCCATCATCCCTCTGTTCTTCATTCCTTTGACTGCTGGCCTGCGCCACCACCACCAGCCCAGGCACCCACCCCAACAAACAGAGCACTCAAGTGCAGATCTCCCCTCTGACTTCCCCTAGCCCTCGGGGTGGGCTTTCCCAGCCAGCTGGGCAGACAGCCCTGCCTGGCAGGCGCGGAGGGGCCCAGCTCACCCGGCTGCCTGCACCCCCACCAGTGCAAGCACAGCCGGGCACCCGGGGTGTCGGGGTGCTGAGGTGCAGCTCTCCCGGGACCCGCAGGGACAGGCAGTGATTGCAGAGCGCGGGTGGCTGCCAGGACGGCCGATCCGAAGGGCAGCTGGGAGCGCAGTCAGGGGCAGCTCCTGCAGCCACATCAGCGCAGCGACAGGCTGTGCAGCCCCCGCGCCCCGGCCGGTGCGAGGGAAGGCCCCTCTGTCCGGATGGCACCTCGCTGCCCTGCGCTGTGGCCCCAGCGGGTGCCCAGCCCTGACGCCACTCGGCCCGGCACCAGCAGCACGGTTCCCTCGGTTCCCTCCTGCCAGAAGGCGAGACCAGGCAGCCTGCTGCCCTGCTGGCCTCTGCTCAGGCAGCCTCTTCCCCGCCTGGAAAGGCAGCCCAGGCTTCGCCATCTGCTCCGGCATTTCTGACATGGGGCAGGGGGGGTTGCTGGTATTGCAAATTTTAGTAAACACGGAGACAGGGATGTAAAAAGATAACACAGAGTGTTGTACGTCTTCTGGGGAGAAGTTTGGAGGCTTTGCTGGCCCACAGCTTCCTG
The DNA here is from genome assembly GCA_013400195.1 of Aramus guarauna. Classification (NCBI taxonomy): domain Eukaryota; kingdom Metazoa; phylum Chordata; class Aves; order Gruiformes; family Aramidae; genus Aramus; species Aramus guarauna. The sequence goes on from VXBL01002157.1 coordinate 3,024,913, forward strand.
GTAGAACACCAGCACACTCATAGCAAGCCACCAGAGCTCTGTGGAGGTGCTTTGTGGAATGGACACAGACCAAAGCCTCCCCCCATCAGATTCACCCCTAGCACTACCTCCTGCTGCAGAGGGATGAAAGTCTGAATACAGGCATGCTCTGCACTCCTAGGCAAAGAAGCCAGAGCTGGGAGAGGCTTTTGGGGACATACCGAAGTCCTCGAATGAACGGGGATGGCAGGGAGTGGGTGGACACCCTTTTGTTGCACTGTCTGAACACAACCCCACCTCAGCTATGCTACAAGGCACCGCACCGTGCTGACACGGCACTTGCAGGCACTTCAGGGCCAGTCAGCCGGAAATTAAACTGCAGCAAAACCAAGGGCCTGTTTGTCATCACCCTAATTAATCCACTTCAGGCAACAGAGCTGAGAAGCAGGGCAGTGACGTGGGACTGCCTGCCCTCCGGCCTGCCAGCACAGGGCAGCTGCGAGAGGGTTAAACCTGAACCCCACCAAAGCTGCATCAGTAGCAAAGCAAACCACCCCCCACGGCCACCCTCCTGCCAGAGCGAGCCCTTCCCGAAAGCAGAGGAAGTGCAAGGAACTGCTCACCTGGTTGTTCCGCATTCGGCTCTTTCACCTATAAAGAAACACAGGTTTCCATCATCTCTCCACATTAGTCGCCACCGAACGACTGTTAAAGCACATTCACACAGGCACGCACGCGCTGCTGGTTCTGTAAGCCCCGGGTTAACGGCTCCTGGTAGAAGGAAGCTGAACATGCCCACAGGCCCCACAGACCGGGGAGGTGCCAAGCTTGCTGCTATGCAAGCCCCCCGCCACTAAAAGACATATTAGAAATCCAAGACTCAGCCAGAACAGAGGGAAAGCATCTTAAACCTTTAATGTCAGTGGGAACTGATTTGCCGTAGGAAGCCCATTTGTAAATAACCAGACGCACCGCGGGTCCTCTGCAGGAAGGGCTCCTCTGCACTAGCTGGGGACCGGCCGAGCCCTCGCAGGAAAGGCACAGTCTCACAAGGGCTGAAGCCCCCGGGGAGGCCCCTGAGATTATCCCATGCCTCGTGGAGGACCACTAACAGCACCTGAATGCAGCGGAGTACTCAGTTCCCCAGCTTTGCCTGTGAGATAACAGCCCATCTAATCACCCGCAGGCCGACTCTATTCTGGCTGTCAGTATTTTCATTCCCTTCCTGTATTGTGAGTGCTGGGATTTCATATAAACAGCAGCATATCACCACTGATAAGATCTATTCATTTTTTAAAGTATTTGTCAATCCACTGAAAAAAAACTGAACTAATTTCACATGCTGTTTGTGCCTTTCTCCCAAGGCCAGGAAAGCTGATTTATTCTTCCTTTTTCTAAGACACATAAAAGGAAGCATTTGGCTGCACATGCCTCCTTCCTGCTCTCCCTTGGCACCTGCGGAAAGCAAGCTTGCAGCCAATTCCTCACTGAAAAAGAAAAGAATTCCACATGAGTGTTTTGCATACCCAGACTTCCTCCTAATGAGAATCAGCTCATGCTGAAACACAGTCTTTGGCATTTCTGGGCTAAATATTTGCTGAACGCCTACATAGCAGGATGATCCCATGGCCTGGGAGAAATTCAGAAAGTTTTCATGTGAAAATCTTCCATGGCTGCTTTTGCACCACTCTAGAGAATTGAAATGCCTGACCCTGCACTCTTCTCCCTAACTATGGCAATAGCCAGCTCTTGGGTGAGAGACAAGGCTGGTGATCAAATTAATCTTCAATAGATTCATCACTTCTTGCACCAATCCAGAGGAGCCTTAGCACCGTACCCAATACACAGAGCTCTTTTCTGCAGCACGATCTGCGATCTCTGGGAAGAGCCTAGATGGGTCCAGTTTCTGCGAAGCGCACGCTCCGTGCCCCTTGCCTCTGTCAGAGCCCAAAGTCAGACCCAGCAGCCGGGAGCCCTGAGCCCGCAGCCCTGCCTGCACGCAGAACGCACCCAGCCTTGCACGGCCGCTGCAGAACAGGCAGGACGCGGGAGGGCTGTCACTGACCGGCTCTGCATCTACCCTCGCAGCCTTCCTTGGGCTTACATTTTGTGCCTTGGCTGGGCTGTGTTCACTGAGTGGAATGTACCACAGGACCTAAGTAGAAGGTGGACTTTAAAGCTAAATAAATTGGGCAGAGAAAATATGCTTGGCAAAATAGCCAGGAAAGAGCTATTCTTCTTTTTTTTCTTTACTCTGAGATGAGGAGTCCAATTCTTGTATTGTTAAAACACAACCGTGAGCCATTTGTGTATTTTAATTTAAATATATTCTCTCCTGTTGGAAAATCAGGACACTAACTCATCTCCATCCTCTTTACACTGGAAATAATGCAATTTTTTAAAACCCTTTACAAGAGCTAAAATCTCCTCCCAGGGACATGGTTGCACATCACTACCCAGCAGTGGCGGATCCCACCCGGAGCCCCGCACTCCTGCCTCCCTCAGAAGTTACTGCACGCTCTGTTGTACGAAGCCTGTTTGGCTGCATGTGCTCTAAACCAATCCTGTGAAATTATCTGGAGTAATAAAAGCCTGCTACGGAAAAGGTAGTTTAAAAACCAAGGATGATTTTGCAGTCCTGGTTTAGAGCAAGTCAAAAACCTACGGCCGCGGGACAAGGGGCCTGTTAAATCAACGAGGCTGCTGGCAAAGCTGTAACACAGCAGCACAGCATCACGGACAAGAAAACGCGTGTGCTCAGGGCCACACTAGGAGGGGAAAGAAAGGAAAAAGCCAGGGGCTGGAGTGGGTGGGAATCTCTTTGCTGCTGGAGAAGTAACACAGCACTTTGGCACACAGTGTGAAATTCAAATAAATTACTCTAAGTGCGCTCCCGAAGAGAGGTGGGAAGAGACTAATATTCCAGGGAAATAACGATTTTGCATGTCACTGGATAAACTTAGCAGTAGCAGCCAACCACAGAAGCCATCAGTCACTCAGGAGAAGAGAGAGCAGGTAAAATCGAAAGATGACGCCTGGTTTAAACTTGTGTCATGGTGGGAGGATCCTCCCTGGACCTGACCCCGCCACTCACCTTCTCCCAGAGTCTGCTTCAGCAAGTCATGTTTAGCCTGGAGCTTTGTGATAAGGTTACTGCCATTCAAATACTCTTTAAATTTCTGGAATGAAAAATGAACAAGGTAGGTTAAGACTTCTGGCAAGAACACTCCATAACTGATGTACACTTTTGCCTGGGGCGCTGCCGGAGGGGGGCTCGGCGAGGCTGACAGGCTCTGACAAACCAGACGTCAGATGCGCCGCAGGGCTGAGCACGGTCTAATCACTTCTCACTGCTCCAGCCACGGTCCTGATGATCTTATTAGCCCGGTCTCCTCGGTGCTGCACCTCCTGCCTGGGAATGCAAGGAGCTCCAAAGAAAAGAGTTCAAAGCAAGCTCTCTTTTGTCCGGCTTCTGGGAATGGCCTGGAAAATCAAAGAGGCTTTCCCTCTGCTGACAGGCGCTTTGCCTTTGTGCAAACAAGTGATGCAGAGCAAGAACTCCCAGCGCATGAGACCTTCCCAGGTCAGGGCCCATCAGGCGCTTTATGTGCTGGGCAACACTAACCGTGCAGCACAACTTCTCATTTCATTGTGAGGCCGCCTGACACCCGGTAACGCTCAAGAGCGAGTGATTTTACAGATAAGGGGAGTGAAGGAGAAAGAAATGGAAAATGAAAGACAGACAACGGGAGAGATCAAATTCTTGCAAAAAGCATTAAAGAAAATCCAAGCACAACTCNGAATAATACTGTTAAGAGAAAGTAGAAGCTTTTCTAGGCATATGCAACATATCACAAGATTCTATTAACTTTAGCCTGTTAACTATAATTAAATGAGGGCTACTTCTGCTGAACTGATGGTTTATTGCTTATATTTCCAGTGCTGTAACAGAGAACCAGCAGATCCGCCTGGAAGTGAAGGACCGGAGCAAGGCTGCAGGGGAGACACCGCACAGCCGCCTCTACCCGGCACGCACCCGCCAGCGAGGCACCGCAGAGCCAGGCCGCCGGCCTCCTCCAACGCTCTGCACCCCGGATGCCAGCGCCCGGTTGCCGCATCCGTGGGCCAGGGGCAGCCGATAGCTGGGTAGGGCAGAGAAGGGAGGCTTGGCTGATGGCTCAAACCTGCGAAGGCCCCCAGAAGAGCCGTTGCACAGTGACGTGCTGCGAGGCTGGCTGGAGCCTGCTGCCCGGCTCTGAGCTGCTCCTACTGAGCTCTCTCAGGTTCTGGTCACAGCTGGGTGCTCCAGTTGTTCCTTCACAAAGCAGGCAGCGGCAGACACTGGATTGTCAGTCCCTATGCTCTGCCCTGCCACCGAGAAATGCATTCCAACCCCAGATCAGACAGAAGACAAATACTTCAAGAGACTGAATTGGTTCTTGCTCTTCACTAATGAGCACTTAAAATGGGACCCAGCCCTAGCAATTAATGCTTCGTGCCCTGTATCGCATGAGGTAAGACTCACTGTAAAATAGAACATTTCGGTTTCCTGCTGGTTGGCTCTCCTTTTGGCGATATTTATTTTACTCATGTAGGTCTCTGATGCAGCTGATTTGACCGACTCAGTGGAGCGACTATGCTGGAAGGCATCTGAAACATCAAAATCTTCCACCGTCAGCATGTCCTGCAAAGTCTGCATTGTGGCATCCAGAGTTTTTCGTACCTATCGGAAACAGAAGATGGCAGTTTTGAAGCAGGCTGGCAAAGTGACACATCGTGAGCAAAAACAAGTGGCCAACAGGCAGTTCCTAAGCACTGGGCTTGCTCGTGCAGCGGGAGCTCCCCGCCCTGCCGCTGGAAGGGCTCTACACCCGAGCACACCAGCAACCCCCTGTGTACCGGGCAAAAGGCTGAGCCGTGCTGCCGATGAGGCCAAACACCAGACCCAGAGAACTTCTTACCTCTTCATTCTCTATCTTGAGGGTGGCGAGTCGCGACTGCAGCTGGTGGTACCGCATCAGCAGCTCGGTCTGCACAGGCTGCTGGGCACTGACCTGACACACCTGGGACAGGAGTGGTGCCAGAAAGAGACAGGAGAGCATTCAGTGGGTCATGCATTGACCAGACATCCACATCTAAATACCTAAATGATTCTCTCCAGCACTCACAAGCTCCTCGCAGCCTCCAAGGAGGCTGCGTCACCCAGTTTCTAATCAGCAGTGCCCTGGACCCAGGCCAGCACAAAGCATTTTCTACCCAGCATTTGAAAGCTGCACCCTGAAGCCTTCCAATTACAGCAGGTAAATCAAAGCTCCACTTTACAAATCTGTTGGGCAGTTCAGCTGAGAATCAAACCACAGGCTTCCTAATTGGGAGAGATATGGAACAAGAGGCAGACTGAAAGAAGGAGCCCTAATGAGGCAAGTGTGTCATTAAGAAAGGAAACACAAATAGCAGCGTGTGAAGACAGAATAGAAGGACGGGGAGTCAGAAATCATTTAACGGTGATGGTTAAGAAGAGGAGGAAGCCAGCCCAGGCCAGGCTGTGAGGCACCTCAACAGCCCCTTGGGTGAGTACACTACCTCATCCCCCATGTGAGGCTGGAACTCGAACTTCAGTGGAGGGCAGAAGACCTGGTTGCACATGTCCATGATGGTGTGCTTGTCGCTCCGTGCATCCAGGTTGTCCACAGCGTTCTCAATGATGTCCAGGCCCTCGTGGCGGGAGGTCTCCAGGTTGTACTCGGCAGACAGGTACGTCCTGAAGGTCCGAGCAAGGCTGGCGTGGAATCCCAGATCACAGCACTGAGAAACACCAAGGAAGGGTCTGGTCACACAAACATTCCCACCCCTGGAGTGTCATGTGCACTTGGAACACCCAGAAAAGCACCGTGTGCCCAGAGAAACACCAGCCCTGTCGTACTGGGGTATATTTAACAGCATACTGCAATACCATAGGCAAAGGCAAGAAGGAAGGAGGACTGAAGGAGAAGAGGTAGCAGGGAACAAACAGCCAGACAGTACAGTGACCCTGTGCTGGACCCCCACCACGGCACCAGGGTTTAATACCCTCTGTTTCACTGGGAAGGGCACAGGATCTTCTCAGACAGGACAGAGGAAAAAAATCGTCCAAAAGCACTGTTCTCCCTGGCTACCTGCACAGCCCCAGGGCCACCATGACCACAGGGACCCCCCGATGGCAAATCCTGTGCCCTGCACAGGCCCCCAGGAAAGAAGTGGCCATGGGGCCTGTGCCAGTGCTCATCCTCGGCACTTTCGTTCTCACCTTGCGAACTGCCCTGCAAAGCACTTTTTACGCAAAGAAACCACTTTGCAAAGTTATCAAATATGGATGGACGTTCAAGCAAGGTGGCACTGAAAAACGTGCCCTGCAGTACGTGCAAACTCTTTTATCCTCGCTAGGAAGCCGCCTGCCTCTCTCATGATGGAGCAGCTTCTCATGCATAACTGATCGTTCTCATGTTCACCTTGGGGAAAATGATAAAACTCAGAGCTAATTGCTGCCAAAATACTGTACATTAGACAAAAGCCTGTTTTTAAACTCTCTTCTCAATATAATTGAGTTTGGCATGTTAAGTATAGCAACAGCATAGGGATTTGCTGCTGTGAACGCTTAATCACAGCTGAGCAAAAAGCAACTCTTAGCAGCCATCCTCCCAGTCCCACCGGGAGCCCTGACACAGCACAAACCTCCGCAGGGCTCCGCTCCGACCAGCCGGCCCTGCTGTGAGCAGGCGGCAACGACGGGCAGCAAAGCAGCACCCAAAATTTGGAGGTCAACAGTTTGTTCTGCGCAGAAAGGCAAGACAGAGGGGATGCTGGAAGCAGGAGTGCAAGGCACCACCCTGAGCCATGCTCGTGGGCCTGCAGCACCAAACTAACCATTGCCAGCACATTACTCTTATTACATGAAAACTACAACAGGATGATTTATATTACAGAAGTTAAGAGGCTTTGCTGCCGCACAAAATAAAGAATGAGTAGGAAGTCTGAGCTATAACCAAAACCACCCCGGCACGGGGAAGCGTGTGGTGAGGCGGCCTCCACCCCAGTGCAGCCCCACCAAAACCACTGCCAGAAGGACCAGCACAGCACAAAAAGCTACAGAAAAGAGAAGGATAGCTAGTGTGATGTCAATGACCCAAAACAAGACCAACTTTTCCACAGCAGCCAAAGTCCCTGTTGGGAGCTGGCATTTCAGAGGCACCTTCTCCAGCTCTGCAGCATCCGCAGGCATTACTGAACCGACGCAGAAAGGCACGAAAAGCGATTCTGCATCAGAACATCAGTATTGATAAACTCAAAGTGAAATATGAAAACTCAGCTGGTGCCACAAGCAGCTCCAACCAAAGAAGTCATCTCGTGCTTTCTGCCCATCCGAAGAGACAACCCTCAGCTCAGATCAAGTCACAGGCAGAGCTGTAGCTGGTTTAGTCTGTGCTGAAAGCAGCAGTAAAACCACAACGGGCCGATTCCTGCTCGCAGATACACAAGCGCAGCCTGCCTATCCATCCCCACCTAGTCCTCTAAGGCAGTGAAACCACACAGGCAATAATGAGGAGTTTTGCAGGAACTATCGAAAGGTCATAATCCACCATTTATCCTGCTTCTATTTAGCTTCTAATCTTATTAGCTGAAAACATGGGCAGTTAAGGACTGGTAAAGCTCTGCCTTCATAGATCAGCAAGCAACACAAAAAAACCTGAGCAATTGGGGCGAATTTCTATTCACCGCTTGGGGCGAAACCTTGCTATAGTGCTGTGAGTCTCCCACGAGACAATTTTAGCATGAACGCCTGTACGACTGCTCCAGGGTTGCAGGCAGAAAACAATGAGTCGAGACGATGCAGCCCTGCAGCTGCGCTGCTCCTCTCAGCCGTGTTTCGGTGCACCCCGAGCACCCCACAGGCAGGGCCAGCCATGGGAGAAGCGGTGCACGGCATCCCCAGCAGCCGTGGGGAAAGAGAGCCGAGCCCTGCGCTGGGACCATCAGAGGGGATCTGACCCCACAACCCGCCCGGTTCGGCACCAGCAGCCGGCAAGCCAGCGCCAAGGGGGCTGCCGCACGCGTGGAGCAGGGTCCGGGGCCAAGACCCCCGTGCCGATGCCGGAGGAGGACCTGCTCTCCTGCCATGACCAGCCAACTGCTGTTCTGCGCTCTGAAAACAGGAGTGTGCGTGGTTCCCAGCGCACCTCCCAACCCACCACTGCCATTCGCTCCCCCCTTCCAAATCAGTGCTACTTGACTACAAAAAGGAGAAAATATCTGCCACTGTTCAAGGGTGGGAATTCCCAAAGCATCCAAAACTGGGCTATTACAAAGGAAAATCACTGAATGCCACAGAATCCAAGGAGATGGGACTCAAGTTACTGCCAGCTGCCTTTGAGAAGGAATTCCACGTGAAATCTTCCTGTTACTTTGAATACTGAACTCACACAGAAGCTAGCAGGTATTTGCAATGCCCAGAAATCGGTTGCTACTGCAAACCAGGGCAGGCACTTTCCTAACGTGCTACAGCCCTTGAAGGCTCTGGCGATTAGCACCGTGCCAGCCGCTTCACACACTGGTGCCCAGAGAAGAAAAGACGGAGCAGGGACTTCCACAACATTCTCAGAGAAACACACAAAGGGGAGGGGAAAAGAAAAAGAAAGGAAAAAAAAAAAAAACCCTTCAAACTTCTGCTCCCAGCTCCAGAACAAATGGCATTTTCTCACCCCTCTCATCCCTTTGATGGAAAATAAATTAGAACCACAAATAATAATCCTTAGCCCTTCTGCAGCGCCTTTCATCTGGAGAGCTCAAAGCTCTTCATATATTGATTCATTAAGTCTGGTAACACCCCTACAAGGGGTGGAAATATTACAGTGTTCAACTTGAGAAACAACCAGACATCCCAGGGCTTAAGCAAGTTGGTTTTGGCCAAAACGCCACAGAAGTAGCCAAATCTGTGTGTGTGTCTCCCACCGCCCCAACCGAGGAGGGGCTGCAGAAGACCACGGCGGGCCATTCACCCCAGGGCCGGCAATCCCATTTTAGACACAGGAGCGGAAACTGAGAGATATTAAAAGGTTCGCCCAAAGCCAGGAGGAAAGCTGACACGTCTCCAACCCTGCACAAGCATCTCAGCATCTTCCCTTGGCAACTGCAGTCAGGCAGCTCTCCCCCAGGACTTGGTCCCCCGCCACGCCAAGGGTGATCTCTTGGGAAAATCAGGCCTGGGATGGTCCAAAGCAACGGGGCGGTAAGCAAGTCATGCCACTGATCACGACCAAGGCACCAAACTGCACCAGCGCAGGAAAACAAGCAACATTTTAAGAACAAAGCAACATCAGCAGGTGGAAAATACAGGAGCCTGAACCACTTGGCACTCCAGCAGCGACCTTCAGTCGTTGCTCAGTGGTGGGCAGAGCTGCAGGACGGGCAGACGTTCCCCACGGGACAGCTCCGCGGCTCCATTCACCCTCCTCGCGTATTCGGGCAGGCCGAGCGCAGCTCCCCCCAACACACCAGGCCAGCTGCGCCAAGCCCCACGAGGTAGCTGCTGCCTTCACAAGAGAGGTGACGGCAGCGAGGACGGCGAGCAGCAGGTCTGGAGAAACCTGACAGGGTTTAATGCTAATGACGAAGCTCTGCAGAAACGCTGCGGGTCTTTACATAGCCAAAGCCGTGACAGTACTGGGCTCCAGAGGGAATGAAATGCTTTCCAAAGCACTGATGCATCTGTCTCTTCCTCAGCAGTTAAATAGTTAAAAGATATTTGATGTATCTGCCGCACAGCATAAAATAATGTTTGACCAGGACCATGTTTGCGCTTGGCAATGACAATGCTGGGTACTGTGTGAGAGCCTAACTCATACCTGAAAGTATCTTCTGACCTTACGAGGAACATCAAAGAGAATACAAACTGCTTCTGTTCTCATTCATTTTTATGGAGAACATTTATTTGCTAAGTATTAAATATGCAGAAAAAAAACAGTCACACCTTTGCAGCCTACAGTCCCTGCACTTCCCTCAAAGCAAAACGGTGTCAGAACACAAGGTATTCCAGCCGAGGTATGATAAATGCTTGTAAAAAAGCAACACTCCACCTCAACAAACAGGCTGTGCACGCTGCACAAGGGATCCAGGCAGCAAAGGAAATTCAACCACACCAGGAGAAGGCAGAAAGGGCTGAGACGCATCAGCAGCCACAAATAATTGCTCAGAAAAGACAGGAAGCAGCAAATAAATGGGCGGGCTGTCTCCCTTTGATGAAGACTACCCCTAATATTCCACAGCATGTTTGATGCTGGGCAGGAGCCGGCTATCAGGGTGCTGAGGTGCACAGCGGTGGAGGCACCCACTGCGTCCTGCTCGGGGCGTCAAGGGCCTCTGAACTCTTCAGCACTGGGAAGTGGGTGCAGCCCTAGGAAGTGCACCATTTTAAATAGAAAGGCAATATCCCCCGGACTGACCCCACCTTTCAAGCTCCAGCAATTTGAGGTCTATCCACACCTAACGAGCAGCTCCTCTGCCAAATGAAGATGGTGCTGAGGGACCTGGAAACCAACCAGAGCGCAGGGCCCCTCACCACAGCCCAGCACCACCCGGGAAAATCCCTCCTCTGCCCACAAAATGCCAATGCTGGCATCGCCCCCAGGACACCTACGATGTCAAGAGGGCTCGGCCGCAGCTCAGGCTGCAGACGTCGGCACCGCGAGGGAACGGCCGCATCGAGCAAGGCTGCCCCTGCGGGACCAGACCACCCTGGATGCCCTCCGTGGGCTCCTGTGTTTCTGACTCACAGCAAAACCGTGCCTGTTATTACAACAGCCTACGTAAGCTGCCCTAACACATTAAACAAGGGACTATCAGGTTTGAGTGGTCTGAGGCCAGGAATCAAGAAGCCGATGCCGTAACGCCAGGTGATGTGATGTACGCTACCGGGCTGGCTTTCTCCTACACCCACTGCCAAGCGCAACACCCCTTGCCAAGCACGTTTCTGAAGCATTCCCTGAACTGCGAAGGGTCCCCCACGCACGCCACGGCCCGGCTCGCAGTGCTCGACAGTTCCCGTACGTCTCTTCCAAAGAAGAGTCTTGGTCCATCACGTTCAGCACTTTGCCTGAGGCAGCACCAAAACATGAAAGCTCCTGAACAACCGATTTATTTTTAACTAAACAGAGAACGGTGTGTGGATATGGCAGGGGAAGGACAGGATTCCCCCAACCCCTACAGTAATCAACTCATGCCCTGAAGTATGAGATTTGATTATTTCTAATCAAAGGTTCCTTAACTCTAAGTATTACAGAGTCAAATACTATGATGGCCTTTTCGAATTTACCTATAGTTAATTAACTCTATGGTCCCCAGAACAGGTTTCTTTCTGGAGGATTTTTAACCTACATTTTATGTTGCTCCTTAGTCTTTCTCTAGCAACTCCCTCTCCCATGTGTTTTTTCTTGGGGTTTTTTAATGGGTTTTTGGCTGTTTGGGGGTCAGGGGGTTTGTTTGCTTGGGGCGGGGGATGATCTGGTTTTGTTTTTAAGATGAATGCATTGGTAAGTTAATCTTTTAAAGCACATTAAGACCTAGAGGCTGTTCTTTCAAGCTACTGGGAAAAGCAGCCCAAAGTGTCAAGAAGTAATTCTTTTCTCTAAAGGAAAGTACTGTTGCTTTTTTGTACCAACCGAACAAGGTCTATAAGGCAAAGACCGATCATAGTCTTCAGGCAGTAAAATTTACAGACTGCATGACACTTCTAAATCATAAAACAATCAGCACATGTGCTTAATTAATTTAGCAAGCCAACTCCAATGTCTGTGGTATCCACACAAGCAATAAATCATTTACTAGGTACAAACTTTGGCAAAAAATGAAGTTTTGCCATATTATTAAAGCCAGGACCAGCAAAATTCAAGAAATGCGTATTGGTTCGATTCTTTCAGTTTAATATAGTACTCTAAGAACAGCTTAGTAAAAATTATTCTTATTAGAGTATCATGATTTATGATTGCTCCTTACAAACAGGTAGGTACTATTAATAACCTGCACATAGAAGAAGAGTAATGTTAAGTTTACTAAATCAGGGCACTGGTATATGAAAAAAAAGTCAAACTTCTGAAAGGAAATCAAGCAAATGCACCTCCGTGCCCTCCTCTCTTCATCCACAGAAGCTCTGTGTTGTAAAAAGATCATACAAATCTAATCCTTTTTTTTCCATTTATTTTCTTAAAATGCATGAAGCTCTTAACAGCATACGGGTATTTCTGGTTTTATCCCCCACGTCCACTGACCGTCTCTGCCCTGCCTGGGCAATTCACAGGCCAGAACTACTACCCGCGGCTCTCGGCAAGCTCAGGCACGTTTTATTGCACCCACCTTAAAGCTCGAGTGTTAACTCCGCAGCTGAGGTTTTTGCTCTTCAGCGACTCGGGGCACCCAGCCAGCCCCGCATCCCCTGCGCCTGTGCAGCAGTGCCGTGCACCACGGCGCTCACCAGCATCCCGGCAGCCTCCCACTGCAAAGCACTGGCACTCGGGTGGCTGCGTGGCACATCTAGTCCCTCGGCTCACAGCTCCCTGCAAAGTGAGGTAGTGACAGCACCTCCTAAACCCACATATTTTCCAGTTCCCAGAGTCTCCTCCCCGGCAGCAGGGAGAGCTGACCGGCTGGGGTGCTGCGGGCTCCCAGTGGCATTCCCCAACTGCCACCCCTGCGGGAAATGGGGCGGGAGGGACACAGCAGCCGTGCAGTGAAGAGCACTGAGCCTCTCGAGACACCTAATTCCTCCTGATGGAAGCTGTTTATTCTTTGTGCTGCTGCACTGTTGACTTTATTTGAAATACCCTGAAGCCAGATCTCCTAGCTGCAGAGGCACCGCACGGTACACTGAAGCAAGGCACAGCTCCCGGGGTTTTGAGTTACTGATGCTGCTCCATGTGACCGCGGTGCTTTGCACGGAGTTTCCATGACAAAACATACCTGGCTCCTTGGGCTGGCAGGAGCCTGCTGTCTGGCAGAAAGCCCACTCAAAGGACAGCATGTGAGGAACCTCTGTGCCTTTGTGGAACTGAAAGGCTCTTTCTGCTGGAAAAATTGCTTCAACCAACGGAGCAAACCCCCGGAAGAGACCCTCCCATTTTATAAATCAGTATCTCTCCATTAGAGCCAGTGGCATCCCGCAGAGCTGCCCAGGCCAGGGGAAGCTCCTCGTGCAATCGCTCGGGAAAGCACCACCCAAAGCCAAACTGCTGCGGGCGCTGGCCCTGCAGGCACAGGCGTGCCCAGGCCACGAGCCACCGGAGCCACCGATGGAACAGCCGTGACACGAGCGGCAGGACGTGCCTGAAACCAGAGCCCAGTAAAGCGGCCCTGGGGCTCCAGCACCTTTGAGTCTCCCTCTTACTCAGGAGGGGGCCACGCACACGGAATTCAGCTGTGGTGTCCCACAGCCCGGGGCAGCCAGGCTGGTGGACCTGGGCAAGTGGCAAACCCCGGAGGAAGCCCTGAGCATCCCAGGTAACAGCAGCCTAACTCCTAGTTCTCCACAGCACCCACCGCTAGCCGGAAACAAACAGTTCTCCTTATTTGCTCTGCTCTGGTCCCTTTTTCCCTCATTTTTTCTATATTCTTTCTTTAAAGATATATTCTGCATTTATACATCTATTTCCTGGCCTCTACTCTCTCGACATTGCTGCAAAACCTAGAGCTTTACTGTCAGTTAAGTAAAGCCACCTGAAGATTTTGGGCATAACAATTTTGACCACTGTTTCTGTTTCCCAACTTGACCAAGCATCACTTCACCATGCGAAAGATGACAATGCCATCAGCTAAGTTTTCTAGGGACCAAACAATTTGGCAGTAACCTGTAATATTAAATTCCTCAGAATTCCCTTCCTTTACTTGTTTGTCTCAGATACGGCACACAGATCCATAGAGAAGCAAGCTGCTGTTTCAAAAGGATTTACAGGATGCTGATCAAGTTTTGGTGGATCAGTACGTACTGACACCGACTGCTACACTTTACTCTGCTAAATCGGGTGATATCTTTCATGTGACCACTTCAAAATATTTTGCAGCCATTTCCCACAGGACTCCAGAGGGATGGATAAGCAGCTTTATCTCCACTTCACATACGTGGCCAAAGAGATTAACTTGGTCACATAGTTAATGACAGAAATGAGAGACGAGCCCAGGCGTTTTAATATAAACACATGCTTCTTTTTAGGGAAAAGGCACAACGGTGTACTTTAAATCCAAGTCTAATTTGATCTGTCTCTATATTCTTCTCTTCCTTTCTAAAGGAACAAAACAAAAAGGCCACTGGAGACAGAGGGAGGGACAGACGTGCTCTGTGCCACTTCACGGCTCCTCTGATCGAGTTTTACATTTCTCATTAAAACCACAGCCTTGGGAGGACTCTGCCCCCTCCCAGAGCAGCTGGGACGTTCTTTCTCGCCCGAGCGGGAGATTAGCAGATCGGCTTTGTTATAAAAGTCACCGTTCTGCAGCGGTGCTGAGGGCACAAGAAATGTCAAGGCTGTGCCTAATAGCTGACACTGAGCCATCTGGGAGTTGGGGGAAATGCTGTTAAATTAGCTGCTCCAGCGTCCTGACGGTTCAGATTTGCGTACAAATCAAAAACCTGCACACGGCGATCTGTGCTTGATAGGCAGGGTGTGCGAGAGCCCCCCATCACCCCTCCTCTGTCCTGGAGAGACAGCCCGGTACATCGTTAATCACCCCCCTTGGTGACACAGGGTGGAGGAGCCAGGAGAATTTGTCTAACTGCAATAACGGGCACTGCTAGGACCCTAGTCAAACATGGTCAGCCAGGTTCTGAGCTAAACCAAGACTCTGCTCCTACCACAAAGCCCCTCTGCGCTCAGTCTCTTCCTGCAGACCTGCTGCTCCCGCCGGGCACAGCTCCCCGGCACAGGCACCCACCCGGGGCCCTGCATCGCCCTGCTCCGCGCACGCTGCGGCAGCCACGGGCTCTGCTGGCTCTCCATCAAGGGCAACATTCACCTTCTCTGCTTCGGGCCCCCCTGCTGCCTCCCGTGCCGGCAGGGCTGCCCGGGGGAAGGGGACACCGCGCCTGGCGTCCTGCCCCGGCACAGAGCCCCTGTTCGCAAACAGCACCGGTGATCCTGAGGGAGAAAGGCACCGTTGTCTTGTCGCTGTTGAATGCACTGAGAGTAAAACACTAACCTTACAACTACATCTAAAAATACCCATTTTCTTCATTTTCCTTTACATGGGTTACAGACCTAGAGAAAGCCCAGCGCTGCTGGATCCGACGGCTGCCTCTTCTTTCGGCCACTTTCAGTACCCGCGGGACACGTGGCTGGGATCCCCTTCTTCCGGGCATGCTGAAACCCTTCTTGCCACGCACTTGCAAAATATACTGAATTTTGTACAAAAGTCTGTTCAAATAAACTGCTCTTCCTTTGGGGATTTCAGATTAGGACATCCTTGTGCAGCTCACACATCTGATACTTTGTTTTCTTTGGTGAAGAGAATATATAATTAGGGGGATTTAGCTGCACAGAGTTGAGGATGCTTTAGCTAAAGTCCCCTGAAGGGATTCCTGGAGTGCAGAAGAAAAGCCATCTGCTGACTCCAGTGCAAGTGTCAGCAAGGAAATAAAGTTGGGAGGAATGATATAAACATCCAGAACTACAATGGAACTCGGCAACTCTCCAGGAAATCAAAGTCCCCATTCTTGCTTAAAAAACTAAATGAGACAGAGAGAATATACGCAACAAAAAGCAGAAACCCCACGGATAAATCAAGGTGTTATCACACTTTGCTGTTCAAATGCCTCCATGATCAAGTTAATAGCTTTTTTTAGTATGGCTAAATACATCTTAAATAATACAGAGAACAAAAAGGACACACTGAGAATATTTTATCGTATCTCAAAATCTTGAAATCATCAGGGGTTTTGCATGAGACTTACTTTAATTAGTGCTTAGAAGAATAAATATATGTTAGTGAGTTAATAAAGGAGATAAACACTCCAGCACATTTTTAAATTATACATTTAGGTAATGATGAAGCCAGAAAACTCAGTACTTATGGATCAGTTATTTATGTGCTCATTAAAGCAACTCCAGCAGGAAGAAACTGCACAGCACAGTCTATACCACTGTGAAGATGCCTGTTAAAGGAAGAACTAGGAATCCCTTTCCCTCGAATCATTTAAAAGCAGTTCGTAGGAGTGGCTGATACACACGAGTTCCAATTCCTACCATCACTGTGAAACCTGCTTCCAGCAGTTCCTGCCCTGAGGCTACTTTATGCCCTGAGCACTTTGGGTACAGCTTCTCCAAGCCAGGAAAGCACTTCCACGTGCGCTTCTCTGCCACCAAAGTTGAGGACAGCGCCGGGCCTGCTCCTACGGATAGAAACTGCAGAGGCACGGAACGCAGCCTGCCCGATGGGCATGGGGAACCTCAGGCTCACCTGGCTCGCCCCAAGGCAAGTTCTCCTCCAAAGGCTGTGGACTTGGAGAAGCTCCAGCTGCAGGACATCCTGCCGTGTGGGAGCCACAGCAGATGAGGCTGCCGCTGTAACGTGAGGGAAAGTGCCCATCGGCACGGTTCCGAAGGCAGAGCCTGCACACACTCACAGCCGGACCTGTGTGTGCTGGTGACGCAGCGTGCAAGGAGCAGAACAAACTCACGCAATTTCTGCTTTGCAACTGCGTATTAGACGTGCCTGAACCACACAGTTCAATCCAGACTCCCTGCCTTATGCGCTCAGGAAAGTGTTTGGCTCAGGCTGGTTCATACCCTGCAGTTATAACAAAAAGCTTCATCTTTTTTTCCAGCACTGATGAAAGAAGTTTATATGTAGCTTAAATATGAATCAATTACTTCATCATGTGATCATGTGGCCACCATAAAGCTCAGCGGCGACTGACTCTGAGCACTGCCCAGAGAAGCTGTGGCTGCCCCTGGCTCCCTGGCAGTGTCCAAGGCCAGGTTGGATGGGGCTTTGGGCAACCTGGGCTAGTGGAGGGTGTCCCTGGCCATGGCAGGGGTGGCACTGGGGGGGCTGGGAGGTCCCTGCCCACCCAAACCACTCGGGGATTCTATGACTCCCATATAACAGCAGCTCTAGTTCTGCTCATACATGCCTTCATCAACTGGGGGAAAGTCAAATGTCTGTGTGCAGCTGAGAGGAAAAAAAAACCACCATGTGAAAAAAAGATCCAAATTTACAGCACATGTTCAGGCCCCAGTTAAGCAGATGTTAAAGCCCCAACAAATACCCCTTCATTACCACCACGTAAGAGTGCACTTAAGGACCAAACCATGCCTAAGATTTAGCTGTGCACTTATGGGTGGAAAACGGGCAGGATGCAGGCAGGAGGAGGAAGCACTTACATCAATGAGGTCAGAGACGTCGTGGATGTAGTATTTACTGACAGCTGCGTTGGTGGCTGCCAGGTTCAGCAGGTAGTCGTTCCTGGCTTTAGTACACTTCAGCTTGTTTTCAGAATACTTGGCTTGTCTCTGAAAAAGCAAAATGGAGTGTCAGAGCAGAAATAGATGCTACTTCCACAGCTTCTCTTGCCGCAGGGCCCCACAGCACCCTGCAGCCTGGGTGTGACGTGTTCATTAATAAAATTTGGTATCAGGTATGAAAACAGACACCCTTGCCAGAATGGAGATCACATCTGAACATCCCCGGTACCGTCAGCCAACGCACAACAAGCCCTTTCTGCTCAGATGTACCCAGTGCATCCCAAGCACAGCTGCTCCGCCTTTATCTCTGCATTCGTGGAGGTTTTGGCATCAGTCAAAATTAGAGGGCCATATTTTTCTCCCAGATACGCTGACATACATTTGGACTTGCTCCAGATTTATGCAGCTGTATCAAAGTGGAATCTGGCCCAGAGGCCCAAGCTACAAAATTTAGAACAGGACCCAGAATTCAAAACTCTGTAGGAAAGCAGACGTGCTCAATCTGGGGCATTTGCTCAGGCAGATCCTGGTCTAAAGGTTTAGCACAAAAGATGAACCCTTCCAAGAGGCTTGTCACTAGACAATGTCCCGGTGCTGGGTCAACATGCATGCAAAAGCTTCCTGGCTAGGGCAGCTACTGCTTAGTCTCAGAAATTAACAGAAAATTTAAACAGTTTTGGAGATGCTCAGATCTGGGAGGATTTGCAGAAGCTGGAATGGAGTTACGTGTTTTAACTAGCAAAGCCACCTGAATGCTGCACTTTAACTTCCAACAGTCTGCAGACAAAGAAACGTGGTTATTTTATATACTTGACCCTTTTTTTGCTCCCCAGGCCTCTGACTGAAGGAACCTTGGGCCAGCTATTGTTCTTTTTTTAAAGCGCTGTTTTTAAAACTACAACGTGAACAAACCACAGCCCCCGTGGCAGCCTCCCGTGTCGCGATCAGAGGCGTCACTGTGCCCGGCCGGGCACGCCGGTGCACTGCTCTCCTCGGCAGCACCGCGGCCGCTCAGGTCCCAGCTGGGGCACGGCAAGCCCCCAGCGAGACCCCCAGGCTGCAGCCTCAGCAGCCGGTGCAGGGGCACGTCCCACCGCCCGTTTCTGCCGTGTGCTCTCGGAGCGTCCAGCCTCCGCGGCCCCACCAGCCCCCCTCCCCAGCCCTCCCTCCTGACCAGCCTGGAAGATGGCACGGGTGGGCACGTGGCTCCCACCCAGGTCCACCACCCCCTCCGAGGCCGCACTGCCTGATGTCAACCAGCCCCATCTCTTGCTGAGCCTGACTTTGGGCCAAAGCCTCAGTACCAGCTGGCGTCGGCACGTCTTCACGGCCAGGAAGCAGTGAAGAGACTCATCATGGCCGCCTCAGAGCGCCCTTCAGCCAAGCACACACACCAGTCGACACCCTCCCTAACGCCCCTCCCGGGACACAGGAACAACATGACAGAAATGAAAGGGCCGGAGCCAAACCCTCCCGCCCTGGCCTGGCTCCTCATCCTTCCTCTCACTCACCTTCTCCTTCATCTTCTCGATCTTCTTGACGGAGCTGCGCCGCTGAGGCCTGTCCTCGTGCCGCAGCAGGTTCACGCTGATGTCCCCTGACTTGTTGAACTGCTTTTCCTCCTGCTTCTCTGCCTCCTTCAGCTTGCTCTCAGCGCTGATGCTTTCTGCATGGTACATGTGGTAGGTCTTCATCACCTGAGGAAACAGAAGTCTGTGAGTTGCCTGCCCCGTGGCCACGCGAAGCACGAGTGCACGAGGAGATGACAGTCGTGGGCAGCGGGGCTGCTGGAGACCACTATGGCATCCAGGAACAAGGTGGGAAGGAAAAGCCCCTAAATTTAACACCATCACTAGCCCTATTTCAAAATGGCACAGAGCTGGTGCAAGAACTGTCTTCCCTGCTCCGCCCCCGCTGTGGGGCCAGGCTGAGATGTGCCTCCAGTGCACACCTGCATCCCAAGAGCACCGCGGATCTTCTGCGGAAATGAGAAATAACTTCCAGTGCATCGCGGCTGGGATAAGGGTCTCCATGGCAAGAGGTGGTGAGGAGGCCAAAACCAACCTGAAGTCACTTTTGACCCAGGCCCTCTGTCCCTACACTGGAACTGGCTAAGCCAACCCAACGTGACCGCTGTTCCACCATCCTGACAGCAGGTCCCACCTTGAAGGTGGAGGAGCTGCAATTTCCAAGCAGAAACGGAGCTTGTCTGCTACCAGCTATCATTGCCCTCTTGCTGCCACTGGTAGGCACAGTCAGTGCCGGGGTGGACTGCAGCAACACCTTGTCCTTTAAGTTCAAGATCGCCATGAGCGACTCCAGTAGCCGATGCCAATCTACTGCCGGGAAAACTCCTGCAGGCAAAACTTCTACCACAGCCTTTCCTTTCAGATACAAAAGCCCAAAGGGCACACTGTGATCATTTTAATGGAGCTGGCAAGAGGAACACATCTGCTCTTCTCCCTTTATGCCTTTAGTCACGTTGTCCCCTTCTATCATCTCCCTTCAGGATCTGGATGTTTTATTTCACATTGCCTTGACAAGGCTGGAGATGCCTGACTTCTCGCGGAAGATCGGTCTCAGCAAAGTGCCTGGGCACCACCGGCAATGGCACTGGGACAGGCTCGCCTCGAGGCCCGCGAGTTAAAAAGGAGCAGGAACCCACAAAAACAGAGTAACTTTGCACAAGCCTTAATGAAGAAAATACAGTTTTCCTCAGCTGCGGTTGTCAGCAGGAACCAGGAGTGTTTAACTTGGACGAGGTTAGGCTGAAACATATGATCTCTCCTCTTGCCAAGCACAAACGTCAGCTGCAAACGAGCTCCAAACGCCGCATGAAGCCTGCGCAAATGTGTCATCGCTGGGAGTCACAATTTAGGCAGCGGCAAGGGATAGTAAGCAAAGGCTTGTGCCTTGTTTCTGAGCTGCTTTATTTCAAAATCCTGCAAACTCTAACACAGATTCGAGCCACGTATTTCAAACTGCAGCTTCTGTAGCGAACATCACAGGACACACACAAAGCAGACAATTTCTGGGTTTTTCCTAAGGGGAAAGACTAGAGCCCTCCATCTTCACTGTCTCCGTCTTTTTGTGAAAAACGGAGAGGAAAGTGAAAAAGAGAAGTCCTGCACTGCAGCCCAGTCGGCAGTCACAAGAGAGGTTTCCCCAGCACCCAGAGAGGCCCTAATGCAACACAACAGAAAAGCCCAACAACAGTGGTCCAAATTACATGATTTTTGTGAAATCTGTAGGTTCCAAAACAGCTGCCTAACCAGAAAACTTCAGCACGATTCACCCATCGTCTCTGTCCATGCACGGCTGCGCAGCTCTGCCGCAGGCCAGGGACGCACTGCTGTCACCCCTTTTCCCGTTGACGCCAGTGGCCCCACGGCTGCCAGGGAAAGGCGGGCGGCCGGAGCGTGAGGCAGGACCCCACGGCACAGAGAGCTGCGGGGGTCCCAGCCCCACTGGGATCCATCCATCAGGGCTTTGCACAGGCTCTGACTGCCTTATCTGCTAATGACCTGAGAACTTTCCTTAACGAAGGCCCTTTTTCCTCCTCCATATTTTCTCCCTGCTTGAACCTGAAAAGGTAACACAGGAATCAGATTTACAAGTCCTCTGGAAGTCTCTTTAACAAAGTACAAAGGATCTAATATCCATGAAAATATTTTCCCAGACTTCAGCATCCATGCTGCTGAAATAAATGCTGTAAACAGCTTGCTGTGCCAACCATGTTCCTCATCAGCTCGCGCTTGGAAATTCAGGGGACATTTCTGTTTGTTTTAATATCTGCCTTAATTCTGAATGGGGACTACCTGCACTGCAGCAATCAGCACTTTGATCCGCAATTCCCTCGTGCCTTCTCGGCGCTTGCCATCAAGTCACGCCGTCCCTGTCTTACGCTATTGTATCACAAAGAAAAACTGCCGCAGCTGCGTCCCCGAGATCTTTTCTGCAAATAAGTTAATTAGCGGCAGCGGAGGGAGAAAAATACGTTCCAATGTTCATTAGTTATTTAACAACACAAGTTGTGTTTTCCAATATTAATAACACGTTCTGGATAAAGGCCATTGCCAAAACACTGGCCATCAACGGCCCTGTTTGCTGTCCTCAGCCAGAAGGGCTTCCCATTTCTAACCAGCTTGTCATTAAGGTTCTGACCCAGCAGAGGAGCCAGACCAGAAACCGGGTGACGGGTGCTAAGCACAGCCTTAGGCGCTCCTGAAGTCGAGGAGACCAAAACAAAGCCCGGCGCGGGGCAGAGACCAGCACGGCCGAAGGCGCTGGCCCCCTCCTCTCTGGATGGAGCCTACGGCACGAGCTGAGGGACGCCCGTGGCCTGAGAAACGGACAAACCCATCAGACGACAGACGCCGACCTCCACCTCCCCGGTCTTTTAAGAAAGCACGAAAGCAAACATGTTCTTTCCAGAGGATTTCTACGGCGTGATGCAGAGCAACGTATCACCGCGTTGCTACCATGTGATGCAGACAAGGATTTCTACAGCGCAACACTTGCAGAAAAAACCTGCTACCCGTGGACGTATGGCCTCTGTCATCACAGCGCTCCGGATGGAAAGGGAAGATTTGCTTCAGACAATTCATGTCCTGCCACACAGGGAATGGTGACTATTCCTATTGGTTTTAACCTGGGTAATGTATCTGTAGGTATTACTCTAATTAATACAATTCATTTCACAGTTATTAATCCTCTTCCATAATACCTTGTGACAAAGAATCGCATCAGTTCACACCACAGTACTTCTCCGATAGGACTTCAAGCTGCCTTCAGCTATCGCCGCGTCCCTGCGTTATGGCAAACAAAGCCCATAGACCCAACAGCACGTCCTTAGTGCTGGACACCAAATCGCACATCGCTGCCAGAGCTTACAGAAACCTCTACCAGAACGCTGCTCTGGGGTTACTGGTTTTCTTACCCCAGTTTTGGCCTGACCTCCTCTGATTGCAATGGCTTCAGTACAGAGAGGGATCTGTGAGCAGAGGAACAAAGAACCTCCAACCTTTACGGACCCCAATTTGGTATCTGCCTGCTGGAGCCTGTAAGCAGGAATTGAAAGAATGAAGCTGGCTTTAATTCACAGCTAAATTATTTCTGTACAAAACTCCTCACAAGCAACTCCTGCTTCAGAACGAGAGTAATCTACTTCCTTTTTAACTAAAATCAGCATGGTTTTGGGGTTTAGTTCTTTCCACACAGAGAGTCCACAGGGTGACTTGGATCAGAACAGCAACAAGGCTGAATTAAAATCAATTTGGTTCTTTTGGCTTAAGTTTGAGACAGTGAATGACTGAGAAGCCTGTAAAAAATTATGTAGTTTCCACACAGTGCACAGAATTCCCCTCTGAAAGGCTAAAAAGCTGCCTAGCCAGGGCACAGACGTACGATGGATACAAGGCTTGGCCGCAGGCAAGATAAACAACTCCCTTGTGGTGACAGCAGGCAAATGACATTTTACAAGGAGCAACTCGGTGCCCTTTGAGCCAGGGGTCCTTATTCCCTATCTGATTCTGCCAGCAGCCACGGTTATTGAACGTGCTGCTCTGGGTACCCAACACGTTGCAATGAACACGCCAACTCCAGGTCGGTCCTGAAGATGTCCCAGAACAACGCCAGCATGCTGGATCGACCTGCAAGCCAAGAACGCAATTAAGCCTGTTTGACCCGGTGTCTCAAGGACAGAAAACTACTGACTGGAGGGGAGCTGGCTTGCACTGAACAGATTTCAGAGGATCTTGTTTGCCCAACAGGGCCTGCTTCTTCTTCCTGTTTCATCGCTGTTTCTGAAACAAGCGTGTCTCTTCCCAGCCAGATGACACAGTTGGTTTGCTATCTCAGCAGCAAGGTCAGTTCAAAGAAAACACAAAGCTCTTCCAGCCGTTCCAGTCTGTTTCACCATTCAAACACATTCTGCTCAGCATGTGAGAGCAAAGCCGGGAATGGGGGGGAATCTCAGCTCCAGTGAACAGGGGGGAATCTCAACTCCAGCGAAGACAAGTTTTGCCACAGACTCAGCGGGGTCAAAATTACTCTCTGTGCTCTTCCTTGGCCAACTGCAGGCACTTTGGACCTCAGCCCACTTCTGATCCTCCAGCTGACCTAACCATGTCCCTCAGGCTGTCCCGTGTTTGGGTTCTGAGTACCCTGGTCCACAGGTATTAGGCTCAGCCCAGCCCTTGTTAGTCTTGCCTTGTTTTGCATCTGTCATGCTGCTGTTGTAATTAATCTTAATTAGTCACCACCACTAACACCGCTTGTGACATTCAACCATCAACAACACATTCCCAAGTCTCATGCAAGCTTTTTAATCCAACCTGGCTGTCCACCCACACTGCACGTCTCACAGAAACCGAATCCTTCAACAACCAATAACAAACCTGTTGAGAGAAGATTTATGGCAGGAATTTCAAAGAATATCATTCATGCTCTGTTGTTTAGGCCTATTTTTAAAGAAGATGGAATAAAATGATTGTTTAGGAATAAACCTACTGCGGTGTTATTTATGTACCAGTAACAGATACAATCAAAGAAAGCAAATATATCATCTCAATTTTCCAACACAAGACAGACTTGATATTGCTTTCTTGATCCTAAACCACAAATAAAAGAAAAAAAAGACAATTGCTATGGGGCAAGAGACAGAAGCAACACAAAGGCTTTTACTGCCCTATTATGAAAACCTGCTTGTAGAGTGCTGTCTTGAGGAACAGTGTATGATTTCACCTGGAGGCAGAGACAGCTCCGCAACCAAAGTGCTCCCCGGAGCAGGGAGATGAAGCTGAGCACACAGCAGCTAAAAGTTTTATGCCTTCCTCAGCAGAAGGTCACATTCAGCCATCACCCCCAGGCCACCAGGCTCACGCGAGCAGGGCAGGTTTCAGCCGAAAGTCAGCACTGCCAGCCCAGAGCACAAGTGCTGGGCCGGCAGAAATCACCAACTGAAAACTGAAAGGGGCCTAAAGGCAACACGGTGCAGAAAGCCCGGCAGGTGAGAGCATTACGGACACCAGGGATCGCACCGGATCATGCCCAGACATCCCCATTTATGCTTAAGTGAAACGGTTATGTGGCATGATCCGCTGCCTGATGCGGCCGCAGCAGCCCTGCACGGCAGGACCGCTGGGAAATCCCTCTCTGCTGCCGTCAAAACCAGTGAAGAGTGAACCGTTTCTAACAACTGCGAGAGGAACAAATGGGCTGCACTGCAGAACGGCGGGAGGGAGGGAGAGCCTCCTCAAGTCACTGAAACGTTGAGCAGACATTTTGTTCTAACAAATGACATTGCCTACGTTCCCCTCGCTGCCCAGGGTAGGCATGGGTAGGATCAGCTCGTTACTCACTGTGTAAAGCTCATTGGTGACTTTCAGGAGTTCTTCATGCATCTGTAAGCCAATCTCCTTACTCTGGAAAACAAAAAAAAAGAAGAGTTGAGACTCCATTATGCTGACAGAGTGCATTTCGGAAAGGAAAATACATTTTGGAGGAAAGAGTAAGACTGTATGAGTTCCAAATGCTCTGTGCATATGTGCCTTAATCCTTTTGCCCAAGCTGCATTCACAAGAGCGGTCTGCACACGCTGTGGACAGCACTGCGATCGCACAACCCTACCGGCAGCACGCCCGGTCGGCAGCGGTGCCCTGCGCAGGTCGAGCACTGGCAGCAGCACACCGACGCTCCAAACACCCCCAGCACGCCATGGCTCCGGAGGACTTCACGCCACTTGAAGGGCATCAAACTCCGGAGACAGACAGGAGGTGTGGAAAGGGGAAACAGAGTCCCTACAGATGCCCAGTTCAAACTCGGGAAGGAGAACCGAGGTGACAGGTTTTTTCCCAACTAGCTGATCAAAGGTACACAGAAGGTCTGCAGTGCTGGCAGAGCGCTGGTACAGGACAGCATGGCACCAGCAGAAGGAACAGAGTCTGGGGACACTGGTGAGCTGGTAGGACAGGGAAGCAGTGAATTGTTCTCCTCTTTTCTTAAACCAAGCGACCACCCTGATCCTGACACAGGCAGAAGTACTTGTTCCCAGCCCCAGCGCCCCTGTGACCAAGCGGATCTTGTTAATCCCCAGCAAAGGCTTCCACACCCATCCCACAGCAACCAGAACCACAGCAACCTCTCTGGTGCCTACAGGGATTTTCCGTCCTCCTTTCAGCTGGCAGCAGCACGGGTGGACCTTGGCAGCACGATGGGCTCTTGTAACGCCTGTCCTAAATACCTTCTGCCCCTCAGAGACCTGCCTCTCCTGGCTCCCCTGCCAAACACGAGACATGCCATTCTTTGCTCTGCAGTGGCGTTAACAAAACCATGTACATTTTAATTCTAGATATTATTTAAAAAATAAAACAGCCCCGCAGCATGAGAAATGCCCCAGAGGCCTTATTTACACCACTTCAGAAATCCTGCCTAATATCCTTCCTGCTCCGGGAGCTGAAAGACATCAACAGGGCTGCCAATCCACATCTGGGCTCCGTGCTCTCCATCTCTAAACATTCCAACCAAAATACAGATGGCTTCCTCTTCCAATCTGCTTGTGACAGAGTTTACTTTTAAACTGGCATTTTGCTTTCCTTTAATTTTCTACAAATCCTTAACAGAATAAAATGAGTGATTATAAACATGAGCACAGACAGTACAGCAAATCCTCACGCTGTTTCAGAATTGCTGCATTTTCATTGGAGGTCGATGTTTGTCCATGGATCACCCAACCTGGGTTTCAGAGACCGTGATGAACATCATCACGCGATTTAATTTATTTATCCTGCAAACGCGCAGGGATGACTCTGGAATTACAGACAGTATCACCGTGCCCTTCTGCTGGCAGTACTTCTCTCCAGCCCACCCTCAGCCCACACGTGGAGCTAACACATGACGCCCTGCCCCGTTTTGGAGATCTGCTCCACGTTACGACTGGCAGAGTGCACGCCAGCCGGGCCTGCTCCGTAGTCAGAAGAGTGAGTGTGTCGTAGCCCGACTTCTCCTGTTTTTAACAAAACCTGCATTACTGGATGTGGCTTGAGTGGCTGCTGCATTCTCTGCACAGGGCTGGCTGTGTGTTAGTGCTGCATTAACTCCCTGCATTACTTACATTGTACAATAAATACCTGTGGGTACACAAATCACTTACATTTGCATTCTCCAGTCATACCGTATCACCTGTCAATTTATCTGGATTTGATAGATTTATTAAAGATGCTGCTGCTGCACTTGCAATTTCCAATCAACTTTGCTGTTTCAGAGCGCAGATTATCAGGGCTTCCCAGCCTGAGTATTTCGAGTTTAGGTCCACCCTGACCATGACCCACTCTTCCCGATTTGTCTGCAGTAGCTCATTCTGACCCGAGTGAACCAAAGCCTCTCTGAAAAAGGACATTACATTACGAAATAGCTACACCACAGTTATATAATAAAGTTTCCAATTTCACAACCGCAACAGCCGAAGTTCAGGAGAAAGCTCACTGCGGGTGTAAAAACTCATGGCATCTTCCGCCCTCCACCCCCTGTCTGCTGAAATCCTGTTAGCGGTTTGTCTCTTCACTTCTCTCGCCAAGCAGGATGCAGCGATCCAGTCGCCTACCTCCTACAGCAGGGCCCGGCGTTTCACGGGAGAGGCCACGACTTGGGGAGCCTGCTGAACATTTAAGCTTGGCTGCATATCAAGTCACCTCCTACTCAGAAATCCAGCAGTTGGATGCTACTGCAGATGTGAAGCGCTGCTTTCCTGCCTCCCTTGTAATTACACCCCACATCTTTCTGTGGGATCTTCTTGGCCAGGAAACAGTTTAAACACATCTTCAAGCTATAATAAGTATAGACAGCCCCCTCTCCCCACCAAAAAAAAAACCAACCCAAACCAAAAAAAAACAAGCAGTTTCTTTCAGATTTCCTCAAATAACTCCATGCATTTTTGTGCACGCAGTCAGGGAAAACAACAACCAAACAGCTTCTTGGCTGGGTGGCTAAAGAAGCTCATGACACAAAGGTCTTTTAATTAAAGCTAACTGGACAACCTACATACTTGAAGAGTTTAACCTTAGATTATTAAAAGTTAGAATTGAATACAAAGAGAGAAGCAAGGAATCTAAGGAATAAAAGCACTCTGCAATCAGTGACTAGCCAGTAATTATAGTTTATCTGTGAATGAGTGTCAGGGCATTTGGAAAAGTCCCATCTTCAGAAGCGCGATGATGCACGCTGCTCCCATTCTCACGTGCGCGAGGTGCCAAGAAGATGCCAATTACCAGAAGGTGCTAAATACCCCCAGCCATCTGGAAACCTCATCTGCTGGAAACCCCACTCCCTCTCCCCTCCCCGCCGACACCGGCAGTCACTACCAGCTCTCGAAAACCTCACTGTGGCTCGCTAACGAGCAACAGAGCAATTAAAAGCACGCACCCCTCCCAGAAAAAAGGGAGCATCCAAAACACGAGTTAAGTCAGTGCCTACAAAGGGGGGTGTCGAGCCGCGGGGCCCCCAGCCTGCCAGAGTTGAGAGTCGCACATGACCCTCCAGCTGACCCTGCTGTCGCGAGCCGGAGCCCGGGCCCCGAACCGAGCCGGCCCAAAGCGAACGGAGGAGGACGGGCTCGTGGAAGGAGCAACGGCCCGGCCTCCGCTGCAGCTCTTGCCTCTGCCCCACGTTTCCTGCCTGGCGGAGGGAGAGTCCGCAAAGCTATAATTTTCAAACTTAATTTTAGACTCCTAAATAGAGCAACACAAAATGGCTGAGTTGTCAGCAGTGTGCCGTTCCCATGAGTCACGCTGACGGGGGGGACCACAAGTGGGTGCTCCACTTAAAGACCCATTTGCTTACAGTCACGACCCACCAAACACCCTGTCCTGTTGCTGGAGACCAAAGTGGTCTTCACCATCGTCAAAAGTCTCCCGGCGCCCAAGAGGGCAGCGTCCAACCTCGTGATGCTGGAGCCTCTTCCAAACGCAGGCGGGTGGGAAGCTCAAGGACTCACCTCTGCTCCGAGTGTGCTGCCTCCCCCTTTTATAACAGAGAAATTGCATTTGTGTGTTTATGGGAGACAACACCAAAACGCCATTCAATTCCCTGGGACCATCCACAAAATCCAAGCTCCAATTTAGCCATGTGCTTTACGCCTTCCATTCCTACTAAAAAGCACAGTTGTTTGCTCGGATAGCAATGGCTTCAGTTTAGCAGGTTTATTAAAATTCCTGCTGCTACCGACAAAGTAAGGGGAAGAAGCAACACGGACTACTGGCAACGAAGAATGCTTATTTTAGAGACAAAGGAAAGAACTCCCTTCCACACAGACACCGCTTCTTCATTAAATCTCCATCCAGGGCACTGCAGTATGGGGCATAATTAAATTCACTGTCACGGAACGTAATTAAATCTCACACTGGGGAATAACGCAGCACAGTTATTTCGGACACGGCAATGCTCTGTCTCAAACATATAATTTCCTGTATTCTGTACTTGGAAGAAGCAACAAACTTCTTTCCTCCTGCCACAGCAGGAGGTAAACGGGGAGACAACGCCTGCCCGGCGGCGCGTCCCTCGCCCAGGGTTTGCCTCTGCCAGGAGGACACACTGAGAGATTTCATGGTGACGGAGACTCACTCCGACAACAGATCAAGTCAGATCTCTGCAGCGACATATCTTAGCATCTCCATTTATTGCCTGCCTATTAACAACACTAACACTTGCCTTGATAATTTCCTCCCGCGCCAGGAACATGACTCACACTGGAAGCTCCAGGGAAATTTGCCCAATTGAGTTTTCTTCCTCCACTTTCCTCATTAGCAGGGCTTGCCTGTCTGCGGGAGCAGGCAGGGAGGCTGGCTGTTCATTTCAACCGCATGGGCTAAGCTGTAGGCCAGGGATGCTCGGACAGGGAACGCTGGTCCTCCGTGGTGCAGCGCAGCTCCCCGCCCGCAGCCTTTGCAGGAGCTCTGCGATGCCCGTCAGCATCTGCGCAGCTCTGCAGGACTCGCTGGCGGGACACCACTCAACACAAGCCACCAGCACTCCATCTCTGGGTCCTACACTTCCCAGGAGGGTTTCTGCTGGGAAAGGAGACGAGAGCAGAGAGGCCACACGCTCCCTGCGTTCTGCAATTGCAACCCAAGCTCACCTGACCACGTCTACCGTGGCCTCAGTGCCAAGGGCTGGCAGCGAGCAGGGGCAATCCCTCAAAGCCCAGCCCACCTCCAGAGCCAGTCCCGGTGGCAGCCATGAAGAACCAGGAGGAGCTGGAGGCTCAAACCGCATGTCCCCTCTCGATTTCCTGCAGCTCTGTGCCCTCCGCCCAAACCACCCAGCTTTCAAGCCGCGTGTGACACCAGGCAGGCTGCGAGGAGGAGCTGCAGGCTGAGCCGCCACCAAAACGCACCCACCCAGAGCCGCTCTGAAGTGCCCTCAGCCCCAGGGCTCCTCCAAGCAGTCCCAGCTCAGACAGCCTCCTCCGGCTTGGTCTGTCCATCCCGGCACTGGTGAATGCTTTTCTGATGGAAAACAATTGCGAGACCCGGCATGCCGGAGGTAAACAAAATGAGAGAAACAGCAAAGGTTTTCACGGACTTCCCTGGCCCCAGTCTGGTGTCTGCAATGTCACGCCTGCAGCTGAGCCACCCGTGGGTGCTGCGGAGAGGAGCAGGACAGCTGAAACCCCATCCCAGGGCAGGCATGACACAGACTGGAGAGCACTTCGCACATGCCATCTCCCCACGAGTCCAGAGAACCAACTCAAGTGCACGGCAGAGGTCTGAAGGTGAAGATGTGCCCCATCTTGCATGTCTTGTACTGACAGATTCAAAGCAGGAAACACGAGTATTTCTTGGCCCATTTTTAACCGTGCTGACCGTGCACCCCAAAGGTACCTGCAACCATTTAACCAGCAACACCATGGCATTTCTGTGGCGAACATTGGTGTTTCTCTTTCAGCCTGGATACACGGCTCCTGATCTCCAGGTGACGCTGTGCCTGGCGAGAGGAGGGGTTGCAACGCTCCCGACAGGGCCTCCTCCTCGCTGTCAAAGCTGACAAAGGTGCCACAAATGAAGCCAAAAAGGAAGTGATCCACCAGCAGAGGACTGCTGCTGACCTCAGCTCACCCCGCAGCCGTCAGACCCGAGCTCCTTGGCTCTGGAGACAGCACGGCCGCGCCGGGAGCAGAACCGCCACCCCCCAGGCACCGCCGCAACTCCGAGCGACCGCGGCTCGCAAACAGCCTGCAAGCTGTCCTGCCACAGCCACAGCCAGGACCCCTGCTTGGCCCAGAGCCTGCAAGAACCAACATGCCAATGGCTCAAGAAATGTCAAAGGCAGAGGAGAGGAAGCTCAGTTACAACCAGCTCACACCTCCGTAAGCCCTGCTGAGGCCGGTGTAAGCCATTGCTGAGCTCAGCTGAGGCGAGGCCAGACCTGGAGCTGGCTCGGTGAAACATCTCCAACCCGAACACTAAAAACTCAATCCCCACGAGGTCCTAGTCCTCCCTCTCTCTTGGATTTGGGTAAGCCAAAAGGCTTTCTGTCCAGCCCTGGCGAGAGGCGTGTCAGAGCGACGCACAGCCGAACGGCAGGGACCCTACGCTGCTGCTCACCAGGAGGGCAAACCACACCACACCAGTGGAGATGAACAAAAGGCAATGCCCCAATTTCCCAACGATTGACCCCCGCTGCTGCCAAGCACGCTGAGGGGAGCCGAAGGGGGAAGCAGCTCAGCACCCGGCATCTTTCTTGGCAGATTCCCACTGCGCTGCTCAATTGCTTCTCCATTGTGTGCATCCTCCTACCCCAGATATTACGTCTCTGCTGTTTTGCTGAGATTGTTTACATCTACATAATGAAAGCACAACACGCAAAACCTTCCAGCCCCTCCGTGTACCCACAGCATGTCACAATCCATTAATAAATTCTAGATGGGAGGAATTAAAAGTGACATCTCTGGAAAAAACGTTCCCCTAATTTACCATCAAAGAGCAATTTACAACAAAACCAACAGCTGAACCACAACTGTGGATGTCTTTAACCCTTCTGGAGCCGGTTTATTTGTCTAACAGCCCTGTAGGGTACAGTGTCCCCAGGAGTGCTTCAAGCACTTACCGTACTCAAAACCAGAGCGGATAAACTAGTGAAAGACACCTCCTCTGAGCAAACCCGTACCAGCTGCAGGGCTGGACTGGATGTCTCAGAAAGCCTTTTACCAGGATGCTCTTATTCCCATGCACGTGCCCAAGGCTTCTCACCAAACACTGCTGCCAAGTGGGAAGCATAGCCCCAGATCCCCTTTCGGGCACAGTGTGCAATAGGTTAAGAAAAATAAATAACCTGAATATCCCCAAAAGTGTCAGCCTCCCTATCCACATTAAGGGCAAACGATGACACAAAATAAGCCCGTTCCACGATTTAGCTGAGCATTGTTCCCAGGGAGTCCTGCTGCAATGTAAACCTCAAGGGACAAATGCGAGTGAAATCACAGCTCCCCCAGCTCCGCTGTAAACCTCCTTTGGATGAAAGGCAGGCGCCGGCTTGGCAGGCTGCAGATGGAGGCACTGCTGCTGCACCTCCCCGGCCACGGATCAGGGAGGAGAAACGTGGAGCAGCAATTTCTACAGAGTATGTGTGGTGCCCTAAATGATGAAAATTCAAAAAAGTGGAAGGAGGGAGAGACGGAGGAAAAGCAAACACAATCATCTTGTCCTGGCTGAGGATTGACCTACTACAAGAAAAACACTTCAAACACTGTATTTATGCCCTTGTTTGAATGTTGACTTGATTTGTCCTATGGTTCAAAGCGAGATATACCATTCACAGACCTAGGAAAGGTAAGCAGAAGGACAGTCTTAGCGTACATCTCAAAAACGGGTTCAGAGTAAAAGGCAAACGGGAGGGAGATTTTGAGACAGACTTAGGACTGAACTAACCCATATATCCCAAATCTTTCCAATTTCTGGAGGCCAGAAGGGCAGGAAAAGCAATGGTGTGCCTTATCAGATCAGCAAATCCAAACTTGCCCTTACGGTTTAATTTCTAGGTCAGATCTATAAACTACAGGAAGCTGGCCATAAAAATATCACATTAAATTTACTCTCCAGCTGGGCTAAAATTTCAAGATAACCACTGACTTGAGAGCCCTATTCCTGTTTGGAGAGGCAGGCATCCCAGCGGGCTCCCCTGCTCACTAAGTGCAGTTCTCCAGCTACCCCTGTTGAAAACAAGCAACAAAAATTAAGAAAAACATAAGAGCCATAAAGGCAGGCAAAGGATCCACCTAGCTCGGCACGGTATCCCTGAGGGTGGCCAGTAGCAAATGTCCAGAAGTGGAAGAAAAGG
Source organism: Aramus guarauna (assembly GCA_013400195.1). Classification (NCBI taxonomy): domain Eukaryota; kingdom Metazoa; phylum Chordata; class Aves; order Gruiformes; family Aramidae; genus Aramus; species Aramus guarauna. Next base: position 3,057,699 of record VXBL01002157.1, read on the forward strand.
GCCAGTGACACCACCGAGCACGTCCACGATGCGACAAGCTGCAGGGCCATGACTCTGAAGCCCAAAGCTGTGCCGTCAGGGCACTGGGCAGCTGCCGGAAAGGAACACTGCTTCACATCCGTCTGACTGCCTGCGGACCCAAGTTAACGTCTGGCTTTCAGAAACACAGTACGAGGCAGCAAACGTAGCATTATCCATAGCACTGCAAATGTAATATAGTAGGTATAGTACTAATGATGCTAAAAAGTCTTCTTTTTTTACCGTCTCTTCCTGTCCAGTGCCTGCTGACTGCCCATGGCTTACCTTAGCAGACACGATGAGGTCCTCACTCCTACTCGCTTCCTCCAAACTGCCTGTGACCCCTCCTGCTCTTACCACATTACGCACTACCCCTCATTTTCAACTGAAGAGTCCTAGTCCACCTGACTGTGAGATCCCTGCGAGTCTTTGATGCTCATTTTTAATTTGGTTACCATTAATAACTCTGTATCATCAGCAGATTTAGTCATCTTACTATTCATCCTTTTTCCAAATAATTTATTAGGAACTCCACTGCAATCCTCCTTCCTTTTGTTCCCTTTTAACCAGCCATTAAACCAGAAAACAACCACTCCTTATTCTTGAACGGCTTCTTTTCCTCAAGCACTTCAGCGAGGGACCTTTTCCATAGCCTGAAGCCACTGAAGGTACTGTGCCACCTTATTCACATGGTCACTGGCTCACAGAAATCCCTCCACTGGATTTCAGAGGCATGAGTCGTCTCTTCAGAAAGCCACACTGACTCCTCTCTTGTATCTGCCTACACGCCTGCCACTCTGCTCTTCAGTAAAGTTCCAACCAACAAGTCTGGTTTTAAAGTCAGATTGCTGACCTGTTCTCTGAAGCCCTCCAGGAGTCTTTAAAAAAGTCATCGTGTTTTCCACCTTTCATTTCACTGCCACTGACGCCAGTTTAAGCATTAGGTCACACATCACTGCTAGTCACTTGACAGTTTTATATCTCAGTTTCTTTAAAATTTTTGCATAAATATTACCTGGAAAGACTTACAAGTGATAGTCCCTTGTACAGATTTGCTCTGCAACATCTAATGACAATTCAGTTGGGTAAGATTCCTCAGCCTGGTAACACTATCACCCCTCCAAGAAAATTTCTACTCTAAGCTTTTCCATACCAAGTACCAAGTTAATGAAAAAAGCGTCTCCATTTTGTGTATAAGTCCATGGTAAGCTGCTATTTTAGACTATAGCGCAAGGATGGATCCTCACTGAGCAGACCTCTCTGCTTTGGTTACCTTTTTAAAGAGCCTGATGACATCCTCACTGATCTGTGACAGCCGGACGATGACATTGTTCATGAAGATGTCGTTCAGGGTGGCATGATCTCTGCTCTCTCGCCTGGTCTGCGTCAGAACCAGGTACCAGCAGTTCACAGGGGAAAGTAGGTGCTGATCTTTCCTAGGGAATTGGAAAAAAAAAATCCAAAAGGTCAAGTGAACAAGTCGAAAAGGTAATTTTCGAGTGAGTGCTGTCAGCATATCAACGATGCCCTCCTCCACCATATGCATCACTAGAATCCGTCATGCCCCCAGAGAAAAGCGCACGAGCTCCCCTCGGCTGCCCCTGGCCCCAGAAACCGCTGCAGCATCTGGCCAACACCTGACGGCCCCTCGGCCCAGCACGAGGAGAGCCGGCCCAGCACGACGGCATGCTGCGAGCACAACGGCCCCTTCCTGCCGACGGCCCCCGACAGCACGGCTCACAGGGCACGCGGCACAGTCCCCACCGACCTGCAGGGAGGACGCCCAGCCACAGCACCTCCTGCTGCTGCCACCCCTCGCCTCCCCCCAGGGCTGCAGTCACTGAGGGCAGCGGCACAGCTCTGCGATGGAGGCAACCGGTGCACCGCGGACTCTCCACCAGCTCAGAGCCACGTCCTTTTGGCAGACACCGCGGCTCAGCGGTGCTGGTGCAGAGCGGCTGCCCTGACCAGGACGGCGGTGCAGCCTGGCAGACAGCCCAGGCTCAGACACACGGCCGGCTGCCCAAGGGCCGACCACAGTGGCACCTCTTGGGTACAGGAAAGGTGCTTAAATACCTCTGCCAACACAGAAGCTCCCAGTCTAAATATTACACACAAGGGTTTCAGTCAAGCCAAGGAACTCCCATTCTTTGCCCCAAGCTGCTCTCCCCCGCAGCTTCGTCCTTATTTACCAGCCTCCCACAGCTGCTGGTGGCAGGACAGAGGTTTTCTGTGCAGGGGAGATGGATGCTCTGCCACTGACCCTGGGAACAGCCCTGTAGTTCACTCAACACACACACACACATCTGGATCTTTGCATGCAACCTGCCTACACAGCCTAGTTTTTCTGCCCTACCTCAACTTCTTAGAGCACCCACTGAGCTTTCCGGACCGCTCTGTGCTTACACTTTAGAGAGGAGCGGTCTGCAAAGGGCAGTTAGCAATATCACAGTAATACAATGCAGATACTCTGTGCAACAGCTCTGAAGGACCTGAAAACATGCAAGTTAGATGGAGGCAACACGAGAGCTGGTCCCCTGCTCCAGCCGGGCTGGGAACCCATCTATGCCCTGCTCCAGCTTCCAGGAACCTCTCAGTTTTGTTCAGCTGTCCGAGCGCTTCCCCACAGAGATGTCCACGGGAACACGCACCAAACCAGACCCTTCCCAAACCAGGTGCTCTGCGAGATGGTACAGAAGAGACATCTCTGGCAAGTCCTTCAATGCTCTGCAAGGGAGAGAGAGTTCTGCTTCTTTTTTCCTCTTTGTGCTATTAATACGGCTGTCACTTTCGTTTCAGAAAGAGCCCATTTGCCACGCAATCTGTTGTACCGCATTTAGTCCACTAAGGGCTGGAGAAAATGTTTTCAATCCAGCGTTAACACAAAGTGTCTGTGCACAACGTGAATGCATTCATGTATGCTGAATATTTACGATGGTCTTAATCCAACGTGCGCTGCAGATAACAAAGAGATTGCTGTGAGCAACATCGGGGCGGCTGACCTGAAGCATCTCCGGGAGCCAGGCAGCATCCCCAGAGCAAGCGAGACCCTCCCGAGGGGCATCCCCAGACCCTCCCGAGGGGCATCCCGAGACCCTGACTCACCTGGAAGCCTGTGGTAAAAACTCTCTTTTGAGGGAAATTTCAGGGAACATTTCACATTTGATTAGAGCTTAACTCATTTTGATATATTCCATCTCAACATAGAGAGAAACCTGCACTGCTCTCCATGTACTGCTTTTAGTACCAAAGCAGATTAATCAAAAGCGAATCAAGAAATGATACAACTGAAACAGAGATAGATCCTCTGAAGTGAGGCAGCCAAGCGATCTGTTCCAAACATTTCACCTACACCATGTTCTCTGGTCAAACCAACGCTTTCCTACAAGACATGCTGGTTCCAGAGAACCGGCCCCTTTTGGCAGAGCCCCCCCTGCCACCATCCCGCCTGGCAGGTCTCCCTGCGTGCCGACAGCCGTGCCTGATGGATGCATTCAAGCCCCAGAGGCTTCTCCCCTCCCAGCGCCTAAAGACACCTGCAAGCTGCCCGGTGACCGCCTGCCGCTTCGCCCACACGGGAGCCAGGTCTGCTGCACACCGACCGCGGCTCAGCACCCTGCACACACCGACAGCGCTGGCAACGCGGCCAAGATGGAGATGGGCCTCAGACCCCCTGTGCTCAAATGAGACTGACCTTCCCAAGAAGTCCTGCAACGAGAAAGTTAGCCCACGCTCGCTGCAGCTACGCTGTGCAGCCAAAGCCTTCGCACACGTACTCCTCCTCATCTAAGACGTTCGGTCCTGTGGCTGGGGCAGCCCACCTCACCACTGAACCCACGCAGAGGAAGGCACAGTGACTCCAGAAAATCTCTGCGTGCACGTGCAGACCAAATCAAGGCATATAAAAGCACAAAGGAGTCTGCCAACCCGGAATCGCCGTGACCAGCAGCAGCACTGCGGCAATGACCACCGTTACGGGCTGGGCACAGCCCACTGCACGTGGCTGCACAGCGACAGAGGAAGGGCTGAACATACCGTACGCCTTAAGTGTCAAAAGCCTCATCAGAATGATGACGTTCAAGAGTGAGCTGGGGAAACATAGTGCAGATGAACCTAATAAAGGGCAGGTACACAGCACTCTGGAAGAGAAACCTATTAAGGGATTCTCTCTCAAGACGGAGTGAGACAGCGAGGACTCAGCAGAAGCGTGCACTGAAATCAAGCTGACCCTATCAGCACTATCAATACCATCACACACCACCGCGCGCTTGTGCCTGGGCATTTCACTGCGGTGGAGAACCATCGTCACCTGTAGATAATGCACAACACAACACAGCATCCTTCCAACGCTGTACGCACAACAAGCAACGGGAGAGCAGATACGGCCGCAGCTGATGGGAGAGGCACACACAGGCAACAAGCCTTCGCGGGCTCCATCTCTGAACAGGAGCAGCTTCCCCAGCCCAGACCGGCCAATTCCTTCGGGTATCTGTGACGCTCCACACAGCAGCACCAGCCCGGCCCCGCACAACTGACAAGCAACAGCCCGTGGCAAAAACAAACAGGTAGCATTCGAATGGCAATTCATTTTGAACAGACTTTTGCATAAGACAACTACAAAAAACAAGTAAACACATTAAATGGGATTCAGTAATATGGAATAAATAGGATTTAGTAATGTAACTGCAGAAATTGCTGCTCTTGCAAAAATAAATACATAAATAAATAAATAAATAAATAAATCACAAGGGGTTAGAGGAAGAAAGAGACTGTGAAGAGCCAGGGGCTAGCAAGGTAAAGTGCATCGGGCAGGCAAAAACCTCAGCTTTCTGGGAATGGAGCCAAATAGTGGCTGCAGTCTTGGGCCACTGAATTGAGTGACACTAGTTTCACCCTGAGTAAAGAGCGTAATCCCAGTTAGGAGAATATTTCATGGACACTGCTGTCAAAGAAGAGAGAGACACAAATGGTACGGCCAGGGGAGGCAAAGGTAGGGAACGGCAGCTGGCGTGCTGCAGGGGAAGCAGCGAGGACGAGCATCTGTCTCCGTGCTGCAGGTGCTGCTGCGTGGCCCCGGGGCGCAGACCCTGCCAGCACCACTCACCCGCCCAGTGAGACCCCGCGCCCCGAGGAACCACCGGGGAGAGTCGGTCCTGGCAAGGAACACAACGAGCGGCCTGGAGGAAGACCCTGGCAGCTACTGACACACACGTGTGAACACTGAGCGCCGTCCTGCGGAGCCCAGCCCCACACCTCGGGCTGGGCACACTCGAGTGCACCCAGGGAGCAGGGACCAGCTCCCCCAGCAGCGACGGGACGGGCGTTCACAGGAGCCTTGAAGCCACAGCCACCAACCAGCCAGCGTAACGGCACAGCCGACATATTCTCATCACAAAACACAGCGACCTCCAGACTTAAATTCTGCCTCGAGGTTGTTTGGCTTTTTTTTTGTTGTTGTTGTTGTTATCTTTTTTGTTTTAGCCAAGCTTGGTCAGACTGAAAGGAAGCTGCTTTTGAAAACTTGCACATATTCACACATTCACGGATGTTACAATTTTCATCATCAGTTTGAGTTTCACACAATTCCAGCATCCAGTTCATACTTCCTATTTCAAAGCTTTGTTTCAAAATATTTCCACTACGGATGTGCCTAGCTTCAACACTGTATGGGTGTGTACACAGAAAACATACATACTTCATTTTAAAAACTGCAATAAGACTTCCAGAAACTGCTTCCAAGTCAGAGCCTGTAAGCAGGTCTGCGTGCAATGTGAAGCACCCTGACATCTAAGGACTGGACTACCTACAGAAACCCAGGGTTACAACACGGGCCTACCATTCTTTGCACAATTAAATCACTGTCTGAATTCAAGCCTCTCAAAAAAATCAAGGGGCTTGACTCCTTCATAATCCCCGATTCATATTTTTATTGTATGGCTCAAAGAAGCGCATAGTAAGTCTAATTCAGGCAGCACAGGTCAGTAGTGCTGTGGTGAAAGTCTTGGAAAGCGCCGTTTGTGGCTCTTTTGGTGATCCCTGCAGAGACACACGACAGACAAGGTCACCACTGACGCGGGTTAGCTCACTCCGCTTTCGCGCTGTGCAGCTGCCGCAAACAAACACCCAGTGTTCGAGGCAGGCTCTGGCCCGTCATTTTGCACCACTCTGGCCCTGGAAACGCTTGCTTACTTGAACTGGTGCTCTCTGGAGCTGCGTATCTTGGAGGAGAACCGTTCCGCCAGTTTCTCCAGGCTCCTGGAGTACTCCAGCTCGATCTCAGCCTTCCTGCGGAAGAACTCCTGCAGGTCCTGCAGCAGCTGCAGGCGCGACTCCGACTGCTGCTCCAGACATTTGAACTGCTCCACCAGCTGAGTTCGGATTTCTGCATGCACACAGGAGAAGAGAAGAAGAAAATACGTCAGCAACAAACACTGGCCGGGAGGGTTGTCCTTCCTTGCCTCAGAGCAAATTGCACAGGCACTGCTAGAGCAGGCTTCCCCACGAGCCACAGGTTTAATTCAAGGCTTGCTAAAGCAAACATTTTTTTTCTCCAAGTGAGAGCTGAGGAATTTCATTCACCGGTCTCACATTAAAACCTTATTCTTTGTCAAAATAAACAACAGCTGCGTTAAGTACACAGAGACCAACCCTGAGAGCTTTTCAATTGCCTTTCTGAAACTAGAAAACGATACTTCAATCTATCTAGCACTACCCGAAATCCTGTGCTCTGTGCATATAAACTAACATCACTATTTCTTGATAACTGATTACCTGAGTGCCTACAGAAAGCTGACAGAGACCTGAAGGAAGCTGGCACTGTAAATCCACGCTGCTCTTGCCCCCAGCCCTGCCACGTTAACCGGCAAATCAAACTTGTCTTTGGCCCAAAGGGTTAAAAAGTCCTTCAGACCCTCCAGACTGCAGCTCCCAAACACTAAGACATTATCTGTTCCAGGTTTGCTTCCTTGTAAGGACCTTCAGACACTGCGACAGAGCACAACCCTCCATAACCTTCGCCAACAGGGGCTCTGCGGTGCCCGAGGGTGCCTGTGCGGAAGGACGAGGGGCCGGGCCCTCGGGCAGCCCGCGTCCCTGCTGCGGCATCACCAGGGTGCCCGCCGCGTCCCACAGCGAACAAGCGTCCCGCAGGCAGCAGACGGGCCTGGTCTCCAGTGCTGACCCTCGTCTAGGAGTGCCCGTAACCTCAGGCACGCTAACTGTGTTCAGCACACGCAGATTACTGGAAGACTGGTTTAATGGTTTCCCCTTCACTTGTCAGAATTGTACTTTTTGCCTTGACCAGCCTCATTTTGAGGATGCTTCTCTGCCATGGCAGAAGACCAATTGCCCTTTTTCCAGCGGTCCCTTCTCATGTAACGCAGCCGGGGCTGCAAATCCCTGACACGGGGTCGTATCCCGGGAAGACAGGCAAGCTCCGGAGTCAGAAACGCTGCTCACAAAGCGCAGTCAGACCCTTCGCCCTCTCTGCAAGAGGAGCGGCACAGCACCCGTGGCACAGGGCGTGATGGAAACACACCTTCCAAACCACTTCCCAGACACAGGGAAGGTTTTTGGCGGCTCTTGGAAGCGCTGCGCAGCAAGGAACCCTGCACAGGGATTGCCTCTCTTGCAGGAGCTCTGCCCCGTGGGGAGGAGGCATGCAGAGCTGGAGATGGGAGGAAAAAATTAGACTAGACAGTAGAAAAAAAACCATACTCAGAGTGAGAACGATCAGGCTGAGCAGCACAGACTTCCAGAGGGGACAGCTCTGCAGCAAAGGCATCAGACAAGCCCGCATCAGAGAGGTCAGACGATGACCCAGGGAGAGGGCAGAGCACCCCGGGCCCTCCCCGCCGGCAGAAGGCAGCTACACACACCTCAGCCGAGTGGCTCGGCCCCAGCAACAGCCTATTGCTCACGTGCTCACCTGGAGGAACTCAGCTTCCTCCCTCCCTTGCAATGAAACCCGCGCACAGAAACGCGCTCTGTGCTGACGAGGCGCTTGCAGCCATTTTCGTCCATCCTCAGAAATAGCCTTTTTAGTGCTACGAACATTTCTATAAACAATCCATAATAAACAACATATTCTTCATGTTTTCCTAAGGTTTATGATTAAGTATATTTTTCTCACTTTGCTCAACTAGCATCCCAGCTGGGACAGTGTCCAGGCCACAAGTCACAGCTTTTCCCCCATCGCCTTACAAGCTTACAAAGTATTAACAGTCAGCTCCCACACCGAGCGCATCACCAAACGAGATGAAGCATGTGCACACCACCACGTACGCGCACATGCACACAGGAAAACACAACTTGTGCTTGGTTACTGGAGCAGTTGTGCCTCGGGGCACGCTGAAATGGGCAGCCCAGTTTCCTTTCCCCAGCACATCTCTCAGGCTTGACTATCAGCCCAGAGGCCGAGGGACAGGACAGGAGGAAGGAAGATGACGGGGATTTGCAGGTGCTCGTCTAGTTCAGGTGCTTCTCCGTGCGGCTCTGGGATTTTGCCACGTGGCAGGACAGCAGACTCCAGCGTGCTCCCGGCCAGCCCACGCCAGCCCAGCCCTGCCGGACTGCGGGCACCTTCTGCGAGAGGTGCAGAGCCCTCGCCCGTCCTCCGCGCTGCGATGGGGTGCTCAGCCGCCTGCACAGATGGCCAGGAGGGGACTGCAAACGCAAGCTCTTGGGTGACTTTCTGCCCAGATTTTCTGCAACAACAGGAACTGTACTTTCTTAAACTTCTGGTGAAAGGTTGCAGCACGTCCAACTGTCGCTGCCTATGTCATAGGAGGACTCAGTCTGTATTAATAAGGAAGTCCTAAAATTGGTAAATCACTTTGGCAAGAGGGTTAGACCTCATCCTTGGTTCCTTCTGCAAATCCAGCATGGTAAGAGAACAAACAGTAACCTACCCACAAGAGTGACAGCAAACTAAAAATACCTGCACAGCCTGAGCAGATGGACTTGAAATTGCTGCATCCTAATTGGGAAGCCCAATGACCTGAACCAAGACATTACAGTGGTGTCATTCCAATGCATGAAATAATCTTCAGTATGCATATATATATATACATACATAGATACACACGCGGCAGGCTGGCCCTGCCAGTGCCCTGCCAGCATCAGGCTGTCCCGCAACTGCATAGCTACAGCAGGGTCCTATCCAGACAATTATATACTCCATACCGGATGCTGCGTCAACAAGTTATTAAGTAATGATGATGCAAAGCACTGACTGAAATCACAAAAGATTTATGGACAATTTCAAGCTCTTTAAATTTGTGAGGATCCCACATGGAGGAGGTTAAAATTGCCATTATAAGAATCCATCAATCTGGTACTTTTCAAAATTTCTTTGTATAACAAGTATCATGCAAGACTGAGCCACTTGCTGCCTGCCAAGTGAACTCAGAGAGCTGCAGGAACAAGGACACCTGCAGCAATCTCATTACTGGGTAATTTAACGATGGCAGTAATGGGACCAGAGGCTGCAGGCTGCGTGAAGGTCACCTAAAAACCGAAAGCTCCTTGGAAATAACAAATGCTGAAAGCTCCAAAGTTAATCAGTCACCTTATGTGGGATCCTCTGTGGGCACTGCTTTTACAGCACTTCCTTTATGTTCTTGATACTTTATGAGAGGATAGCACAATTGTTCATAAAAATGCATCTGAGGCTCACAGACAGTCTTGGCGAAGGACTCCACACGCTGCACTTGGCCACAGCAAAGCCGTTTTCCACTCCCGAAGGCTGCCTGGATAGCCGTGTGACCACCCTGCGGTACCCAAAGCACTCTACCCCGCTGCTGACCCGCGCCCATCCCGCCCGCAGACACGAGGATGCTGGAGGAAGGCGACGCGCAGCAGGATGCTCGGCACAGCTGCTGCCTCGCCCCGGCGGTGCTGGGCGCTCGGGGCTCCCCCGTGACTGTGGGCATCTGCTGCGCACAGCGTCAGCCCCCATTCGCGGCGGAGCTGCAGAACACCCCGCAATGAAAGACACTTCCACAACAGAAGCAATGCTAGAAATACCCTTTTAAAAAATAAACAAACAACACGTTATGGCTGCTAAGAGAATGGAGAAGAAATTAAATTCTCATTGCAAGGGAGGTCTCAAAATGACTGGTGTCAGAGTGTGTCAGTCTTTACTCCTGCGTCAAAATACACGGTATCCTATCCCTGTGGCGTCCAGCACCGTGCCAGAACAGAGCTGCTTCTCAATCCCTCTTCTTCACATTTGCATTCATACGCAGAAAGCAGATTTGCTCCGCTTGCAGTGGCACTGTCTGCGGCAGGAGGGGAAGAAAACTTTAATGCCACACAGCAATATTTACCCTGGTTGCGCTGCAGGGATGTGCGGGAACGCCTGGAGAAGCTGAGTGGGCTTCCAGAAAGCAGCGCTTGGTCATCACACCTGAAAGCCGGTCCAGTCCTTGCAGCTGGGACTCCAGCATTTGCTGACAAATAGCCGAGGCTTTACAGAAAGATCACGTGTCCGCAGCACTGCGGCTCTGATTTCATCAGGAAGACTGCTCTTCAGGGGCTCCGCGTGGGGCGAGAGCTGCGATGCCTTATGGGACCAACAGGAGACAACCGCCTACGCAGTCATGGCTTCCGACAGCTCCCTTGCTTTCCACCCAAGCAGAGCCAGGATGCGAGATGGCAAGCTGGTGCTGTCATCCACCGAGCTCGTCAGCACAGCTTCCCGGGGTACGGCGTGCTTGCTACCTTACTGCGCGCCCCTTTTGAAGACAAGCACCTTCCCCATTACCCAACCCCTGCACTTAACGACGGCATTCACCGGAGCCCAGGGTGGCGAGGAGTAACCGCCTTTGAACTGAGCCTCCTAAAACCCCACTGCTATGTTCCTACAGGATACAAAGGTACCAGTTTCATAACAAAACATTTTTAAAACCTTCACATTCCCCTGCTGACAAGAGTTTCCTTCCCACACAAGGTCAGTGGAAATTGCATTTACATCCCATATGGATTTTACATTCCCACTCCTGCTGGTGCCAACACAGGACTTGCTTTACAGAGCTCTGCTTTCCTGAGCAAGTTTGATATAAATTTTGTTTAAAAACACACAGATTTGATCTCTAGTTCTCTTTTCATAGTGGATTACAACCCGAGGTGGTCTCCAGAACAGCTCTTAATAACCCTGACAATGCACAGAAATACAAGGAATATCAATAACGTTTCTCCCATCTTTTCAGTTTCCCACCTCTTCCTATTTTTTTCCGGATCTGAGCAACTGCTGCTCATCTGATCTTTGTACCTGGCACAAAGATTTCTCCTCGCCTCTTACAGGGGTCATTCGAGGCAGTTCACACAGCAGCCAACGCAGAGACTCGCCAAGGCTCCCGTAGCTTCGCCACCCCCTGCTCGGAGCACCAGGAATTTGGAGGCTGTGCCCATCAGACAGCAGCCCGCACCGCGAGCCCGGCGAGGGTCATCGGCCCCTGCACTCGCTGGGCACTGGCGAGCTCAGCGCCGGCCCCAGGCACGCAGGACCAGCTCCCCCTCCCGCACCGTCCCACGTGCTCACCCCACAGTCCCGGTACCGAGGAGGAGTCGGCGGTGGCAGCTCAGTCCCACCGGAGGGTGAGGATGCTCTCGGGCATCCAGGCTTCAGAAAGGCACATTTTGACCCTCGTCAACAGAATTTCTTTGCTCCCCCCGGTCCGTAACAAGTTGCTTTGACACTTTCAGGTTTCCCTGCAGAAGTTCGGCCAGGGCAGCACCACCCAAGCGTGCAGAGGCGAAGGGCAGTCTCCCCGCACAGAGAGCTCACCAGCCGTGACCCTAAAGCCACGCAGCTACAAGCAGTCACACAAAGAAATGGAGATGGCCACTGACCCCAGGAGCTGTTGCTGCATGTTAAATGGAAAAGGTCTGTGGCAGAAAACAAAATTAAGGGCTGCTGGCATCATTAATGCAAAGACAGAAGCAATAACAGAGAAAACGACATTCTTCAGTGCTCCGAAGGTCTCCGTGACTCAGCCGCTCACAAACACAGCCCCCAACAGCGCCTGCATTGTCGCTCCCCCGCTTCCATCATTACTTTGCTGCTGCGTTTAAGAGGCACCCTCCTTTCAATTAAAATGAACTTGCTCTTAAGTAGCCTTTTCAGATAATCATGAAAAAATACAGGCAGGCAGAAAAGCCTTTTTCCACCCTTCGTGCCTGCTGCCTAGGGAACGGGCAGGAGCACTTGGAGGACATCCATTTTCTCTCGCCTGCACAGTGGAGCTGGAGACCAGCCCTGCCGACGGAGCAGCCACCATTTGCTGTTTGATCCTGACACCCTCCATCCTCCTCCTCCTCCTAACCCAGCCCATTCACGCACCGGAGACGTAAAGGGCAGATCCCCAGATGCCCAAACCCAACAGGCATCTCCTGCTGCCCGGGGTGCCACCTCAGCAACACACTCTGAAGCCTGTCCGTGTTCACCAGCGCTGTTGTGAGCCATTTTCTGCCCAGCAGCATCAGCAAGAGCTGCATCAGTCCCGTCCAACATGGGGGGATTAACAGGCCTTTAATTATAGCCTTCAACCCGGTGCCAATTACGTTTTTTCCACGTTAGACAAAAATCTCTTCAGCACCTGACCCCAAAACTTTACCTTCTGGCAGACAGAGCTAGAAAGCGGGGGACGCTCATGGGAAGAGATGGCTAATTGTGTTTCTGTAACTGGAGGGAGGGGGGTGATCTCCAGGCACTCGACTGACGTGCCTCACGGGGAATTGGCTTTTAGAAATGGCCTGAGTGAGACAAGCCCAAAGCAAACACACTTGGGAACAGGAAAGTTCACGTTTTCTTGGGTTACAGTAAAGTCTACAAAGAAGGAGCTAATTTGCACTTCTCTTCCCCAAAGCCACCTCGCAATTTGTGTTTCTGAACTTGAAAGTTATAGGAACTTCTAGTAGAGATCAATAAACAAAAAACCTACTAAACTGCTTAGAAAGAGCTGAAAGTGTTTGCCAGAAAGCAAAACATTAAATAAAGTTGTGCTGCTGGTCGTGTTTCCACAGTAGTTTGTCTAAAATGCTCCCCTGATGTAATTCACCACATGTGAAATCGCAGGCAGTGCCAAGGAGAGCAAGAGTCAGCCGTCCTGCAACCACGGGTGCAAAGAGCTCCTGGAGCCCCCTTGTCTGCTGGACAGCTGGCTGTCAAGACTTGCTGCTTTTCCCCCGTTTGTTTGGTTCTGTTCATAAGGAAGTAGTTTCCAGCATAAGCAGTCCTATTATTTAAAATGCAGAATCAGAAAATGCAAGAAATAGGATTTCCTCAGCTCTTCTGAAACCCAGGGATGTCAGAGAAAACAACATTCCTTGGCAAACTAAGGAAAGCAACGACACTCAAGACGGGCTGCAGGATTGCTAATACAGGCGGGAGAGGGAACATCTGTAATCAGAAGGGCTGGGGATTTGGCTTTGTAAATATTTTCAAATCAATTAGCCCATATTGCAGCCGATGACTGTTCGTTACTCTTAGGCCATGCACGTAACCACGTGAGACGTCAGCAGCGATCACACTTCCTGAGGAGACGCTCTCCCGCCCTGGGCCCCGGCAGCCTCCCCGGCATGACCACCGCAGCCTCCACGGCCACATTTAACGTGGCCCAACGCGGGGGAGCGTGGCCTGTGGGACCCCCCAGTGACAGGTCCCACCACCAGTCCAGATTACCGAGATGCCAGATGTGGCGGAAGACCCTCGGCAGCCAAACGCAGAAGACAAGCGAGGGTGATGGTCACAGCTACCCCCGCGACAGAGCACCGGGCACGGGCTGGCACACCTGAGCAGGGATCAACCCGCTGCAAACAGCCGCCAACAGCCAAGAGGTACAGCAGTGTTACAGAGACAGAGAGATGAGAAAAACAGTCACATTCAGCCTTTGGCATGTTTGTAAATGAATGGCAACACAAAAAAAAGAAAAAAACCCCAAGCCCACACCCAAAGACTTGACAGAGCTATTCAAAAGCAAGCTCAGGAAAACAACAGCTGAGAGCGTACACAGCTGCTGTCTATGGGGAGCAGACCCAAGAAAGGAGCAACTTAAAACAGAAGAAAGTGTATTAGCATAAGGTAAAGCGATGTTAACGTACCGTGAAGAAAATCAGGTGAGAAATTGGAAAAAAATCGGTAAGATTCTGGGTCAGCCAGCTGGAGGCATGTGAGAACACACAGCCGTTCTGGCAGTCGGTAACACCGGGAGCGTGGTAACGCGGTGCTGGCATGGCCAACGGCTGGCTGGGATGGCTAGTCCCTCACCGCCCAACGAGCCTACAGCCAGGGGCTCAAAGGTGGCACGTTGTGACATTATGGTTACTACAACCCAACTACACCGCTGAGCCTGGCAGAAATTCTGCGTGTGGTTTGCAGCAAGACGCCGTGCTTCTGCAGACAACTGCGCAGAGCTACATGGAGAAGGCAATCCTTTCATATGGGTTTTGTAACGTTAGGCACTGCTACCCCTCCCGTAGAAGATTTACAACCCCTCAGACGGCGTTTTCTATCAGACATCAGCCTCTGCAGTGTCAGCGCGCGAAGGCAGCTGCACATCAATGGAGAAGTCTGTCGCACATGGTGCCAGAAAGATCTCCACGGCAAGGTATTTTTTGGTTTTCTTCATCTCCACAGAGTCTGATCGTCACCAGCACTGGACACCTGCAGCTCTGCGCAGCGGGAGACGGCGATGCGGTGCCCAGTCCAGCGTGCCCACCGCCCTGCCTGCCCGGCCCCCACCCACGCGGGGACTCAGCAGAGCCATCAGCAAAGCCCAGGCTTACGGCACACGGCACGTCACCGACGGCGGCTCAGGCGGCATGCCGAGATGAGCTGAATCTCAGGGGTGCTTCTGTTGGACTTCTGGAAACACGGACCTCCAGAAACGCTAACCATCACAGCAAGACCAATTCTTATGCCTTGAGGGAGGTCCACATTTGGGTTGGAAACTGCTACTCCCTGGTGTTGCAGTGACAGTACAGTGAAGGCACTTCCCCAAACCTTTCCAAGACTTCAGAGGAGCGTTGTTTGGGTTGATCTTGACATTTTTGCCAGTAGATCAGGGTAAGTCTCATTTTTTCCTCTCCCAGGCTGTTCACCTCCTCCATTCTCCAGTGAGCACAATGCTGGCAGCCATGCACAGACCCAAGAGCAATTACACGCATCCAAATAGCATACCTCTGACAACATGGATGATGCAGAGCTTTACAAAGAACAAAATTATTTGGGGCAAACCGTGGCCAATTTGAGCACTCATATTAGAAGTTACATGCTTATGTGGAGAGGTCAAGACGAAGACAGCTCCAGTTCACTCTTAACACGCCGCTACTTCAACCGGTCCCACCCTCAGCTTGCTGAAGGATATTTTCCATATGGTCTCATTTTTTAAATATAACAATTAAACTCTAGATGAATGCCACTAGATTAATGCAACTTTTACCAGTGGTATTCATTATTATTATTCACTTATTCCTTGTGTCCTCATACAGTTCACATATTCTCCTGGGCAGGAGAATGTCTGAATTTCAGGCATTTACAAATATCATGTTGAAATCTGGGCCCCAGCTGAGACAGCAGCAAAACTCCCATCAGCTTCAATGGAGTTAGGATTTCATCCTCTGGCAGTACATGGAGTGAGACAATCTTGTTCTCCAGCAGTTATTTTGCAAGTTTCCCCCTCTTCCAATAACCCCTGGCTCCAATACTCCTTACCCCAAATGCTGATAAGGACGGCATCAACCAAGTGGAAACCAACACCAGCAGAAGTACAGCGCTGATTAGCAGTGTACGTAGCAGTTACTTGCTTCATAAACAGTAAAACATCTTAAACAAAATGTTTGAGCACAGCAACCACAAGCTAAGCAGCAGCAGGTGTGATGGTTCACAGCCACGTTTACCTTCGCCTGTCCATCGTAGGTCCAAGCACCACACGAGAAACAGTGGCACTTTTGCCGCTGTACCTTTAACGTGACATGGCCCACCAGCTTGCACACCTACTCCAGCAGCAAAAATTCAGTTAGGTACAGCAAAGCCCATTGCCAGAAGAGGTGAGACCATGTGCGGGACCCAGGACCAGCCCCTGGACCTGTTGCAAAGTTCACGTGTGGGCAATGCATGACAAACTTAGGATGGGCTTATAAAATAAACCAATTCTATATGTGCAAAAACTGGTGAAAACCAGGCAGTGGGAAAACCCACTAAGTCTCCTGAAGGTGCACAGCCTGAATCGAAACGCCACAGGAGCCCAGCGTGCGCTGGGAAAGCCTGAAGCTGCGGCCGTGGGGACGTGGTGATGCTCCATCCCGCAGAGCCGTCCGGCGGGGAGCCCCACACACCAGCCCCACCACCTGCGGCCCACGGCCGGCCCCTGCAAGCGCCCTCGCCAGCCGGGAGGGCCAGACCCCCCCTCCTCAGGGAGACGAGGGTTTTGGCACGCCGCCCCTGCCCCAGCCCCCCGCCGCAGGGCCCAGGCCAGGCTCCGGCTGCTCAGACAGGGACAGACAAAAGCAGGGGTTTCTCTAGCAACAGGCTGAGCTGAAAGCTTTCGGAGACCTCCTCCTCCTCCTCACCCGGCAGTACCACACGCTCCCATGGGCAAGGCACAGCCGGGCGAGCAGGACCGAGCCCCATTGCCGCCAGCCCCGGCTTCAGGCACAGCCCACCCCCCACCCGGGTGGGCCCAGAGCGGCTGCTCGGGGATGCCGAGGTACCCGTCCAGAACGGCATCGTTGGCTGATCTTCCAGACGGGCAGCCTAGGACAGCCGCTCCTCTAACATATGTTTCACCCCACTGATTTGTGACAAGTGAGAAAATATGCTTGGCAACAAAAGCCATTATTTTCCTCACAACTGGGATTAGACCCAATAGTTTATTGCAAATATAGCATGGCAAGTTGGACTCAGAGGAAAATCCAATTCTTCTACAAATATGGCATACACTAAGAAGGCCATTTGAGTCCCAGTTTCTTTTATTTCCCCCTTCAGACTATTCTTCACTGTCTTCACTAAAAGCCCAGCCCCCTTCACCGCAGAATTACCTCTTGTGTATTTTCTAGTGCTTTGTCATCCTGTTTTTCAACAGTACGCGCTATCTCCCTTGAGAGAGCCCTCGCACACACATCTAACGCACCACTAGCCTGGATTTGTTCTTAAAACGCCAAGCGGGCCGTGACACCAACCAAACCCACCAGCCCAGAACCCCCACGGCACGATGCTCGGGGAGCTGGGCTCAGCCTCCACGGACAGCTAGGTGTGCATGGAGACGGCAGAGCCCCGCAGCCCGCGCAGTACCAGGTGCCCACGGGACGCTCGTGCGGTACGAGGTGCCCACGGGATGCTCGTGCGGTACGAGGTGCCCATGGGACGCCCGCGCTCCCCTGCACCTCCAGCATGGTGCTTTTCCCCCGCCCGTCTCGCCTCAAACCAAAGGCACTTCCACCGAACAGCCCCGGTTTTGCGATGAGCCTTTACGCCGTTACTCGCTGGGCTGTAAGGCAACCTCTGCGTTTGTGACTACTAAAAAAGGAAGTGAAAGTGTGAGACATTAGATCTTGAACGGAGTGACTTCTTCCTTCCTGGGAAACCCCTGCCCTGGAGGGAGCCCGGGGCAGGGTGTGGGGGGACTGGGGGCCGCGTGCCCCAGGACAAGAGGCTGGGTCTGGCAGCCCATCTAGCAGCTCGAGGCAGCCTGGGTTAGGGAAATGCCACCTTCCTTTTGCTGCTAACAAAGCCGGTTCCTGGACCCTGCCCAAGCCCCTGCACGCTCACCCCTTGCTCCCGGAGTGGGGGGGCACGGCCAGGTCCTGGGGTTTCCTGCAAGCCCGGACCAAGCATCCCAGCACACCCGGGCTCCCTATCACCTGCAGGAAGAAAGCAGCCAAGCCATGAAGAAAAATTCCATTTTTATAGGGATATTTGCATAAACTGTTTTAAACAAGCAATCCTTCCCTTCGAATTAACTCCAACTGAAACAGCTCAACAGAAATGAAGCCGTGGTGCTGGTACCCTTGGGAGCAGGGCAGGTTATACCAGAGGGTAGGCAAAGTCACACACCCCTCCAGGCCCATGTTTTAACACCTAAAATCCTGTAGCCCCACAAGCTTCACGAGCGGCGGTGCCACCACGGCACGGAGAGGGGAAGGTGAAACCCTCGCCGCTTCTCCTGCCGGCAACGCCCCAGCCAGGCAGGAGGTTACTGCCTTCGGCAGCCGTGCAACCGGAGCACGCTAGCTCACGGCTTACTTTTCTCCCTCCTGCTCTCTCCAGTTACCTACACGTTTTGTTTGTAACGAGACTCCCCTGAAAACCCAGCTCACCAACAGAAAAACAAACAGGTAAATAGCAGGCTCAGCCCTTCTCCGCTGGCCCGTTTCCTGGGCGCAGCAGCCCCGGCCAAGACAGGCACCCACGGACCGTGGGGCGGGCGGGTGCAAACCAGGGTGCACTCTCTAGTGTTTTACTGTCCTTCGTTAGGCTTTTTCCATTAACGTTTTAATACCACGGTCAGCACATCATATCAGTAGCTACAAGAATTATATCTGCATGCATTACCTTTGAGAGGCCCAAGTGGAGGGTGGGTAAAAATGGGTTTATAATGGCTTTCTAGCCATCTCCATGGAGCATAAATCCCGTGTACCGCACTGCATTCCCGAAACAGCATCCTGGTGCAATCCCTGAGGGCTGGGGCCTCCTGACCCCACGGGAACTCGGCCAACATGCGGAAGCTGAGGCAAGGGCAGCCAGTGTTACCCTTCTCGTGAAATCAGTTTGCTCCAAAGGAGCAGTATGAAGCAGCTTTACACCACCGTAAGTAACTACTGGTCGGAAGGGTTCAGCCAGGCACTCACGCTCTCCCTGGCAGGTAAGCCAATGCCTTTGCACGGGGACAACACGCAGCAGCTTTCTGCAAAGCGACGCAAGCCAAAGAGGCTCACGCTCTCCCAAGCAGAGGCACCGTAACGTGAACCACCACCAGCGGAGAAAGAGCTGCCAGCCAAGTCAGCCTCGTCTTCCCACACCCCTCCCCAACAGTCTGCAGAAACCAGACCAAGAACCTGGAAAGACCAGAGCAGATACCAGCACAGTGGTCTGGAGAAACATCAAGAGCCAGAGGAAGCACCGGAGTCTTTGCTCATGGCCACCTAACTCCCCACTCCTCTCCAGGCCACAGGGTCCGTTCTAGGGCTCATGGTAGAAAGCAACCGTGTGGTCGGAGGAGAGATGGGGAGGTGGACACCAGAGCAGAAGAGTTGTCCCACCTCCCTTCCTCCACCAGCACAGGGTGCAACCCCCCTGCAGCGAGGATTCAAGCCACACAACACAACGTGCAGCTACTCAAGGCCTTCACACAGCACGTAAATGGGACCTAACAGAGAAGAGACCTTCCACTGAGGCGTGTTTGAACCACACGATGTGGAGATTCACGGCCTCGTTTCAAAGGGGCATCTCCCAGCACTGCAGCCTCACATCGGCTGTGAAACGCTCTTCCTCCTCACCACCTCCTCTTTTTAAATGGAGCACAGACAAGGCACCCTACGGCACCCAGCACTACGCTCTGGAAACCACTGTAGCAAGTGCATCAGGTTAGGCCAGATTTAAGAAAACATTGGGAATTTTTGAGATTTTTTTTAAATTTTTCACAGTGATATTCAAAGTGTGAATGAAAAAAAAGTCGTAAAATTTCAAAACCAAACTGAATCATTTTTTGCTTTTTACATTAAGAACATAAATTAGGATGGCATCCTTCATGAGAAAAGCAGATGTAGACCAAGGCTGATCAGAAATAGGTGATGACCTTCCAGTACTCTCTGATCAGAGCTAACACAGCTATTTCCATTTCACTGTTCACCAGCACTTCAGAGGGGGAATTCCATCTCACTAGAAACGATACACGAGAATTCACATTATCTTTCTAGGTCATAAAATATCTTCCTAGATGACAAACAAGCCTACTACCACAAAATAAAGACAAAAACGCAACTGCTAAGACAGCACAGGCTCCCACTGTAGGAGACGGTACGTGCACAAGGTCTGTCTCACCCAGACCTTCGCTGTGATGCAGGACCTGTAATCAAAATCACCAGTGGCTTGTAAAGCAGTCCGTGGAGCAGTGAACAAAAAGGCGAAAAAAGCCCACAACACTGATGCAATGATGACTCTTCTCTGACCTGTATTTTCTTTCATTGAAAATTTCACAGCATCAACTTTTCCCCAAGAAACCTCTCAAATCAAGTTAGTTAGTCCTGGTTTAAGGACTTACAAGAACACTGAATTTGGCTTACGACCCATGTAATGTCCATTTCCTATAGCCAAAAGGCGTTTAAATAATCCCGTGGGAACATTTCAAGCGGGCACGAGGCAGGCGGCCAGGGGAGAGGTCCCTGCAGTGCTGTCCTGTCCCACAGCTCCTCGCCCCGTGCACAGCACCAGGCTGAGCAGCACATGGCGATCCCAGCTCAGATGGAGCAGGGAGGGTCCCACACGGCATGTCCTGCCTGCTGCGACGCAACGGCTTCAACCACCGCGATCCCTGCCAGCCGCAAGCCCTCTCACCAGACACACCAATACCTGACAGCAGAACTGGCCCAGTTCGTGTACCCAGAACTTTATCACTTTGGAAGTAAGAACACTCCTGAAAAACCAAGGTTTTGCTCAAAGCAATGTACTGGGACCGAGCTGCAGCAAGCAGCAACGGCCAAGGTTGAACCACTTTGCTCAGCGTTCACGAGATGCTGCAGCGGACTCCCCTGAGTCCCTGGAAGTGGTCTGCCCAGGCTCTTCCACACGCCAGCTCGTAGGATGAAAGAAGTCTTCAAAACCAGCAGAACTATTTCCACCAGCCTCTCCTCCCCACAGGACAGCACTCTAACAGTAGGAGCAGCAAGACCGATGCTTCTTTTTAGGCCTGTCTGAAACATGCTGGCGATGCTCAGCCCCCCGTTACCTGGGGAGATCCTCCTCACACGAGACACAGCGCAGCCCCTCGCTTTATGTAGAGAGCAAAGGAAGATGAGGGCAGCTTCTCGATGTCCGGGAATAAAGATCAAAGCTGAAGTGGTGACAATGAAGTCTTGAAATAATTAAAAATAAGCTGGGCGACCACTTAAGAACAAAGGAGCCAAGGCTCCCCACCGAGAGCCACTGCAGCAGCAGGTCTCACACGTTGGTCTTCACCGCGCTCCCATTTCTTCTCCTGACCCATGCACACGATGGCAGCTGCTTCAGCTGGCAAGGTGGCAGAATTCGTCATAAGCCTTTGCGACCCAAACCTACAGAAGTTACTGACTGTATTTCCCGTACAAACTGCCCCGGGACGCAGAGCTGCGAATGGCCAGCCTGGCTCATGAAGCAGCAGCAGGGAAGAAGCAGAGTTTTGGGTGAAGCGAAGCACCCAGATTTCCTCCATTTGCACGCAGCATTGCCACGCTCAGACAACTCTGTCCTGTAGGACAGCCTGTGTTCCTTGGACAGGAAAGGGAAGAAAACCAAAAACCAACCAACCAACCAAACCCAAACAGTGTTTATTCTTAACTTCAGCCGAGCCTCAAGACCAAAACTTTCCATGGATAAAGACTGTCTGACAACAAATATAATGGTGTGTTGCAATTAAGTTAAATTTAAAAACAGAAACAGAACTTCAAACCACACACACGCGCACCAGATGGAAAGTGTAAGCCCGCCGTCCAAGAGCCGACCGGCGGGAGCACCCGGACCAGACACCGACAGGCGTTTCTGCCGTCGGCCGCAGCTTCCCCACGCCTGGGGAACAGCCACTGCAGCAGAGCACGGCCGGCCCCCGGGTGGTCTTGGCAGGAAACAAGGTGTCGTCAAGGGATGTGTGGTCCTTCCTTCCTTCCCGAGACCAAGGCGGCGGCAAACCCACTTCCAGGAGAAAGCCCCACTCGGAGGAGGGAAGGCTGCCGTGCTGTGGAAGCAGGCTGGAGAGCAGGTGAGGTGCCCGGAGCAGCACAGCTCATGCTACCTGGATGCTATGCTTCATCACAGACAAAAACCTTTTCTGATATTGCCTACTGACTGTAAAAATTAGCAAAGGGACATCTAAATAAATAAATAAATAAATAAAAGCTAAACTCCAGAGTCAAAATATCTTTTCCTAATAAGAAAAACAAATCCAAGTGTGGACAAAAACCACCCAGATAAATCCATAAGCAAAATTGGGTCCTCAAGTGAACGTATTGCAAGTTTTTCCATGGGGCGTCAGCAGTTCTCGCGCACTGTCTAAATGCCAACCCCTAATGAATTCAATGCGCTGATGACTACACTGTTTTCTAAAGGACTTGGCAAGATGCTCAGCATTATTAGAGAAGAGAGGAAAAACAGAGCAGAACTCAGTCATTTAATACCCTACCTTCCGATAACTGAAGAAACATCCCAGTCCCACTGAGGTAACTATGGATAACTTCATCAGAGGCAGGGTGATGATGACATAGGAAGGACTGACGGGAAGAATGGCCCAGTCCACACAATTGAATCCAAGCTTCCTGCCGGGAACATTTGGGGTTAGAGTTGTTCTGAACTAGTCCCTCAAGAGCAGGCCGTTTCTGCCTTGCCCCAGCAGGGACGTGTTTTGCAGAGCTTCGCGCCAGGACCGAGTGATCCCAGGTTAGCAGCGGTGCTGAGGGCCAGATGCAGGCTGGACAACAACCTCACACAAAATCAGGAGTCATGGATCCCACCTTCCTGACTCCTCCCTCTTGGGGTGTCTTTGGCACAGACCTGTATTGGTTTAGTAACTCTTGATACATTATTTTTTCATTAATTTGCCCAGTCACTTGCTGGAAGGGGTGAACTTCCAGCCCGTAGAGCAGCCACAGCAGCAGCATCCCACTTCCATCACCGTCAGCTTCCACCGGCCAGTCACACCATCCTGCCAGGCAATACAGCTTCGCACGCAGACACGGCCAAACAGCCAGCGTGCTTTCACATTTTATTCCCTTTCAGGGAAAGGAGGTCTCCAGGCTCCCTCGGCTCTGCAGGTTGTCACAGTATTGCTGCCCAGCTCAGCCATGGCGCACACCTTCACTGCGAACACCGTCACTCCTCATCCTCGGCCCCGCTGCCCCCTCCTCAGCACACGATTCTCGGGAAACCCACTGCTGTCACGTCTCCTTTGACCAGATCTCTATCAGAGACCCAGGAGTGAAAATGGGGAAAGACGTGGACTTCAGCACAGAGCCCAGCTCTAGATTTAGGTCCCACCATGCTCAGTCTCACCTACAGATTGGGGCTGATGGACAGAACCTCTGCTTCCTGGTCTAGCTGCAGATCAGGTCTTCCAAGAGCAATTTTCAGCAACTGAGCACTTGAAATCTGTACAGACACGAGTTTTCCTGCACCGTAAGGTCTCCAATTTCAATCTGTAACAAGCTTTGGCCAAAGGTTTTGTGAACAGTATGGAAAATCCAACCACATGATACCTTGAAAAACAGGTCAGGACACTGAATTATCCAAGTAGAATAATTTTCCTCCTTTTCAGAGTAAGTAATTCTTTTTAGACAATAATAATTTTCCTTCTTTCTTAACAAGAATTGCTATGTCAGTCAACCAGAGATGACTCAGGATTTTGCAACAAAATTCTGGCACAAAAAGTATGCCTCGAAACCAGACTGTAATGCAGCAAGTAGGAGCAAGACAGAGTCGGTACATGTTCACCCGTGAGCGCAAACGTGTGTGTGTGTGTCCCTTCCTCCGGTGGTGGGAATAAGGAGCCGGAACATCTGACCCCTACGGAGCACAGACCAGATTTACAGCGTAAGCACAGGCGGTGCATTGGTGGTGGGTCAGCGATGGGTGTCCGCTTGCAGCACTGTGGGACAGCCACATCTGACGGCCAGCAGCAGGCTGCGGGCACTTGGGAGCACTGAGCAAAGGCCGGGGCAGGCAGGGACCGCTGCCCCAGAGCCCACTCCTCCGGAGGCCTTGCCTCCCAACAGGCGAGACTCACAGCAGGGCAAGGGGCAGGACGGTGATGGTGGGCCAAGCAGCCAGGGACACGCATTTGAAGCAAGGAAAGCAGAGGACCCAGGTAACAAACTTGATGGCCGCCATCAGTACTAGTTTTGACAGAAAGCATTAAAATAGAAATTAAGGCAAAAAATTACTTACACTGTAAGTAATTCAGTGCCCTGAGTCCCTGGCTCACCACTTCAACTTGCTAGGCTCTAACATTTAGGGTCAGGAAAAACGTGATATAGTCCATCTAAAATCAGCACGAGGGGTTACTCCAGGATTACCCCAGTGCTGGTGAAGGTAGAATCCAGCCCAAAGAAACTGCAGAAAGAACACATTTAATCAGTCTCTATAAATACACCTACTTTTTATAGCCGCCTCTGAGCAGTATGGAACATACGTTAGCAGAGATGCGACTGGTTAAACCAAAACGGGCAAAGGCAAGGAGGAACCGAGTGAGAAGTCAAATCAGCTCCGGGATGCAAAAGCTGGAGCAAACCCACGGGCTCTGTGCAGATGGCAGCTCTGCTGGAAACGATGCCCTGGCCAGCCCGGCTGCCTGCGGGGCCAGGAGGCTCCTGGCCAGCCCTGGTTCGCAGTCAGAGGAGACCAGGTCCAGGGAGCCTGCACAGGCCAAAAAGAAAAAAATAAAAATTAAAAATAAATAAATAAATAAATAAATAAATAAATAAAATCTCTGCAGCAGCAGAGGAGAACCTGTTTCCACAGAGCAGTTGTTCAGCAGAGCTTTGTGCTGTTTAGCAGCAGTATCTGAGCTAGCTTTCTCAGACCCAGCCTGGGGAACCTCCTGGTGCTGCCTGGCCCTCAGCACAGGGTCACTCTATTTCACTCTGTACCACAGAAACTAAGCAAATTAACCCAAACTATTTCTGTTCCCTTCCTCTCTCCGGGGGGGAAGCATGGGCGCAGCCAGAGTCCCTGCAGCAGGTATTTATTGACCCACGTCTCGTCAGAGAGATGGTGGAGATGTGGCTGACCCTCACTTTCAAGCTGTGGTTTACCACGAGAGTTGCTGCTGGGACCAGACAAGCTTTGGGGGCCAAATTTAGGCAGCAAAAAAATGCATATTTTCATGTTTTCCCCCACTTTGTGAGGAAACCAGCCAGAAGCAGGATTAGCATTCCTTGGAGAGCAGCAAGGCAGGTTATAACCAGACACTGCTCCCTGCGGTGCCTCACCGTGGGCCTCAGCCCAGGCCTCTCCCGCGGCTGCAGTAAAACGCCTGCCTGCGAAGCGCGGGGCGACGGAGAGCACGGCGAGCACAGGCACAGCGCGCTGCTCCTCCGCGGTGCCCTCCCGGGAGCCGCCCCAGCCCTCACTGCTCCCCTTAACCTCTGCCTGCGTCAGCCGCAGGAAAGATCACGTCAACGCTCTGGTCCCACCTCTGCCGGCCGGCTGAACGGGGTCCGGCAGCCCCGAGGCTTTCCTCCTGGTAAAGCCCACGTAACACACGTGGACACCAACGCTGACCCCAGCGAGAGCGGCCGTGCGACGGAGGAAAACCACCAGCCGTGCCTCGGCAGCGGGCATCCTCGTGCTCCTCTCCCCCTCGGCACCCTCTCCTTTGCTTGGGCGCAGGGCCATGGCCAGCTGCGCTTCACGGCGGCGGCTGCACAGCCCCGTCAGGGCAGAGCTGGACACGAACGCCGCTGCCCAGGACGTGGCCGGGAGAGCTCTGCCGAGCTGTCCCGTCCTCCCCCGCCTTTCCCCGCAGGCTCACCAGGAAGCCCATGCCCTGCATTTGGGAGGTCAAACTGCGCCTTGCAGACGGCCCGAGCTGTGCATGGGCCTCTCAGCGAGGATGCTCAGCAGGAAATCAGCACAAACCGGTGCATCTGAATAAAATCCCCCCAAAGCCACACCACACACTGACGCATTCAGTCTGCTCTTCTCAGAAAGGCACCCAAAAAATGCAGGATGTGCTGACTGACTGCCAGCCGTTGTCTGCCCTCTCCATAGGCGAGGTAAGTACTGCAAGACTCCAGGAGGAAACTGCAAAAGCTGTCTGGGCACAGGTGGCTTTGCCCTGCCAGCAGACAGGTTAGCCAGACACTGCACACAGGACAGACAGACAAACGTCAGCCTTCATCAATACCACCCTAACGCGTTCGGAGAAGGAGAAGCACAGCTCTCGGTCGAGTTAGAGCCGCACAACCTGAACCCCCACGCCTGCCAAACACAGAGGTCTCTTCTGTCTCCGGGCTCCATACAGAAGAGGAGACGAGCAGAACCCACCGAGGCACGGCCACGCTTGAGGTGCCTCTCAGGAACATCTCGGGCACCCTCCGTGCATGTTCCCGCGGGAGCACTGCCTGCGGCCAGGCAGCACGGATGCATGGCGAAACACAACAGCTGTGAAAGCTGCAATAAATGAGTGAACAAGCTAAAGAAGCAACTCCGGAGCCAGGACTGTGGACAACAGATCAAAGAAAAGCCACTGGCATCACCAGAAGTGCTGTAATGAGGGGAACAGGCACAGAAATGTAACCGTACTGTGTTTGCTGCTGACTTTCCCTTCGGCCACTCCTGCTGTACAGCATGCTGCCATCAAACATCAGAACCTTCGCTGCTGTTCCTTCTATGCTAGCAGTACGTAGGCATCGCTAATTAGAACTGAGAAAAAAGTTGGCATCATTAATCTGAAATTCTAGCATTACTCTTTTTTTTGAAGTTATTTATAGTTGCAGTTAACTAGTCTAAGTTTTCCCCTTACCATTAAAAAGAATACATTTTCTTTTCATGGAGTCTTTCATAGGATCTTTTAAGAAAGCATAAAATGAAAAAACACTAGATAAATGGGAAAACCAGCAGGGCCAGGCATACCAGAGGGGGAGCAAATGTGGAAGCTTTCACCGCGTCCTGCTCTGTTTTACTCCAGTTTGCAGGACAAAACAACAGGAAAATTCCCTCAGGCCAGGCCACCAGCCGCGACACCTCCCGATCCCGGCCAGGCTGGGACCGCTCTGTGGAAGGCCAGAATCGGACGCGCACCCCCAGACAGGCTGCAGCCCCTTGGAGAAATAAATGGGACACGGCATGTTTGTCAGACTGCCAAGTTTGACTGGTCTCTCCGCTCAGTACTGCATTTTTATACCTTATCGAGTTTGCCAACGACACCAAGCAGCGTGGTGGGTCGACACGCCGGAGGGCAGGGATGTCGTCCAGGGGGACCTGGGCAGGCTGGAGAGGTGGGACCGCGTGAACTGCACAACAGTCAGCAAGGCCAAGTGCAGGGTCCTGCACGTGGGTCAGGGCAATCACAAACACGGCTACAGGCTGGGCAGGGAACGGATGGAGAGCAGCCCCGAGGAGAAGGACTTCCGCAGTTCTACTACCACAACTTGACATGCAACCACCACGGGGACTCACCGGCTCCGACAGCATCACTGGCCACAACGCCCAAAATAGACAGAGATACTCAAAATGCTATAGCATGGAAATAAACAGAAAACTCCCTTGCCCTACTTTACCCATTCTCAACCCAATATTCGTATCTGTACGCAAAGTAAGGAAACTCTTTGGAGAAGCAGCAGTCTCTGGCAGCCCAGAGGAGTCACACTCTTCACAAAACACTGATACCACTGGTTTCGCAACTGACAGTTGCTGCCAAAAGAAGGTTAAAATGGTGCAATTGAATAGAAGAAATTGTTCAGTGAGAGTCACCTAAGAGGAAGAAGAGCCAGCTGCTCTCCAAACGAAGCACCAAGGCAAAGCCCACACACCACAGGATTTCCTCTGCAACGAAGAGCGGCCACTCACCCCAACGCGTCGGGAGGCTCCGGCCCTAGGTCACGCTGAAGTCTTTGCAAACCGACTCGCGTGCGTGGGTGCCTGTGCCCGTTACGCTGTCCGTCCCACGAGCCCCCGCTGGGGAGCAGCGAGGTGGCGAGAGGCCCCCGCCGCCCCGCGCAGGAACCGCTGCCCTCATCCAGGCACGGAGAGGCACAGGGCACGCCGCGCCGTAAGGCAACCTGTAAGCACGGGCAATAAAATAAAGACCAAGTCCAAATGACAGGAATACGGGCTACCACAGAAAATTAATTACATTTTGAACACAGACAGAACGGTCAGCAAAGCCCCTACTGCTGTCATGTACGAGATTGTTAATGACCCATTCCAATCACACCCTTTCTTGACATCCCTGCTTGACTTTTATACATCTTTCCTTTATTTAATCATAGTTTCTTTCCTTTAGTCCTCTTCCTGGATTTTGTGAGGGTTGGGCACACAGCTCTAAGAAGAAATCCATGTAGACCACCGCAAAAGGAATTGGTTTTTTCTACGTGGAGGAGAACAAGCATTCTCTGGTGCCAAGGGATACTCTGCGTTAGAACCTGCAGGTGCACAGCGTGCGTGTGTCAGCAGCCAAGTGTCCCCTGTGCGTTACGGTGAAGTTACGCACAGGCTGCACTGGCCACATCTGTCCCCGCTTTTGTCTGGCCATCAGCAACACCGAGGCAGTAAATCTCATTTACTCCCTGAGACACCCCGTTGTCTGGGCTACGCGGCCCTGTATTGATTACACCGATAGCCTGGGGGAGATAATTTATAGGCCTGAAGGTGGAACAAACCCAAGGAAATACTTAGCGACACAAGGCTCTGGGGTGGTTTGGGTTTTGGTGGGGTTTTTTGTTTGTTTGTTTTTGTTTTTTAGACAAGCTAAACTTCTACCAGGCCAGTGACGCTGGCTCTGGGGGACGAGGTCTGTTCCAAGCCTCCAGCATCCGGATGCTCCTGGCAATCCTTGGCTGCCCATGTCTTTTGGGGGATGCCAGCCTCCACCAGCACCTCGTGCACCACAGCCAGGAACGCTGCCCAAGTGAACTCTGTCCCCAACCGCTTCCTAAGCAGGAACACGCCAGGAGAGAGGGAAAGTGAAACAGCTTGCTTTGCTGGGTTCGTTCCTCCTCTTATTTTTCTTGCTGGGAATAAAAGGAAGATGCAGGAAATCCGTAAGAACTGGCTACAGTATTAAAGAGACAAACAGATCTGGTGGTGTGTTTGCTCAAGACTTAAGAAGAACAAAAGGAAGCCTCACAAAACCAGATGGTGTTTTTCCCCCAGAGAAGAGATGCTCTGGCTGCCCTCCTGGCGCAGGCTGTGCAGGCTCCAGGGGCTTGGGCTGCCCACCCTGTCCAGCATGAACACCACAGCGGTTCCCCAGGCTTTGTCTCTGTGGGATCGGATGGAGAAAGTCTTTTTATGCACTGAATGCCCCTAAATGACATCACCGAAGCTCTGTGCTTTGGGGCTATTAAGATGCAAAAGAGAGTGTATTCAAACTTGGAGAAAGAAAGAGAGCTGTACAGGAATGTGAATGATGCTCTGAGTCACTGAAATGGAATAAAGGAGAAGATCATTAAATGGTTCACTCCAGCACCTCACATTCCTTAATCCGGACATGGAAAGATTTCACAGATCATTAAGAGAGTGGAGCTTTACAGTTACTAGAGTTAGCCGTGGGTATCTGCATAGATATGAGCTACCCAACTTCTTACACAGCAGTAACAGGATAAAATATTATGCACAAGTCAGATCAGATTATCCAGCAGCACCTTCTGGCCTGAAAAAATCTGTGCATTCGTGGATTCACTGAACCAATTCTCTTCCAGGCTAATACTTTGCACCTCTACATGCATTAAAAATACATAATAATTCCTTACAGAACTTCTCATCTAACATCTCAAAGCATCCCATAAATTGTAATCATCTAAACCTCAAAATCTCTGAGAAAGAGGGAAGGATTACTACACTAATTATACAGATAACAAGTCTTTCCTTGCAGTTCTCTGCCCCTGTTCTGTCCCCCACTGTGCCATTTTGTAGTGGAAACAAGCCTGAACTTCGCTCCAAGGCCAAACTGCTTACAATCTGTGAAGGACACAAAGAATGACAAGTAAAAACCAATTGCAAAACAGTAGACTCAAATTTAGGAGCGTGTAGAAATCGGCAAGTCTGACAACAGCAGTTGCCCAATTTCTTGTATTTGCTTGATTTAATGTTCCTAAAAATATCATGGGCAGCAGGCTCCCTAGAGACCGCAGCCGGCCCGGACATGCCCAGCACTCCCCAGCAGCACCAACAGTCAGCTCAATGCCAGCAGCACCCTCCCCGCATCCCTTCCTACGGCCGTGGAGGGAGACCTCCCTCCCAACCGCCTTGGGGTGACTGCCCACCTTACCTCTTCTGCTGCCCCCCCAAAGCAAGATCAGCCGGTCAGGAAGAGGACAATCCTCGCTCAGAAAGGCTTGGGAGGTTTCATGACTTCAAGCCCACGGGTGGAGCCCACAGGTGGAGGTGGTCCCGGCGAGCGTGCCACAGCTAATGCCCACCACAGCCAGCAAGCTGGTCTCTGCTGACGGGACTCTCGGCTCCCAAATCAGCACAGCTCCTCGAACTGCAGAGCACGTTTACCCCCGGGAGGGTCAGCGGAGTCAGCAGCCGCGGGCGCAGGAGGAGCACCGGGCAAGGCTCACACCAGCCCCTCTGCAGGCATCCCTGGGCGGGAGAGCAGCCCACGCACCATTCGATCAGTGGCCAGGGCATCAGCAGAGGCTTATTACTTTTAAAGAAAAAGTCAGAGACAATAGCCTCAAAGCCGTGCACGAGGAGGAGAGAGCGCAACAGTGGAACAGACAAAGCCGTGCTCTGGTCCCACCGCTCTGCGTGGATGTTGCAGGGGCTGAGCCAAGTACAGCGCTACAAAAGAGGGAGATGAAATACAGGGAATGCCAACATGCAAACCATGTCAGAGGGAGGGTTCAGCCCTGAGAAGGGCTGCCCAGGAGAAGGTTAGCTGTCAGACTGTGTAACCCGCCACCAGAGCACTCCAGATTCCTGCTACGAGAAATTCTTGAGAAGGTGACTTGGATATATCCTATATACTTGCCTCTCCATACAATCCCTCGCTCTCAGCAGGTGGAGCACCCCATATACTTAAGGCTGCCCAACACTTCCCATTACAAGTGAAAGAATGAATGAGGGTACACGTGAACACCCCGCACGCACACTCTCTAAACACTAACCAAATTGCACAAAAGACCAATTGTTTTCCAGTCTGGGGCCAGCGCAGATACCTTGCGCATGAGCTCACAGCTCATCTGGATCCCAAGGACTGTTCCAACTTTTCCTCAGGGCACCGAAGTGTCTCCCCATTTAACGTTTCACCATCGCATGACTGGTGAAGGGCTGAAGGCAAGGTGTGGAACCAGCCGAGGTCACGTCCCGAGCCCGCTGGGGTGCAGGGACCCTGCTCTGCGTGCGCCTGGGAGGAGAGACCAGCGCCAAGGATGGGACCGGCCCATCCTCAGCAGCTCCCCAGATCACCCCAAGGGTCTCCAGCTATGGGCCTGTGCTCTGAGGCTGGAGGAAAAGTAGCGGTGAGAGCAGTAACTCTGAATACAGAGCCACGCTCTCCTCCTTAGACATGAGGGCAATAAGCGTATCTTTCAGGAGAAGGGTTAAACCACATCACCTAGGAGTGCAACTGCTGCGCACAGACCCTTGCAGAGGGAAAGCCAGGGATGGGCTGGTACCAAGTGACACGTTTAAGAATATTACACATCCAGTCGAAAATGCCCTGTGCACTTCCAGGGGCTGACTGTGCTTCGCTCGAAGCATGTCCTCATCACCTAGAAACACTGCTCTTCCAGGTCGTCTTGGTTAATTATCCCCACTGTGCATTTGCAATTCCAGCACGGAAGAGACGGGTTGAGGGCAAGCGCAGGGTGCTCTGCCTGCTGCCTTCATCAACACACAACCAAGGAAACCTCCTCTGCTGCCAGGGAAGGAATGGTGCCGCTTCCTCCAAAGTCTCTGCCTCAGAATAAGCAGCCAAACGTCAGCCCAAGGCTCACACTCCTCTTCACTCCTCCTCCTTTCCCAGAAAAAGCATAATATTGGAATAGCAAGGGAAAACCATGGCATGACCAATGAAAGTACGTTATCTGTCCTCAGATCCAGCCAGGATTGGAAACTGCAGAAAGGAAGCGTGAAGATTAGGAAGGAATTTCACCCTTCGGTGCCTCAGAGGCAAGAACCAGCACAGCCCCGACGCCTGCAAACCCGGCCTCAGACTGCGAGCACAGGCAGCTCTGGCACGGGAGAGACCCGCTTTGGGCTTTGGAAAACCGAGTGAAGTGTGGTTTTGATGGGGCACAATCTCTTCAAATCCTCATCCCGGGGTAGGGACGTCCCCCGTTCGCGTGCAGGGAGGACGGCAGTGCCTGCTCCCTGCCGGAGCCGAGTCGAGCCACGCGAGAGCGAGACCCCTCATGCCCGACTGCAGCTCCGGGCAGCCAAAGGACATTTCACACGCCAAGTACAGCCTGCGGATCACTATCGTTATCACAGAGATGCAGCTAATAGATAACTGACGGGTTTTCTTGATCCGATTCAGCAGATCCTTTAAATGAAGGGGAAAATTTCCTCCAGAAGGGGCGGGCAGCACAGACTGCAGCGCTGCATTCTGGCATAGCTTCGTACTTGATGAGATGGGTTTGCTCCCAAACTGGGCCAGGTTTGGGTGCCCATTCTCACACGCTGGTCTATTTTTAATTGAATTCAGTTTTAGGGTGAAGACAGACCTGCTGTATCTTACTGTCGCACGGCAGAAGGATTGTGTGGAGATTCAGAAGATAAAGAACATGGACAGAGAAACCAACAGCTGTGGGGAGACGGTCTCCAAAGGGCTTTCCATACCAGACAGGATCCAGCCAAATGCTTCACAACAACCTCACCATGAATTCATCATCTACTACAGACCTGGAGCAAGTTTCAGGCTGTACTTGAGGCTAATAATATGCACCGTGTTGGGATCGCTGCATTGTGCAGCTGCCACCCACAAAGCAGAGATAATCGCCCTCGGTTGCTTCATTTCTGTGAGAGGCATCACATCCTCTGGTACGAAGTGATCACATTACTCCCTTCCAAAGGAAGGAAAACCAGCATAAAGCATATTGTCTCCTCTCACCACCCTCCCAGCATCCCAGGCTTTATTTATTAGTGGGCACAGAACCAGATGGCTCTAGATAAACAATACAGATGAAAACACAAGAGTAGCCTGACGTAGTACAAGAGTGCAAACTTCCCGCCCAGAAGACAGGCAAGGGCATTAGTGCTACAAAGGTACTTGTGCAGCTCACGAGGGGAAGCAAGTCAGCAGGAGCACACAAGTGATGTGCAGAATGTTCATGGCTTCTTCCTGAAGCACCCTCTGAACAGAAAGGGCTCCCCAGCAGCTGCAGCTCTGGCTAAAATCAGCTGTCTCTGCAGGTGTCCGTCACTTCTAGAAACAACCCCTCAGATATTGCCCTTTATTCCCTTGGTTTGCACACTGCCAGCGTTTCTGCAGCGCTCTCCCTGGAGGACTCTCCCGCCATGCTTGTCTTTTGTCACACGTGCAAGGGAGACAAGATCTGGATGTAAGCGTTCCTTCTGGTAAGGCACTGTTTAAAAAAAGAAAATACCTTCCTTCTTTTCTGCTCGCATTCAGATGTGCAGAATTCTCTGATTCTTTGAATTTATTTCCCTTCACACAAGGCAAAAATACGGGGCTTTCAGGTTGATGTACCAATCAGGTAAGGACCTTCACTTAAAAAAAAAAAGTAATGTTGTGCTAGCAGGGTGAAGCAAATACAGATTTTCGTGTGTGTTTATTCCAACTGCTAACTACCTACAAGCAGACCCAGCCTTTGCTCAAAGCTCCCACACAGTGTCAACTGGAGCGTGCCACCGCCCGACCCCCCAGGACAGGCTCCCGCAGCCCCCACCCTCCGCGGGGTTGCGTGCCCCCAAACCCCAGCCTGGACACGTCTGCCGCTGCTGCACCGCGGTGCTGTCGCGTCTCCCTTCCCTCAGCCGGCAGAGACTGCGCCGTCCCTCCGAAATACAGCAGAAAAAACCCAAGCCCAGGAAGCCCCACGTTATTTATTCCCGCTGCGGGCTGTCAGCAGAGGTGCTCGCACCTCACGTCACACCGGTGTGCGTCCACGCAGCCCCACAGGCGTGGGGATACGCTGGCTGCGAGTTAGCGAGGAGCCCAGTCCTTTGCATGCAACAGAGCTGGTGGCTGGGTTTTTAATAGACTCCTCCTGAAGCAGATTGCTAATTGCTCCCGATTTTTGCTCTTCTAAAATAAGCTTAGACTGCAATCTGCATAGATGTTGCAGAAAGACTAATGAATTGCCCGCCCCCCTGAAATTCAAACTTTAGCAAAACACAGAGGAGAAGGCAGACGTGAAACCGGCACCGGCAGCCCTCACCACGCCGCGGCCACCCGCCTGGACACCCCTCGGCCCTCAGACGCGATCCCAGCTCAGAGATCCGGAGAAACCTCAGGGACCCAACGCCACCACACGCAGCAAAGGCAGGAACTGCATACGGACACCGAAATTCACCCATTTTGGCATGTCAGCAAAGCACCCTGTTTGTGTCAGAGCCCGCGTGTGCCCGGAGCCTCTCGGAGCACCCAGGCACCTGCCGTCGGATTTCCTCCAGCCTGGCTGGCAGCACCCGCGGCCGCAGAGCCGATTCCCTGAGACTGCTGGGCCAGTGCTCGGACCCCCGGCCAGGGGCAAGCCCCGAGCCCCCCGCCCCGGCACCGCTCCACGTGCTCGCACGGGACGAGGCGAGCAGGGGATGCGTGAGGACTGACCCAAATAAAGCAATGGATTTTTACCTAAACTAAGTACTGAAAAGGAAGACTGAAAGGAAGTGCGAGAAACCACATCGCTGCATCACTCAAGCAAGCGTGGGGAAGGCACAGGGAAGTGTGTTGGTGGGCACAACCCGCAGTAGTGGGGTGAGCGGGGCGTGAATTGAACCTGGCAGCCCCTGGTTTCTACCTTTCATTAAAAAAAAAAAAAAAAAAAATGGTTGCAGATGTCCACTCCAAGGAGCAAAAAGAAGCAATTACATAAACAAATCTCCCTGCAAATAAGCATCTCACATAACACATTTCATCACTTTATCACCAGATAATCTTCAGTAGCAAAAGCGCACTGAAACATTATTTTCCCTTTAATCTTTCGGACTGGTCAGCTGTGACAGGACGTCAGCGCACCCCTGCCCAGCACCAGGACACGCTGCTCCAGACGCTCTGCCAGCCACCGCTGCTGCAATCTGCTTTCCAGCACAAGGACCACCACCAACTCCTCCTTTTGCTGCTCTGCAGGAGGATCAAGTGTTTCACACTCTGTGACGCTCCCACGGACCGGAGGCTCACTGCCATGACAAGGGAGGGGAAACTCACGCGTGAAGCCTGTAAGCCCTTTATTTCCAAATCACCTGCCACCCAAAAAGCACGCACAGCCGTATCTATATGGAAAGCCGTCAGTGAGCGCAGAGCAGCTGCACACGTAAATCAAGTCCCACACTTAAATATCCTCATCACTGCACAGTCACGGCAAATGCACACGACGCGTGTGTAAGTGGGCTCGCAGGGGACAAACACACCTCGGGTGCACGGCAGAGCTGACAAACATCCACGCTGCCCTCGGGTGCCCGTACGGCAGCGGAGCAATGCCACGGAGGGCTGGCTCGCCTTACCCCAACAGCCCGCACCGCTCGCCCTGCCCTCCGTCACTGCGTGGATTTCCTCCTACACACAAGGACAAGGCATCTTTACTGTCAACTCCTAAATACCTCAGTTGGTGAAAAACACCAATAAAAGAAAAAACAGAGCCAATGCTTTCCCCATAAAGAAAAGCCCTACAGCAAAGCAGGCTTAACAGAAAAGCAAGCGTCTCCTCCAGACCAGCTCTTAGAAATGAAACCCCTCGGTACACAGGGGAGGAAGGTGCTGTCTCGCTCGGCATTAGCTGTGCTGCCCACACCACTGACCTCCCCCAGCACAGACTCCCTGGAGAACACTTGACAGTAAAACCACTCCTGCCCCAATCCTGGCAGGTATTAGGAAGCCTGTTGCTGTTTGGACCCTATGCATTGCAGTTTTTAAGACCATGCAATGCTCCCAAACAAACAAAAAACCCCACAGCACTTCGGCACTCGCACACCTCCCCAGCCTGCTAGAGCAGGAATCGGGGCTGTTGCGCAGGGCAGGGCTCCAGCCCCGGGAGCAGAGCGGCAGAGCGCAGCCCAGCCGTGCCCCGGCCCCCAGCCTCCCCACACGGCTTTTCAGGGGGACCAGACAGCTCCCTTCCTTTCTCCCCCACTCTTTCTTGCTGCAAACACAAATCCCAAGCCTTAAGGAATACCCAAAAATATTCCTATTTATCCCATGTTCCGTATACTTCCTTGTTTTGCTCTATGTTTTACTGGAAACATCACCTTCACAGATCTCCCAAGCCTCTCCTCTACTTCAGTACACGTATTTTTCACGGTTTCTGCTTGCTTTCCCATCACTGCTGCCCCAGCTACAGCACACTGGTGACATTCCGGGGGCCATGGGCTTGCGCCGAAGCGCAGCTCCGCACAGGAACCTCGCGGCAGGGATGCAGGGAACGGTAGCTCTCTATCCCGCCGCCTTGATTCACACGGGCAGCCTTGTCGGTGCTCTCGGCAACACTGAGGAGTCAAGCCTTTAGCCCATCTGCTCCTCCCCTTTCAGCTAACCGGGAATGGAGTTCGGCCTTCCCTGCTCCTTTTCCTCTCCGTCCCCCTTTGGCATTCCCTCCCGCACCCTCCTCGACTTCCCGACGTCCAGCTCTTCTGCTGCAAGCGCTGCTGCCCTGCTGTGAGTCCCTGCTGAGCCACGAACATCCGCTGGGACCCAGCACAGTCTTCTCTGACATCTATCCCATCCTCGTATGTTTGTCAGGAATAATTAAAAGATTCCACGCCATTTCATTTACTCAGGTCAGACTTCCAGTAGGAAACTGCCTCGTAGGCACCTCAGCTACCCGGACCTCTGCTGCCTTGCTCATTAGGTGTTAGCCGTCTGGATGAGCGTGGGTGCGGCCGAGCGCATCCTGAGCGTGGTCAGACCCAAAACTTTGCACTCCTCAAAAAGAGCACACCTAGCTAGTTACTGTAGATATTCTGGTTTAAAACTCTGTTAAATTAAGGGCTTATTTTCTGCTGTGAACTCCCCCTCCGGAGTAGTGGAAATACAGCTGTAAAAGCATCAGCACCGTTGTACCAGTGCGCGTGAAGTCCAGAGCGAATCCGCGCGAGCTCCCTTCCTGCGGAGCTGAAGTACAAGTCTGAGTCACCGTTTGGGGTTTTTCATTAATCCAACCTAAGGAAATCAGCCATTTAACGCCATACCATGCATTGTGAGAGCACCTTGTAATTACCAGTTCTGGTTCTCTTCTATCCGACAGCTTCTCTAAACACCCTGCGGATCTCTCGGTATATCCCAGAACCTCCCAGCTCGCTTCTCCCAGCCGCCATCCCTGCTGCATCAGCTAGGGTATTTATACCCCCCTCTGCTGATTCACTGTTGCTCCTTGCTGATTTAGATGCTGCTTTAACTGTATTTGCTTTTGACACTACCCCATTTATCACTCAAACGTGTAATTTTGACACTTTGCCCTTCCAAAACCGACTCAGAAGAGACATCCTCTGCGCCCTCCTGTGCGGAGGGGTGGGGGTATCGTGTATTTCTGTGCTCTTTCTTTCCTGCTCCCCGCTTCAGAAGTTCAAGGGAACAGACCCTGGCTAACTCCCTCAGAAACAGCACCGGCTCGGCCACGGACGCGCGTCACGCAGGGCAGCCAGCTCGGAACGCGCCTGATTCGACGCAGGGGCATTTACCAGCAGAGATGCGAAAAGGCACCAAGCTGCCGCGGCCTATTTTGAGCTAAGGGACGGCTTCTTCTCAGCCCTCTCCCCCGTGTACCTCTTCAGCTGGTCTCAGGACGCTTATTCACACGACGCTAATACTGCCAGCGCTAACTTAGGTTAATTGGAAAGAGACTAAAGAAAGAAATCCGAACTGGAATTGTGTTACAAAGAGAGAGGTGAGGGATTTTCCACAGGTTGGCCAGTTAGAACTGACTGACAAACGGCATTTTTTCTCATCTCTGTATTTGCCATGTATTCACGGTAACAAAAAGGGGTCTGTGCAGAAATTATGTTTCTTCAACAATCAAGTCCTGCTCAGACTGAAACACCCACCCTCCTTTTCTGGAGTACAACCTCAAACCTTGGAGCAGACCTTTGCCCAAGAGACCAGCACCTATTAAGAAACTGCTAAGAATTCAGAATTTAGAACAGATGTATATTGACACCTAGATAAAACATAGAGGTTTCAGGCAGCATCACAGCCTCACATGCATCATCATCATCTTTTAATGCATTATTCTATGAGTCTGTGTTCCATATAGAAAATGTTTATTGAGCTTCTCTGGGCAAGTATCACAAACTTCCCTTGGCCCCAAGACCATCTCCAGGGGTCAATATCCTCCGGTAATTTTTTAGGAAAGGGTTTGACACTGGAACAGCCTTCTCAAAACACAAAGAACTGACCATCCCCAGCAGTGACTGATCAGAGGCTCTCACCTCCTCTACAGAGCAGCCATCTGCAGTCCTTCTCCATCTCTACCTGGCCTGCACGACAGGAAAAAGCTGCTTCAGATTTGTCGGCCTAAGAGTGGAATAGAAGTAAAATGACTTTGGAAAGTGTTTATCCATCGTTGCTGCACGTATGACACCCCCACTGAGAGCTTGATGGAAATCTGGCAAAATGTTTTCCTTCTAAAGTAAAAAATTTTTTTGAAGAACAAAGTTGTTAGACAAGTACCTCATGGTTATCAAAGCACGCAATGAAATTATCTTAACAACAGCAGCAAG
Organism: Aramus guarauna; assembly: GCA_013400195.1. Classification (NCBI taxonomy): domain Eukaryota; kingdom Metazoa; phylum Chordata; class Aves; order Gruiformes; family Aramidae; genus Aramus; species Aramus guarauna. The sequence goes on from VXBL01002157.1 coordinate 3,096,463, forward strand.
TCAAGCTTAGCAAGACAACAACTTAATGTTCTTAATATTTGCTTTGTCCAAGTAGCCTGTAGGCTCAGCTATTTTAAACATAATTCCCCAAGCCTATACAATACATGTGCAATATGTTATACGTTGGCAGCATTCCAAACACGCGTTATCTTTGCTGCTCTAACCGGTCTCTTTGTTTTGAAGGCATCAGCCACAATTTTACTCATCTTCAAACAGCAGGATTCGGCACCAGAGCGTCTTTGGGAGCGCTCCTCCCCGAGCAGCAGCAGCTGCCCGCCGTCAGGCTCCTCCTGACACCTCCGCTCCTTCGCAGAGCAGAGCTCCCTTTGTGCATCACTGTGCCGTCATTTATTCTGGTGAGCAGCGGTACAAAGGACGTCGCCCCAGTTCTCACGGCGAGCGCACCAGCTCATTCGGTAGCACCTTTAACCTCTGCCCCTGAGATACCAATCACCACTCGCTTGGATTAACTCTCTTAAGAAATGAGCACCCTCCAGGCTCCTCCTAAGGCCATCCTTCCCTTGCTTTGCTCCATACGTCATTCTCGTTCTCTCCCATACACCAACTTGCCCAAATGTACGTGATTCTAAAATTTGTTCAGCACCATCTCTTCGCTCAGCAGCTAGACCTAAACTGAAGCCTAAACCTCATCACTTCCTCACTCAACATACCTTTGTTGTATAAACTGCCTCCTCTGATCATCTCTCGAGCACGACAGCCGAACCACTAGGTAGACAAAAGGCGGTGTGGGAAGGTGGATGTGGGTCTGTCCTCTCGTTGTGCACAGGGCCAGGAGTCGGACCCCAGAGCAGCCTCTCACACAGCACCGGCGGGTTTGGGGTTCAGATCAGACTCCCCATCCGCAGCGTGTATTTTACACACGCGCTTCCACCCCGCCCCTAAACCGTCTCTTGTCCATCTCGGCACAAGCCTGGAGCTCCCGTCACAGGGAGCACGTTCTCCCTTCCCCACTGCACTATTCTTCTTGTGGTTTGCACCATCTTTTAAACATCACACAAGCCCAGTGCCCCCAGCCCTCGGCTTTCAGGGCTTTGTGCAGTTCAGCAGTCCCCTTGCTGCTTCCCCACCTACTCGGCAGAGCACTCCCCATGCAAGTCACTGCTGACAGATCCCAAGTGTTTTCAGTATCACCAAGCTGCAAGATGGACAAGAGAGCACACGGGAACAGCAAGGGCCACTGCTGCGCTGAGCGGTACCCGTCGGACCAGCACCAGGGAAGAGCAGGCTCCTTGAAGTCTCGGGGGAGCGAGATCTGTCGGTCCAACCACAGAGTGCCTTGCCCAGCTCACCCTGCAACACCCATCCACATGGTAATGCTAAATCAACAATTAAAAAAAAAATAAATCTCTAATCAGCACTGCTTTTAGCACTCAGCCCTGCATATTCTTACCCCTAAATGTCATGGGATTTCAAGGATACTGAAGAGAAAAATCTGTATTTTAAATTACTCTGTGGCTGTACTACAGCCTTACTACAAAAGCCAGCGCCACAGACTCCAGGATCAGGACTGCACATCAAAATTACCAAGTCTAGGAGTTCCTCCCCAAAGCAGCAACAGCCACGTGCCCTTCTGGACCCAATCGCATTGTACATGTTTCTGTTAATCCAAGGTTCCTCCCAGCTGAGCAGTTACTATAAGCCAATTGGCAAGAGGGCCAGAAACACGAGCCCCACAGCATCCTCGGCAAGGCAGCAATCCCGTCCCTTCCCCGCACCGGGCAGAGCAAGGCAGGAGCAACCCCCCAGTGCTGCCAGGCACCACCGTCAGCCAGATGGCCACGCTGCGCCGCGGGCTGTCAGCCTCCATCGCACGTCACGCAGAGACACCGACACCTCGGGGTCCAACACACACACCTAACAGCAGCAGCACAGCACCCAAAATGACTCTTCGCTGTTCTGAGCCCCTGTCCCTACAGCCCTGGCTCTGTGCCCCCACACACCATCCCCGAAAGGCACTGTCCATCCTCCTGTCCCGTCGCTACCAAAGCCTCTTCAGTGTTTGTTCACATCTCATCTCCCTGAATGAGATTAAAAGGTACCGCTGCAATTTCCGCAGCCCAAGGGGTTCAAAAGCACGCCCAAGGGCAGCATTCCAGGCTGGCAGAGCGAGGAGGGTCCTGCCGCCGCTCCGCAGGCAGCCTGAGCCGGAGCACATCCAGCCGGGGTCCTGGGCTGCCTGCAGCGAGCGCGCTGCCTGATTCGGGCATGGCAGCCTGAAGAGCCCGGCTTACTTCGGCGGCTGCTGCAGAAGCGTGGTCAAAACCCAAAGCCACCGAGCAATGACGACAAGCCCTTCCCTGCCTGATGAGAGATTTATTTCAAAGAGCGTTGTAGCTCCTCATTGGCAGGGCCAGACAAAACCCACCAGCGTGAACAGCTCACCATCAACGTTCAATAGCACTTCACGGACTGAAATCCCCCCTGGAATTGCAGCTGCTGCCGGAAAGGGGGAAACGCGGCATGGCCAGAGGAATTCCTGACACACCAGACAGCGGATCTCATGTGTTTGGACCCCAAAGTAGAGGAAAACATTTGCAATCTTTTGGTTTCAATTCATTCTTTGCTATTGCATGTGTCTGCTTAGCAAATAATTTATAAATCCAATTAAATATTTAAGCACTTTTGGTAGAAAGCTGTATTTTCCCCATATCCTTATGCTGTATACAGACTTTTTTAAATACCAAATTTTAAACAAATAAAGGTGGCAACGTGTTGTGACTGTTCCTCACATGCATTCCTGATTTTATGATTAAATCCTGCCGTCAGTGCTAGGAACAAAGACAAGTCTATAATCCGACGATAACTGTGGGATTGCTGGAACACAAGCCTCTCTGGTGGAACAAGTCAGACCCAGTGCACGTCCTTCTTTGAATGTGACAGCACAAAGATCAAGCGGTGAACAAATAAACTTAGGGGACTTGCTGATTTAGCTGTCAATAATGAACGCGGAATGTGCTACAGCGTATTAATGATTTGCAGCAGAACACACGAAACCAGCCTGAGCAGCATCCATATCTACCAACACACCGGGTCACCTGAGACTAATCCGACTGACACCCAGCGCAAAGCGTGCGACCATCACCCCGAACGGAGATTTCTTCTCAGTTGCTAAAATTTGGTCAGCTTCAGCACAACAATCCAGGAACTGCATCTGATACAAGTCACTGCATTTGGGTTTCGTGCACGAGCCATGCCTTCTCTCAGACACTCGCAGCAGAAGATGATTTGTGCTGGGTACGAGCAGCCACTATTGACCAGTATCGCCCAAAGCCGTCAGGCTGCTCCTGCAGAGAGCACAGCTGATCACACACCGGCAGCAGTCACCTACAGCGGCAAGTTCAGCCTCACTGGAGAAACAGAAGAGATTTATCTCACCGAATTGAGAAAACAAGGTTTTAACTGCTGAAGCACAGCGAGCACTAAGCCAATATAAGGTCATTATTCTTCTCTTCCAATACACACACGACCATTGAAGCCTCCATCCACACTCCACTGCTCACCCTGTCCTCTGACCTAAACATAATCTGGCCGTTTCTTGCCCTTCTCTAAGGATTACTCACTCAGTATCTTTGCCTGCCAGGGCACTCGCATTTCATCACATCACATTTGGCTTCCGGAGCAGCAGCTACCCACTGTAACCCAGAGCAAAAAAACTCAGTAAGTATTTTTAGGCCACGTGTTTCATGTGACACAAGGTTTTTCATCTCCATTGCCTAGTTCAAAGTCAGGAAAGACCAATGGTGATCTAGAGAGAGTAACACTTCACAGCACACAGACGCGTGACCCTCCAAACACGCGCCCGGACCTGACCGCACTGTCACAGCGTCCCCGTCTGCACCCTTACAGGAGGAGGAACGCACGGGTTTGGGTGAAGAGCAGGCTTCAGCGCCCATCCCCGCGACCGCAGGCAGGCGAGAACGTGTTGTGTTCCAAAGCTGCAGATATTCCCTGATGATAAAAGCACTTGAGAAGTTAAACCTCCCCGTTCAGGGACCAGCCAGCAGCTTTTAATGGCAGAATGACGCAGCGCATCCTTCTGTCCGCTGTCATACTGTCACCCCATACGAAGATGCTCTCCCTTGCTGAAGGGAGACGTGAGTGAGGTGAAGAGCATGAATGGACTTTTGAGGTGGGGAGCACGTTTAACAGATGGCCTTTAGCACCAGCCATCAAACCGAGTTCAAATAATCGCAGTTTGCAGGAAAAAGCTGACAGTGGCTTGCCACGTCTCTTACGTAAAACTGCACCACATCTCCTTTGTGCCATATCCGTATTCACTTTGATGCATTATCGGTCCCCGCTCCTCTTGATTGCTTTTCAAAAGCGATCTAAATTAATGTGAATGGGTAAAGGATAATTATCCCTATGAATAATTAGTACATGCTAATAAATGCAAAATAGGACAAAACGCTAAGTTTTACCAGAGCTGACAGCTCTTGTTCGCGGTGCTGGCCCCGGTGAAAGGGCACCGACAACGCTGACAAAGGACCAGGGAGGATAGCTGCATCCTTACCGCGGGAGCAAGGAGCCACTCTGTACGGCAAGCAACGACCGAAGCACGGCTCCTGCTTTTTGTCTAAAGCAGGATCTTACCGTGGCCAAAGAACGTCAGGTTTTCTCTTAGCAAAAGCCTGTAGGGATCTCTGTTATTAAAGGTACATGACACTACCAGAAAGAGGAAGAAGATATTACCAAGAAGAGAAAGACAAAGATACTACCAAGAAGAAGAAGGTATTGCCAAGAAGAGGAAGAAGAGGGAAGGCTGTACTCATACGGACATTTGCCATTAACTCTCACCGCCCTGCTCCGCTCGTGGCCGCACAGAGCTCGGGGCCAGGGAGCCCCGGGGCCCGGCAGGGCAAGTGGCCAGGAGCGGGAACCGCGTGAATCAGCTCTGGCACTGCCACCAAACGTGACACCGCAGGCTGTGCTCCACAGCGCGCCGCTCCATTGCCACCGGCACAGTGCCCCGAGTAAGCAGTTAACATTTATAGTTCCCATTAAACTTCATTAAACTGAACAGCTTCACAGCGCGCTATCCAGAGGGACCTCCAGCACACTAATTGCCTGAAACGGCCCACAGGAACCAGAAGAAACATTCAAGTGGCTTCTTCACAGTCATAGGGAGCTCCACAAGTAAGATCTCATTCCGGGGATCCCGCTTAAAATAAACAGCGGTTCAAGTATTTTCTCCAAATTGCGTTTGCTACCTCCTCAAAGTCACGACAGATGTTCTGGCATCATGACGGGAAAGACGTTAGTGAATTACGTGAAACATTTTAAATCCAGTTGGAGCCCAGCCCATCATTATTTTATTAGTGCACTTTTTAAGAAATTTAACATGTAACTGTATAATGAATCTAAAAGGACTGTTTCCCCATCTTTTGAAAAAAGACAAAAAAAATTCAAAGCTGCACACAAAACCTTCACATTTGCACTGGTTCTGCACCTCTCCTTGCCAAGGAGAATTATAAACATAGCACAGTCTAATTAGCAAGAAGAAGGATGGAGAAAAAGATTCAAAGGTTGGTGGTTGGTTTTTTTAATCAGACAGTACTTACTAAGTTGACTAGAGGCTGAAACACTCAGATGGCCCTCCCCAAGCCTCTTCCTCCCCAGCCTGAACAGTCCCAGCCCTCCCAGCCTCTCCTCACGTGACAGATGCTCCAGTCCCCTGGTCATCTTCATGGATGGCCCCACGGCTCCTGGGCGTCCACGTCTCTTGCCCTGGGGAGCCCAGCGCTGGCCCCGGCACTCCAGACGTGTCCGAGGGCTGAGCAGACGGGAAGGGTCACTATCACATCCCTCGGCCTGCTGGACAAGGTCTTCTTCACGCGGCCAGGATGCCGTTGGCCCGCTCTGTCACCAGGGTGCATGGCTGGCTCAGGTTCAAGCCCGTGTCCAGCAGGACCCCCAGGTCCGCCTCTGCAGAGCTGTTTCCCAGCCAGTGCCTGGGGTTGTTCCTCCCCACGTGCAGGATGTGGCACTTCCCTTTGCTGAACTTCATGAGACTCCCGTTGCCCGTCTCTCCAGCCTGTTGAGGTCCCTCTGATGGCAGCACAACCATCTGGTCTACCAACCGCTCCCCCTTCAGAACACACAGCAACTTCCTTGAAGGCGCCAGTCAAATATTTCAGGAGGAAGATTGCGGCAATGATTGCTTTCTTCACCTAGGATACAACTGGACTCTAAGGAAAGTTTTATGATTTGTCTGAAGCAATTTCTTCCTTAGAGTCTTGGTGCTCCCCTGTGCTGCCCCTTCTCCTCAAGCTCAGGCTTAGTCTAAGAGCTGATAACGTAATTTCCAGTTGCTGAGGCCAGGCCACTCCGCTCCTTGCCAAGTCCCCGCAGCACACAGAGCAGACCAGTCGATGCAGCTAATGAGCCTGCCTTAAACAACATGATCAACACGCGTGCTGATGAGCCACGGCACCGCTGCTTTTCCATTTGTGCACCTCCCTGAATGATGAGTTGTGAAAGCGTCACCCATCATCCATCACACTGAAACCTGCTCACCAGGTCCCGAAAAAGCAATTCACATTTCCCTCTCATTCACAGAGCAATAATGGGTGTAAGAGGAGATTTATGCCACCTTCTAATTCTTTGCTAAGCAAAGTAATAACACTAGCCCACGTAACTATTCGGTTTTACAAAGGATGTCTACTTGGTTTAGCACACGGTAGTACAGATGTTAATCTGATTTCCAAGATAATTAAACCAGGTTTAGCTTGGACCCATGGTGTACCTAACCGGTAGAAGTGAAGTATGGTGGAAACGCAGCTCTGGTGCCACGGCTCCCTTTCAAGAGGGAAGTTTTGCTCAGCCTGGGAAAGGCAGGTCTGGAGGGAGATGCCAGCAGCCTTCCCCTGCACGAGGGGTTGTGCAAGGGTGGTTATCAACTGGTCTCCATAAGCACCGAGGGAAACACATGCACAGGTCAGCTTCCTTTCACAAAACAAAATTTAGTGTAAATACCGGGAGAAATAAGCAGTCTAATCAGAAACAGTTAACAGAGTAACCAGGGAGGATGTCAGATCTCCCATCACTGCAGGTTTTTATCAACAGATTACACGAGCATCTGTCAGATATCCACACTGCCGGGAAGATCTAAGGATACAGAAGAGAGACATTTTTTCAGGGAAATAATACACAGTTTAATAAGCCAACGGATAAAGCACCAGTTTGAAGGAGAGAGGGTTGAAAAACATTCCTGGCTAAGCAGCCCGTTCCACAGGGCTGGGGACAGTGAAGGTGTGCTCCATGCTCCCGGCGCGGGGCTGGCCAGGACATCGGGGCTCCCCGGCCCCGGCGCACACTCAGCTAACTGGGGTGCTGCACACACCCAAAAAGCACAGCTGTTGGTGCAAAAAGGGTCCGCACCGGCATTTCAGCGAGGCACCCACGGAACTTCCCCCGGAGCTGCACGTGGTGCCTCCGAGCGGGACTCCCCTTCCTCGGAGCATACCCAGCAGCAGCCAGAGCTCTCGGGGCCCTTATCGTTCTGATGGCCTGGTGCTCATTCCCTTTTGGGGAGGGGGAAAAAAAAAAAAAAAATTCACACATAACAGCCCTTAGGGAACTAATTAAGCAAAATATGCTGAAGCTGAGGCCGGCAGCAGGCCAGGGACAGATCAGCCAGGGGAGGCAGAGTGCATGAAAGGAAACATCTGAGACCCTTACAAGTCATCTTATTTTTCTAGCAACACTGGTAAAGTAATTTTAAGATCAAAATTGATATTTATACTTTTCTTGAAAGCTTTTAAAAAGGCAAATTATGAATAAAAATACTATCACTTCAGTGAAAAGGTGGAACGTTACATAGTACCAATTCCCTGAAATAATGTCAGTCTACATCTTACGTGACTGCATCTTATTAGGGATTAATTCCAAACTCTTGAATTCAGTGAAAAATCTCCCTTTAACTGAGGAGCTTTTGACTCAAACCAACACTGAAACTGAATTAAAACAAGGTAGGGAAGTTGTCCAGCCCTGTTTTATTGCCCAAACTGAGATGCAAGCACTAAAGTAAATTTAGCCATAGATTTTATCATAACTGTAAGCAAGTGCACTTTTTTAAATGCATGGGTTTTATCCTAACAATTTTACTGTAAATATTAATGGATTATTTTCTCTCCACCAAAAAAATGTCACAAGAGCTCTTCACAAATAAATTATGCCCAATAAGTTGCCTCCAGCTAGGCTATTTTATTAACCGCTGGATGGAGAACAGCTGTATTACAGAGAGATAGAATTATGTTTTAGGGAAAAGATCACCATCGTGGAAGGCTGGGTTTCTATTTGAATTTAAAGCTAGTGAACAAACTCAATTCCCCACGCTAATAACCATGTGCAACCTCCGTCTCCCTCCGAGCATCTCCGTGTCCCCGTCCTGCTCAGCCTGGGCGCAGACACGCTCCTTGGCGGGGCGGTGGGATCCAGCCCAAGCCACCGCGTGCTGATCAGCTACCAAGAAACAGGATGTCAGCCGCAATCTCCACAGCCTCCTCGCAGGACACAGCCGCTTTCGGCACCGATTCTCGTAAGAGAGAAGGAACAGAAAATACAGCGTTATTTCACGGCTGCAGCAGCCCCAAGAGCCGAGCCCTGATGCATTCTGAAAGCTCGTGTGACAAGAGACCACGCGAGTTCTGTTTTCATGTTGCTATTCTGCTTTCTCTCCACATTTCCTCCTCCTGCTTCTAGCTGTCCACTGTACTCAGTGGTACGTCCTAATTTGATTGATATTTATAAAGGACCGAAGGGGGGGGGGTGCTGCAGAATGTACCCCTGCCAACAGATTACCAGCCAATTGTCACTCTGAGCTGTACGCCATGTGCCGTCACATCAATCATTTTGTCAAAAAACAGGTTTCCCCATGAAGCATTGTATCTGCATTTTTCAGCAATAAACTACAGCCTGTTAAACAGGAGAAAAAAGGGGAGAGGGGAAGAAGCCAAAGGGCTGTTATGTGTCTCTAATGAGTTTCAGAAAATTGCTTATTAAAAACCTGTTAACAGCCCAGGAAACCGGCCCTGCTCGAGAACACTGGGGAAGCCACGGGCTATAGCACCAACGCTAGTTTCGGCACAATAGCAGTTACCAATTTTAAAAAGCCCAACGCCCAAAGCCCACGTTCGTACGACACTAAAGATCCAAGCTAAAACGGAGGGTTCAGAGACGAGCACCGTCACCGCCGGCACAGGGCAGTGCGGCACCAGAGCGGCGCAGCAGCCGTTCCCATCCTGCGCCAGCAGCTTGGCCCGTTGGGGAACATCGGCCACCAAAACCACCGACCCCGTCACCTTGAGCTGCAGACTATTGCCGGGCAGTCCCAGACACTCACGGCTTGGGGCCGTTCTCTGCCGTTTTGGTCACACAGCCACCAAGGACCACCGGGTCACTTCAAAGCCAGCCAGGCAGCGCGGAGCGGCCCAGGACGTGCCAGGAGAGGAGTCAGCGGCACCGTGGGGCTGCCCAGCCATCCACCCGGCACGGACCACGTTACCCTGCACTTCTGCCACAAACTGACGGCCACAGCCAGACCTTTAATGGGCCAAAGAGCTGGAGACCGTTTCCTTGCACTGACAGAGCCAGGCACCAGCCCTTGCCGAGGAGGATTTGGGTTCAACTCCCCGCGGTGCTCCCCAGTCCCCCCTCCGACTCCACACCCCGTTTGCACAGCACCTACCAAGGGACCGGCACCCCAACGTTCTGGTCCGCCATCGCAGCCCCGGGGGTAAACCCAAAGTGTCCTGTCTCACACTCACATTGCAAGGCTAGTTCACCATTATAGAAAATGTTCAGTTACTATGGTGACGGAGAATAGAAAAAAGAAAAACCCTTAGATTCACGTAAACACAGGTTTTCATATGCAGATTGCAGTATTCTGTACTTCCAGTTGATACCGATTTATGAATTTTCAGTTATTCACTCAGCCAGCAAAAACTGAGTGATTATTCATAAATATAAAGGTTAAAGTTCATTCCCAGATAAATCACAAACAAAAACAGGCCTGAATTTATCAGATATATTATTCACAATGACTAATTCACTCACCTCCACTTCTATGTCGAAACCTCGTCATGCTAATTTTAAGTACTTAATTTAGGGAGCAACTCTTCCCTGTTTCCCAGGGGAAACAATAAATTTGTTTACATACCCGTGTGTCTGTTTTCTACCCTTTGTGGATAAGGCACATAGCAAACGAGGAATAGATACTTTCAGTGAATGCTGCTGAAGTTCACTCTATTCAGCTTTGGTCTGCTGGCCTGAGGGTGAAACCAGAACTGATTCATAATGTCTCAGATCTTTTTTAAGCTGCAACTGAACATTCATAGAAAAACGAGAATAGTCTGAAACAGTCTTGGCTACCAGCTGCGATGATTTGTAAGTTCCAATGTCCTGACACCAGTCATGCGTTTTTCTCCTTTTTTGAGCCTTTTCAAAATGGGTTTCCAGGAACACACAGAGAAATAGGAGGCTTGCACCCCAGGCGCCTGCCTACTCCTCTTGCCTATTTTCTACGTGAAGCCTATCAGGAAACTGCAGCTGCCACGGAGGAATCCAGTCCTACCTCACTTACCAGCTGAGGTTCGGGCAGATTAGGAATCAACCAGACTCTTCCCAGGTGTCCGGCAATCCTGGTTCCCGCAGCTGCTGCAGCAGCCAAGAGGCACCGAACGGACACCCGAGGGCTATCTGCCACCGCCTGTTCCAAACAGTTCCGGTTTCTCAGCCCTTGCACGCACGTGTGCACGCTCCTCCTAACACCAACGGCTACAACTGCACTTCGCTGCCGCTGGAGCACGGCCGAGAGCTCACCCACCCATCCGCGTGGTGCCGGACGCACCGGGCGTCAGCACCCTCCATCGTGTCGCACGCTCAAACGTGCCGCGAGGCTCCACGCTGGCTGATGCCAAGAGACAGTACTCTAACGTTTTATCTCTTCGGTTTAAATAGCATTTGTTACTTTAAACATTAATTCCCTCTGTCCTACGAAGAACACTCATGCAACCACGCATGCAGCAAGCCGCTGTGCGGCTCCGGGTGATGCCAGCACGAGAACCCTTCAGTAACTCAGCAGCAGCAATAAAGGCTTGATATTATTCTGGCAGTGATATCAGACAGTCCACAACCAGATGGATGTATTTGTAAATAAGGCAGATCAGTTTTGTCAGGTTGTAGTTGGTTTTAGAACAAGCAATTCCCACAATGACAAACAACAACTAAGGAGCACAGAGCTCCCACAGTGTGCAACACGGAACGGGTTTTACGGAGGGACAAAAGCAGAGGAGCAACAGAAGTGCTACCAACAAACCGATTCATCCCGAGACAGGCCTGATGATGCCACCCTGCAGCACGGGGAAACCCAGCAGCGCTCTCGGGGTGATTCCAGAAGGAAGCAGAGCCTCTTCCACCGCCGAGATGTCTGGTGCCCGTTCAGGCTGCAACCAGAGCCACAGCGAACACCTTGGCAATTCAGAACCCGCGAAGATCAGCTGTCCTTCCACCTTGGCAAGTCACCTGGATGGCAGGCTTACAAGGAACCGCTGAGCTACTGCAAAACTTCTGGGAAACTTGAGAGTCTTCACACAAAGGTGCTGTTAGGGACAGGGAGTTCTTCCCAGTGAGTTCTGGACATGTGTACTCTGGTAGAGACCCCAAAAAAGCTAAGGAAGAGGTCACTGAAGATTTTTTCCTTCTTTCAAAGGCGTATTGCCACCATGAATTTCTGCAGGCTCAGGAGCTAGCCTGGCGGCCATAAATGTCTTTTTTGTCACTGTGAGGTACACGTGTACAAGGACACTGCAGCAAACGCTCACCAGTGACAACGCGACCAGCCTCCACGTAAGCCCTTGGCACGCTGATGACATTTCGCCACGTTCAAACCAAAGAACCAGTTCTGCTGGTGTGCCTCATCTCGAGTACACTGCCTTAAACCCCCAAAACACTATCCCACCTTATGAAATCTCTCAGGTGTCTCCCCCTCCAAGAGAAAACATCATTAACCCCATTCTCCAGGTGAAGAAGCTTTGGTGTGAAGAAGTCTTCCCACTCAAAGCCACAGCACCAGTCCGCTCTCAGGCCTGGTGCAGGAGTCAGGGGCGCAGACCCAGGTCCCCGTCGCACCCTCCAATGTCAAGGAGATGCCCAGCACGTCCGCTGCTCCCGTTTCCACAGTGCCACGGCACCCCGAGGTACCATGTGCTTGGGTGCAGTAAGACACACAGCTAGCAGGACATGTTACCTCGGATCTAGAGTAAAAAAGGACACGAGCTGTCAGAGCCCTGGCATTATGTCTTCAGTGGCAACGGAGTACATTTGGGTCTGGACATGGAAAATGGCAAACAAACGTTCGTATCTGTGTGAAGCAGTTTCCAAGAAAGGTTCTTGAATATTTTTTTTTAAATCCCCAATGAAAGTTTAATCCTGAAGAAGTTATTCTCTGGTTTTGTGACCTGCAAAATTATTTCCTTCCGCCCAGTGCCTTGGGAGAGGTACGCCATCTGCTACACGTTCCTCTCCCATCTGACACGGATGCCGTGTCACCGCATTTGAAAAGCGTTTGTACAGCGGTAGGGAGCTACATCAACAGCACAATCCACGAGATGTACGAGAACATGCCGTATGATGGGGAGGAGACGCAAACAATGTGCATTTCTTTTTCCTCTTCTTCCTACTCACCCTTAGTTTTGAGCTGACCTCTTACATGAAACAGTGCTTGTTATTCCAACAGTGCATCTCCAACTGCCATCCCCCAAGAACAATGACTACATGAGTACTCTTTTTGTTATGGTTTCACTTTCAGGAGTTTATAATATGACATTTTCACTTGCAGTATGTTTGCTTATTGTTTCTTTAGGGATTTTAGCAAGAGTAGGTCAAGAGCATAGAAGCACTGCACAGGAAAAACTGCTTTTAAAAGTGTCAATCACGCAGAACCATCAAGCAAGGATGTTAAAAGAAACACAAAATGCTTCGGAAGAAGCTGCTGCTGAGAGCCTGCTTCCCGATTCACTTGATACACTCAAAGTTAAAACTGGTTCAATGCTGCTATTTAATTTTGTTCAACTTTTGCCACACCTCCTCAAGTTTTTCCTTGAACTACCCAAAAAAATACAGTTACGGTGGAGAGTCTGATTTCCAGTTTGATTTATTACCACAGTAGAAGTCCCATTCACCTTAGTGGTGAAAAAGAACAGGGCAATACAACAGTCCCTACAAAACACTGGCTGTATCCAGGGAAATGTAAAATAAAGAATGGTTAAAGGAAAATCTGGCAAAATAACAGGTTAACCTCGCAGAGTTTCCGTAGATGACTGTTACAGTCATTTCAGAGAGCTCCACCTGGGATGTCAATGCTCTTCCAGTTGCTCTGGGTGCAACACTGAACGTACACAGACCTTCACGGTGCCATTTGCTGCACAATGACCTGCGCAACGAGTCCCCCTCTCCACCTCTCTCTGGCTGATGTACATACAGAGCCCTCGCCACAAAACGCAGTTCTGTTCCCCTGAGGTGTGAAACAAACTGGTTTCCATCACAGCGCAAGGCTAGCTGTCCCAAGTTATCAGTGCTTCTGTACAACCCCTAAACAACTCTCATTTTCCTACCCCTGACGGACGTAACCTCAGACGGCAGCTTGCTCTCTCCTGGAGCCGCAGCGCATCTCTAAAACGTGAAGTTAAGCATCACTTGCACCATGGTGGTGAAGATCCAGCTATTTCTGCACCACAGGCAGAGGAACACCTCGCCCCTGCCCCGAGGAGCTCACTCAGCCTCACTCAAAAACAGGAAGCGGCAGCTGAGTCAAGCAAACAGGCGAGAGGCGGCCAGGGACCTCAGTGCAACTTCTCGCCACAGATCAGCCCATCAGACCGGTTTTTAGACCTCACAAAACAAGCAAGTTTCAGAGAGATGGTTAAAGGAGAATCACACAGAACACACGCTACCCGGCTGCTGCGGCGGCACAGAAGACACCTCCGACAGAAGCAAACGGCCGGTGCAGAGGCAGTTTCTGGTCCTTGCGCAAGAGCAGAGTTCAAGGACCTGACTTCTGCTCCTGACGACCACCCTCCTGCCCGAGTCTCCGTGCCTCTGCATCTCCATCAGCCAAACAGGCAGAACGCTCCTGCCTGCCTCTCGGAAGCACTGGGAAAATAAAACCATTAATACTCAAACATTTTGAAACTATTACACAGGTATTTACAGAAATGCCAGTGTTATTTAATCCAGTAGCCCCTCTCGGAGCATTGCTTTGCTGCTGCAGGGGAAACTATAATGTATCCAGCCAATTGTGTAATGCTCTACACGGGGATGGAAATGGTTTTCTGATCTCAAGCAATCCCATTCCACCCTGAAGCATGATATTTGATTGTGCTGACCTCAGCATGCTTAACGGTACATAATATTGACTGTAAAAGCATTCAGCCCTTTTGAAAATATGCCTGTCTCCAAAAACAATCATGAGGCAACAGTGCAAAATACAAACACAGCACTATATTCCTGCCTGTACTTGGTAAGTTTAACTCTGCTGAGCAGCCACATACAAATAACTTCCCAATAAACAATTAGCACCATCTCGTACTCTACATTACTGCTGAAGTACTCACTGGGACAACCAACAAGGTCTTTTACCTACAGAAGAGACATACGAAGGAGACAACCTTCGCCAGCCTTCCCAGCACTGCCCATTTTGGAGGGGTGGATGCAGACAGGCTTCCACCACCATGGTGTGAAAAGCAAGGCCAAGGATGCACTGCGGCCGTTCCAACCTTGCAACGTGCATTGCGTGACCCCTCCTACAGGCAGGGATTTTGGCACGTGAAGCACCACATGCCAAAGTCGATGGGAGACATCCCATCCACTCCAGAGGATTTGTGTCCAACCCACAGCACCACGTTCAACAGCAGCCCAGCCATATTTTCAGACAAAACTCTCTAATCTTTTGGCCAGAGCAGGACTTTCCCACCCCTTAACACTCATTTAGGACATGCTGTCCCTCCAGGAGTCAACACATCCTCCCAAGTAACAAAGACGCAAAACCAGCTGCCTACAATAACATTTTCTTAGAAGGCCCAATACATCTTCATCAACTAACGGCCTATCTCCTTCCCATGGAGGTCACTGCTGATAAGTGCTGCCCAGCATCCTTCCACAGACGCTGCTGAGCAGACATCCCCATCCAGTTTACAAGGAGTGGAGACACAACTCCACCACGACCACGGGTCACGTGCTGCAACTCCAGCATAAATCTGGAGTAACTACTCAGCTTTCAAGGGCAAACAAGAACAGAAGAGGGGGAGTTTAAGAAAAAGCTAAATATACTCTCTGCTCTTGGCAGGATAATCTTGCAGACAGTATTTCTTCCTTCACTAACTGACCAGCTAAACAGTCTCTTTCGATACTCTCACCCAGCGTTAGCGCACCACTTCCCACCAAGGACACAAAGCCCTCTGCAAACAGGTCAGCAGCAGCGTCCGCCTTGTCCTGAGCTATGGCCCGCCGGTTCCCACCGCATTCCTGCTCCAGGCTACGCTCCCGAACAGGACTCGTCCGCACCAGGCTTTGCCTCCTCATCACCACGGTCTAGCAATGCAACGCCAAGCTCTCCTGCAGCTTTAATCCTGCGACACAGCCAATACTGTAAAATGGCAGCTGGATTTTTTTGTCTCCAGATCAGATCAAAGTCTGCATTTTTCAAATTTCAAACACTAACAAGCTGTCTTGAATAAAGCATCATTTAAGCTCTTCCCAAACACCAATTAACCTTTTTTCATACAGAGGAAATCTTGAATTCTCTCTAGAGCCTTTGCCAACACAAAAGCTTTAGACTGCCACACCAACAGTTTGATCTCCAGTTCTTACTCTTTTACGAGGTCTTCTGTAATCTCAATGATTAAAGTATAGCATCAGAGTTACATTTCCATGAAGTAAAAAAAAAAAAAAANGATTTCTTCCCAAAACCCAGTTCATTTAAAGCCATTAGGTCACTAACATTGGACAGCAAGTCCTGCCTACTGCAGTAGGACCTCGTCTGGGCCAGAAGCTTTAAACATCACCATCAATATAAAAAGTAACTCGTTGCCATGAGTTCCCTCAGATCTCAGCTGCTGGCAGACTGCAAGCTCACACTGCAGAAGCTTTTCTGAAAAGAATTGAGTCGATCTGGTATGTCAGCTTCACCATATGGCAAGGCAGGATTCTAGTCACCTTGGGCGGGGGGGAAGCATTTTCATTCCATAGCAAGGGGGTTTATTCCCATGAAACACTTTTTAATTAATCAGTGCATTTGGCAGAGAGAAAAGCATTGCATGCACACAAGGCCAGCAACCTAAAGTTATCTGAGAGGTGATCTTGAGCTAAGAAATCTGTTCTTCAGGTCACCTCCTCTAAACGAGCCTTTCAAGTAGCAGAACATCACCTCAGGCTCTAACCACACCACAGAACAGCCTCAACACCACAAATAACTCAAGCAAAGCCAATCAACACTACGCCATCTGAAAGATAACTAATCTTTGGGAGTCTTTCATGGTAAACGGGAAGCCACTGTTTCAGGAAGTCCATGGCAGAGACTCCTGTGGTCCTGTTCCATGAAGCTGGACCTCGGAGGTGAAGTTGGTCCACCAGACTAGAAAGGCAGTGGAAAACCGGGCTCCCTCTTCCCTGAATGGGAATCGTTACAGCCAGACCTCCATCTCCTGATCTCTGGTCATTTCATGGGTTTGTACCCTGTTGTCTTTTTAAATATTTACTCTTACAATACAAGCAAGACAGTAAAACAACACTGAGTCTCACCTAGTCGCTACAGTTAGCTTTGCTATCTGGATAATAACCAAAACAAGAGCCATACGGATAAAACACTTGCCCGTGAGAGCGGCAGCCCCCGGCATTCCCAAGAGCGGCAGGACCAGCACCACCCAAAGAGCTGCGTCCCCTCTTCTCCACGTGTTTTACAGACCGGCCGCTGAGGCTCAGAGGCCAGGATGGACACAGCTAAAATACCAGGGATGCTCACCCAAGGAGCAACCTCCTCCCTAAAACTGTAGTCTTTCTAACAGAAAACTACTGACCCTTCCCGCACACCTGCCCTTGCTACAAGACGGAGCAGTGCTTTGTAGAGCTACTTTGAGAAGCCAGATGTATTCAAGTGACTGCAATCCCTTACCACGTATGTGACTGTTCCTCCCAAATGCCTAGCTGAAAAAGGAAAGTAAAACCCTTGGGTTTTTTCCAAAGCTATTCTTCTCTCCAAAGGAAAGAAGAGTGATAGACACTAACGCAAATTCTTTTCTGAAGCTGCTGGACACAGAGGCTGTGTAGTTTTCCCACGCTCTCCAGATCCCAGACTGACAGCCTGCAGCACCACACACCTTCATGGAGAACCTCCCCTGAAGGTCAGCTTGGCTCCAGCAGTCAGGAGAGGACATCGGCGGAGCTGGCAGCAACAGTTCTGTCGTGCAGGGAGGCGCGTTGCTGCAGGGCGGCTCAGCAGTGCCCGCTGTGTAAGCAACAGAACCTCGCAGCCAGAGCTTTCTCCCAGTTTCCAGCAACCTGGTCCCCTCCAGGCCAGGCCAGGGGTTCCCGAACCGGGGAACTCACGCCCGTAGAGACGCACCACGCCACGGCCACACACGTGAGCACCAGAGGCATTGCTGCTGCTCCCCTCTGGCGAGGCACGGAGCGGAACCTGGGCACCCCTCCTCCAAGGGGCTGGGACAGCAGCACCGATTTCCGCACCACATCTTTTCACGTATCTTTGTTTTTAAAACAAAGGGGAAGATTGAAAATAAAGAGGATGATTTAACACACAGGGAATGATTTAAAACAAAGAGGAGGATTTAAAACCTCTCCCTCCCTGCCATGGACGGGATCCTAACAGCTGCCTCCTCATCGATGAGTAACGGCAGCTCCGGGACAAACAACGAGGCTGTATATTCCCCAGGCGGGCACGCGAGGGCTGCCGTGCTGCCGATGGTGCCATTTTCCACACGGACTCTAAAACCAGCTGCTGACCGCTCTCGGCCATCGAAGGATCCCGCAGCACTGTGGCAGTGAGACACCACACCCCCTCACACCGACTGGGTCCCAGCCCAGGGAATCGTACTGCAACTACAGCAATGTTACGTGGATACTCCTCTTCCCCTTCTCCCCCAGCACTGTGTCGCAATACGCCCTTCAGCAGCGGCCTCTTCCCAAACCCCTGCAGCCGTCTTCTAGAGCTGAGGAAAGGGACACCAAAGTCAGTCATCCTGGGCCAGTTTTTCAGAGAAAATTTTATGAATCAAGGTCTTGGAGACACGAACAGCTTAAAGCGCATCCAACAAGGGCAGGCACAGAGCGGGAGCACCGGCTGGGGCCGGACCCCCGCGGCGGCCATCACCGACAGGTACAAGGCACTGTTACCCGTGCCGCACGGCTCACGCCGTTCACTCCTTTCTGCGTCCTCCCTTGCTGCTATACAGACCCATAAGATACACAGAGCCGGGGCACACACAACACAATGGTTAGTAGTAAGAAAGACTCGTCTCTTTTAAAGAGGAAGGTTTGCTGGCAGCTCAGCAAAAGTATCCTGGGATTAAACCAACATTCGGGACTACGCAGCCACCCAGGCGTCAGAGAGGGGAGATTACTTGGCCGGTTTTGCTGGCGAGCGGCACGAGGGATGCGAGGGCACACGCCGCTGCGCCCTCTCCAGCCCCGAGGCCAGGCGTTACGGGCTCGGACCGCTCCATCACAGCCGCCCGTCAGGAGTACCAATGCCTCTGAGTCGGTAAATGCATTTCAGGGGGCGATTGCTGCCGCAGCCGTGGGTGTGGGTGGTAGCTTGACAAACATCTACGGAAACAAAGCCAAGTTCAGGCAAGAGAAAATTTAAGAGCTCAAGGGGGAGGGTTCCCCCCCACCTTCGACGGGCCAGCAGAAGGGGAGAGTAAATCCAGCTCCTGACAGGTGCTGAAACTGTGCACACAGAACTTAAAATATTACACCTTGCAGAGGCTTATAAATATCTGTTAAGCACCTGAAGCACATTTGGTGCTGCACTCTTACGGCCCTTAAAACTCTTCACCTGGAACCAGGACTAGCTACAGGCCATGAGTAAGTGTTGTAAGAGGTTTTTACTGTTATCAGGAAGAAGGGTAGATTGACGAATAACACCCGCTGCACCCAGGTACCTGCCGGCTATCAGAAAACAGCCAGGCTTACAAGGATCGACGCCTTTTCTCCTGAACGCGGCTCTCAGCAGAGGCGCAGCGGGCCGCAGGACCCCAGCTCCTCGCGCCACCGGACCCCTTCCCGAGGGCAAGCCGCAACCTCCAGACTCATCGCCCGGCGCCGCCGGCCACGGCCGCAGCGAGACGGCACGCAGGGCACGGGGAGGCCGGAGGGCGGCCGTCCCTGCTGGAGGCCGGAGCTGCCGAGGGCGCAGGGACCTGCTCGGGGCAGCGTGCATCGGCCTCGTGCACGACACACGCTCGCTCCTCCTGGTCACGCTCAGCCCAGGGCAGGGACACAACAGGCCTCCGAAGCAGGGCAAAGCCCAAAGGAGGCCTCTTCACTGCCACACAGTTACAAGCGTGGATTTAATTTTTGTAACGCATTAGAAGAAAGTCACCTTAATGAAAGAAATCTGTGCCGAAGTGTGACGGCCGTGCCCACAGCCGCCCCATGGGAAGTGCCGGCTCTGCCCCGGGCCGTCAGCTGCAGGAGCAGCTTCTGCTTTACACAGACGCACCCATGCAAACCCAAGCGTTTAACAAGCACGGCTGCTAAACGCCACCTCGGCCCTGTTCTGGGGGTCTGGCCATACTAATGAGCTTTAGCCCAGAGCTCCAGCTTCCCCCTCGCTCCCTGGGCAGCAGAAGCACAACCTCCCCCCCCCAACCCAGCCGCACGCTGCACCACGCAGTGCTGGGGGACGAAGCCCAGCCTGGCAGAAGCCGGGGACCTGGCCTCAGCAGGAGGGAGTCCTGCAGAAGGTTTATTGTTGGTCCCTCGGCCATCAGAAAGCAAGCAATGCTTCCCTGCTTACCCTGCCGGGGCACCTCCACCCTGTGCTGTTTGCTTCTACAGCTTCGGCTGGGGCCAAAGAGCTGCCTGTTAGGAGGCAAAAACACTTCACTGATGTCACC
This sequence comes from Aramus guarauna, assembly GCA_013400195.1. NCBI lineage: Eukaryota > Metazoa > Chordata > Aves > Gruiformes > Aramidae > Aramus > Aramus guarauna. The sequence goes on from VXBL01002157.1 coordinate 3,116,616, forward strand.
TGTCTTTCTCCTAAGCATCGCCCCACATGTCTCTAGAAGGCCAGCACACACAGCACACGGGCTTTCAGACCCCCAGCTCCCCATTTAAACCGAGCCATGCCCCTAGACAGTCCTTGGGTTTAGTGATGTCTGGACAAGACACAGCAGCCACAGTGCCTCCGTGGACACCACTTCCACCGTCTGCACCAGCGCCGCAAGGCCGACCGCCCAGCCCCGGCGGGCAGCTCCAGCAGGCAGCTCCCGGTGCCGTACCCACGCTCCTGCCCGGCGAGAGCATTGGACGCCGCACCAGCTGCGTCAGACGTGGAGCACAGCACCCAACCTCCACGTATGTGTGTTTCTGACCCGTTACCGTGAGCTGGCGGCTCCTTCCCTCTGCTAACCGCAGAGGCAGCCCAAATCCAAGGTATTTGAGGAAGGTCCATCCCACCAGCAGCCGTACGGAGCTGTTGACGGTCAGTCGCGTGCAGAAGCCTGCTGATTCAGTCCAACCATCCCAGCCTCTGCCAAAGCGCTCAGGACTTGAGCCTCTGCTCAGCTTAGCAGGAAAACATCTCTAACAGATTCAATTTGTTTCCATTAGAGACTGCCAATTAATCTTTATTATGAATCACATATATACTTCTCTGCTATTCTCTGCACATGGCCCTCCCAGTCCCCACGCACGGGGGTCTCCTGTAAAACCCATCTGCCAGGACCACGCTGTCAGACCCCACTGAGGAAACACAGAGGATAAGTGGAAGATAACAAATAAATCTATATGGGAATCAACCGAATAAGGAGCAACGCTGCGCGGTTATTCTGACGTCTCACAGTAGACACTAGATCAGATTCATCAGGATCTGCTATCAGTTGCAGATGACTCCACCAAAGCCAACGGAGCTACGCCAAGGCATGCCAGCTGGCCCTCAGGCCACACTTCCCCACATTTTGTTAAACAAGACAATTAAGCCAATCTTATCACCTGTTTCCATGATTAATATTTAGCAGTTTCCTACCAGCCCACCCAAAGGGATGGAACTTTCTTCTCTTTTGCACAGAACCATTTTATTAAATGGGCTGTCAAGTTTCAAGCCTCAATGCCTCCTCCAACTGGGAACCAAGCTTTCCTCCTGAGCAAGCCATAATCCCAGTTGGAGTGAGTCCAGAGGAGGCCATGGAGATGATCCCAGGGCTGGAGCACCTCTGCTATGGAGACAGGCTGAGAGAGTTGGGGTNAATTTGGTATGGGAATTTTCCCAAAATTTTCTGAGTAAAGTGGAAAGAGACCAATAGGAAGGAAATGAGAAAAGACATAAAAGAAGGGATGCAGCTACTGCAATAGGAAAAGTAAAATGAAACTAACAGGAACGATAAATTAACCTAGGCTGCAGTTTTCCTATGACAATGGGAAAAAACACATCGGTTTTCTTTGGCCCCAGGTTTGCAAGCCTTTTTTAATGTTTTTATATGCTAAATCTATCAAAATTCTAGTTCTATTATCAATTTACACAGCAACTAAGAGTCCTAGAAGTGCAAGAAATCATCCCTTTACCAGTATGCAGCCAGATGCACTGTTTGAAGACCACCGTCTTGAGGATCACCAGGGATGCCTTTCACCTGCCAGCCATATGACAGAAGATGATGCTATTGACTCACAGCAGTCTTCCTGCCAAGAATAACCAAATAGATCATACAACGACCTGAATTTTGCCAGGGTTAAAGAAAAGCTTCAGGAAGCAATATGAAATTAAACAACCAATCAACAGGATGCCCAATTTTCTGCAAGATTTACAATGCTGTGCCATAGACAGTTGCATCTACATAATTAAAACTGGTTAGTTTTGCTGCATTAAAGCAACAAATCACGCATTCAGCAGTAATGAGGAAGAGACATTTATTTATCATTCTGGCCAGACAGACCAATTAAAATTGTACGTCTGAAAACACTCGCTTTAAATTGCGCATCTAAGGATCTACTGTGTTCTGTATTCCGCAAGTAGTTTTAATGTGGCGGTTGTAAATACACGGCCATATCTTTATTGGCATTTAGTTTTAATGCAACCATTCCTGTCTGCAAATCCAAGACAGACAAGTAAGAAACCCTGCCCCCTAAAATGTACCCTTAATATTTTCCTTCTGGTACGGTCAAGCGAGCATCTGCTGCCAATCCCGGGGCCAGCTCTCCCCTCCCTGGCAGCTGAAGGAGGCAGATCAGCAGCAGAAGAGGACGGATCCACGGCGCGATACCTGACGGCAGAGACCGCAGCGCGGGAAGGCGCCTGTCAGCGGTGCGTGTGTTCAGCAGAGGTCACGGAGAGAGGTCCCCGTGCACGGGCAGATGGCAAACACTGCGGAGGGCTGCAGGACAGCCAGCCTGCAGCAGCCGCAGACACCAACTGTCAGCTATCTCCACTCCCAAAAACAGAGCGGCACCCACCCAAAGCCTCAGGCACCCGGCATCACTACCGACACCGTGGAACCGTGCTGCAGCTATCACCCCCAGCCGGAGCGCGTGCAGCGGCCAGCGCTCACAGACCTGTGTGCACACACGGGCACGCACCCCGCACACCCCCTCTATCTTTTCACAGCATTGTCAGGACAACTCCTTCCCACCGCGAGAACGGCAGACACAATTCTCCAGGGAGGGAAAGGAGATACAGAGTCATTATGGCTGATAAATCACCCCTGTGCACAGAGATTATTCACCAGTTAAACTCGACTTACGCCAATCGAGCTCCCCACACAAAGTGTGGGCTCATCGATTTTTTTAACCGAGGCCACAGCACCCCAGAGCACAGGAGGTCGGGGCAGGGCTCGGCTCCCACGCTGCCGTTACTGACGGGCTGTCCCTGAACCATTTGAGGCCTCTGCTCTACTCCCCGCAGCCTGACCAAGAGGGCTTTCAGCAAAGCTTTCCTAAAAATCAGTCTAAGCAATAGCCTTTTTTTCCCCACCACGTTACTCCCAGTTGCCTGTCAGGCTCCTCTGGTAACACTCGGGCAACGTGGGGTTCTTCTGCCCTTCTGGCACTCGGACAGTCCTTGCCGTGCCGGAGCCCCAGGCGCTGGCTGACACCTCGCACCTTCCCGGCTGCGCTGGCCAGCACCCTCCCCATTTCAATCCTGTCCGACATCTGTCTTCCAAAGGCATTTTAAAACACACCTCCTCTGCAAATCACTTGCGCCTCCGCCCATGCCGACGCATTCCCTGGAGCTCACGTGCAGGGCTTCCACCTCCCTCCCTATTTTCCTGACCCCACCATGGGGACCACCACAGTGCTGTGCTCGGGCTTCAGCCCCGTCCTCCATAACAAGACATTCCTTCTTCAAAATTTCATCTTTTATCATCTTCGTATGTCAGCTCTTCTGTGCCAACGCTTTGTTTCCATTAGTCTCCTCACCGCCACTCCCCTTTCCCTTTCTTTCTCCCTCACTATTCCTTTTCCATTTTAGTCTTTCTCTGGCGATTTGGGTATCCTGGCTCCCCAGGGTGGCAGGGGTCTAGATACGAATAGAACAACGCCGAAATCCCTACAGGAAACAAACAGGGCACCTGGGTAATGAGGCGGCCCAGATGAAACCCCCAGGTTGAGCCGGGAGATCAGGCCTTGCAGCAGGGCAGCAGAGGTGCAGGGGGGGGGTTATGGTCCCTATCACAGCCCCAGAAGAAGGTTTAGATGATGACAAACCCGCCCCATGTTGGGTTTTGCCGACGCCAACCACACGCACACGTGGTACACGACCAACGGAAGCAGCAGCCCCATTCCCTCCGCAGAGCGTCCTCGGCAGCCTGTCCTCCTCGGGCCCCCGCTCACCGGGGGCCTTTCGCTAAACCTGTCTGCGGCCACGCTTCTTCCAGCGCCCCATTCAGTGACAAACACAGGCGAGGACAGACCTCCACGCCAGCTCCTCTCGGGGCGGACGTTCATCCTCCTCCGACAGTTCAGCAACACGGGAAGGTCAGAGCCGGCCGGGTCCCCGCAGGGAGGTGACCGCGAGGGCGATGGCTGCCGGGAGGACCCTCGAGCACCAGAGCCCCTTCACCGGGCCGAGGTCACCCTGAGACCACCCTGGCCCTGCCACAGACCCGCGGCCTCGGGGACGGAGCTGCCACCGCCGGGAAGGCAGCGGGCGGGCAGCATGCGCAGGCACCGGGGTCTGACGGTTCCCACCTCGCCCCGGCTGCAGGTACACCCGACCACATCCGAATTAACCTTTATTCGGATGAAAATACAGACCGAGTACCCTAAACTAGAAAATGGATATTTCTGGAGGTATAATTAGGCACAGAATGGTATCAAGGAAATTATTACCAGCCCATCAGCTGGTCTGCGTTACAGCTGCCGAGAAAAGCGGCCCAAAACGTGATCGCTGTGGTGCAATAAAACACCCTTAAACGCAACCCCAGCATTAACTGTCTAACATATGGAAACCATGAGGCTACAGAAGTCGGGCCAAGAATGATCACGGCAAATGAGTATTCCAGTTACAAACAACAACAAGAAAAAACACTGGAGATGTCTGCAGCGAAGCTTTTGGAACAGCTCAGACCCTTATCAACAGATTTTGGAACAGATTAACCCCTCCGCAGCCCCGAGCGCCCAAGCAGCAGGAACCACCCGGCCCAGGACGCCTTCGAGAACAACACGGGAACGTGGGGCCGTCTCCACCAGCAAACGCAGATCCCCTCCCGAGAAACAGAACAGTGCCATAGGCTAAAAGAATATTTCATCCGCTTAACTGCAGGGTGCAATAACATCAATTTGCCCAAATTACACACAAGCAGAAAGGTAATTGGCACTGAGCAGAGCGTGTTGTGACTGTTACATCACTCTTCAAAGCCAACTACAAAAGACTGAAATGCAAGAAAGTAAACAATGGCACGGAATCAACAGACAGCCCCTTCCCCAAAATCCTTCCATCTGGCATTGCACCGCAGCATTTCAGCGGCTACTTTTTCGAAGCGCTGTACGTGCAGATGAGACATCACTCAGCTCAAGACCCAACACGCTAAGCGACCTCTAGAGAAAATAGGAAAGGTGCTTAGTTTGTACATCCACGGGGTAATTTGCAGAAAAGCTATGCTATATTTTTAATTAATTCTGTCTCAAGCAGAAACTTAAACCTGACAAAATGTTCAACAGATACCTACATAAAATAACAACAAAAAGGAGATGGGAGCCAATTTTATGTAATAGCAGGGGGACTGGAAGGAGGCGACTTATCGCGGAGGCATTCAGCAAGCAGTTGAGCATCCTCAAGCTGAAAGCGGGAAAAGGAATTGCCATCAGCTAACAGAATTAGGAATTGTTACAATAAGGAATAGATTTACAAACTGAAGCTAGGCAAAAACATCAGTTAATGCAGTGTGTTACTGACACTAAAAATGCAATTTTTGGAATGCGGAGGAGGTTCCACACACTAACCTGTCTCTGTCTGACCGCACACACTCTAACGTACTCGGTCTTTCAGCGCGCTGCAGACATTTGTGATGTTTCAGAGGGTGCCAGCTTTGCCACAATAAGTCTAACCGTAATAAAAATTAATTTGGAGCCTGGTATTTGATGCTTAGCGGTCTCAACAGACGTAACCTTTAATTGTATTCTTCTCTCACGTTCGAAAGAAAGCGGTCAGCTTCAAAGGCCTTCCTCCTGCCACACCGGGGCTTGCATAATGCCGCTTACGTCCCCCGACACCGCCGGGCCCGATGCACGCCAAGTTCCTGACGTAAGACCCGCAAGACCGGTGTGCGTCCCGGCCGCGGGGCCGGCGGGCAGGGCTCTCCCCGGGCAGAGAGCCGCCCCCCCCGGCTCACCCCCCCGCGGGCGGGCTGCTCAGCCGGACCGGGGCTGCCCAGGTGGGCGCAGGGCCAGGCCGGGGAGCCGCGCACCCCCGTTAACAGGCGGCCCCACCGCCAGCGCTCTCCGGGGCGCTCGGCATTAATTAACGCCCGCAGCCAGCCCGCACC
>VXBL01002157.1:3123422-3168910 GCA_013400195.1 Aramus guarauna
GACGGAGCCGTCGGTGGGGCCCCCACGTGCTGAGCCGCCCCCAGCTCCCCGGGCCGTGCCCAGGGCACCCGTCCCCTCGCCGCCCCGCACAGCTCCCCCTCACCGCCATAAAGGCACGTCCAGACCCACCCACCCGAATTCACCCCAATGGATTTACCGACATAAAAGCGGTAATAAACGTGAGCACGGCGGCACGAGAGGTTTACGGCGTGTGTAACCCAAAGGCTGTTCAGCTCAAGCTACAATTTCCTCTGACCAGGGCAGTCTTTTCAAACTGCGTGGGGAAAGCTCCAGGTCCCAAAACACGGCAAACCCCGTTGTCCAGAGCAGCAAACAAAAGTTTGCTTTCGCTCGTCCAGCGCCAGGCGCAGCACACACGTAAAAGGCCATTTTGAGGAGAGAAAGTCCTGCTTTGGGTAATCCTTACAGAGCATCACCGCGTGGTGTGTCTGTAGGTGAGCTTGTGGAGGCAGCGGTTTGTTCTCCCCTCTGTTAATCCATCATTACATTGACCCCGGCTCCTTGCTCAGTCACCGAAATACGTGTATTTTAGGAAAATCATGTTCCGACACGTGACGCGCCTGGCTGGGCTCTGTGAATGCCCCTGTGCGGCCCGGCCGCCCCCAAGCACCGCTGCACCCCTTCTGCGCCGCTCACACCCTGCCCTGGACACCTTGCTTTCTGGCACTGCCTTCCCCCCGAATTGGGAAGTGTGAGGGTCCAGGGGGCAAAGCAGATGGCACACCGAGGTGGGATCCAACCAAACCGCCGTCCGAAGGCAGAGACTGCCAGGGAAGACTCGGTGCAGCTCGAGGGGGTCCCCATGCAGCCCCGTCCCTCGCTGCCCTTGGCTGGGTGAGCAGAGACGATGCTGCGGGAGCCGGCAGCAATGCTCACTCCGGGCAGGCACCGGCTGGACCAGCCTCCCCTCCTGCTGGGCTGGGAGCCGAAAGCTCACCTCCACGACAGCTAAATTGGGGACATAAAAGTTGGAAAATCTCTTCCGTGTGGGCACCACTTCTGCGGAAACAGCGCCTTGCACGTGACGGCAACACAAACGCTTACTGCAGAGCCCCTTGCCAGATCCGGGTGCGATGGACGGGCGACCAGGGAGCGGGCAGACGGGACGGAAACCCGCTTTGCAAACTAAGGGCCCGATCCTAATGAGTTCTCCAGTTTCATCTGGAAGCTGTTTTGAGAGAGGGACTGCACTTGAATAGATTTGCCATTTTTTGTTAACAATTAGGAAAAGGTGGAAAAAATGTTCATTCTAGCAGAAGCAGCAATACTATTTAAAGTTTTTTTCCAGGGGTTTTCTGGCTGAGTAAGAAAGAGTAGTTGGGACGCGGTGTCATGAAAAAACCCACACGCTTTTGTCAGCAATGAGTTTTCAAAGCAGCACGTACTAGTCCTTGCGCTGGCAATGCCTGCGTCTCCAGGCGCTTGGGAAGCCAGACCCGCTGTGTGGTTCCTCTGTCCAGCCCCGGCTACGCTCCGATTACTGCTCCGCACAATGGATCCTTTTGTTGGTATCTTGTGCAGAGGGAATTCAGGGAGATTTGATGATTCACAGTTATTCTGCCAGCTTACAAAAAATAAACCAAGCCTATTAAACAAATAATTTACCTAGCCCTAGCAGGCAACACAGAAGAGCATTCTGCATTTCCAGCAGCCATAAAAAGACCCAGAGAGGAGGGAGACAAAGCAAGCGCTGCTGGGGGAAGCCGCCGGCTCTGCAGAGCGCGAGGCTCAGGGCTGCAGGGCTGAGCAGCAATCGCTCCCCGACTCCCCGAGGGCTGAGCAGCTCAGAGCCTTTCGCAGAGGGAGGACAGCACGCTGCCGCTTCGGACACCCGCCGGGCACAGGGACCGGGGGGAAGGAAAGGGCGCTGGAACGGTGGCTGTGAGCGTGGGTCAGCTCTTCGCGGCAGGGGCAGAAGCAGCCAGAGAGCCAGTGACGGTCTCCAGGACTAGTTGTGCCGCATGGATGAAGCGGGGCAACGCACGGCTCCATCGGCGCAGGGCTTGGAGGAGCAAACCTCTCTGGGAGGTGACCAGGCAGGGACGGCAGGCACGAAGTGACAGGGACAGCAGCAAGCGATTCGGTGGGGCTGCTCTGTGGGATTCGCTTTGTGCCAGACCCACAGAGCGACCAGGGTCCCCGAATCGGCGGCTGCAGAAGTAGAGGGGCAAGGCGGGAGGAGCAAGGCGCAGGGCAGCCCCGGGCACAGCCCGGTAAAGCAGCGGTACGGTCTGTGACCCCCCCGATCCGGTGGAGCCAGGCACAGATGGACGGAGGAAGCCAAGAAGGGAGAAAGGGTAAGAATGCAGGATCTGACGGGGCAGGGTTGGGTGCAGCCAGCACGAGAGAGGCAGGAGGAACAAGTGGAGAAGGAAAGATGCTGTGGGTAACCCTGAAAGGATGCACGAGGGACCCGGGTGCAAGGGCAGCAGGGCAGGATTAGGGAAACGTCAGCGAAGGGGTGTTGACACCTCAGTTAAGGACAGTTAGGAAGTCTGCAAGACAAAACAGCAGTTGCTGAACTGAGATGAAGAAAAGGGGCGAGATGGGGGAAAGCTGTGCCCGAAGAGGTGTCCGTCCACCGGCTGTACCCCTCAGCCGTGCAGGGAGCACGCTGGCCCTGCCTCTCCGGCTTTGCATCACTCACCCGTACCCGTAACGTTCTGTGCCAACATATCTTTGAAATGCAATTTTGCTTGGTCTGAGCAGTTTCACCGCACTGAGAATAGCGGGATGGGACAAATGAGCTGCCCAGCGGTACGGCACATTGTCCTTTAGTAGGATGGACGATGCAGAAGGCAGACAAGAATGAGTAAATGCCGTGTGCAGGGAGGTGGCTGGGAGATGAACTTAGCTCCAAAATTTTGCTTAGGTTGGGTGAGGAGTTTTTGGTGGTGGGCAGTCTAACAGCTGACATGGGGAACTGAAGAGAGATCAGAGATCAAGTAAGCTCCTAGCGGCTGTGATACAGGAAAACAGGGAAATAACACAAATTTGTACAGAACGGGAACATGGCAAGGTTTTCGTCGAGAGGGATCCAGATGTGTACAGCCCTGAAGAGAGGAGCACGCTGAGCAGGGCTTGGAGCCGATTCCCGGGTGTTCGGGTGCAGGCGTAAAAAGAAGAAAATAGTAGGACATTGTAACTGAAGAAATGAGAAAATGGGAGTGTCTCAGGCTTTTTACTGGCCGTAATAAATCACCTATCAAACAAAAGGTTCAGGAGATAAACCTCAGTCCGCTACAGAGAATCCGCACCATCCTCTCCATTAACGCACTGCTCCCCTGCACCGTTCACACTAAATGTTTATCCGCTGCTCCAAAAGCACGAGTTTGGTAGTAAATCTCGCTCTACATAAAAGCACAGTTTTTGGCAGAACTACTCTAGTGGGAAAGACGCAGAATAACAAGCATTCTGCACGCCAAGAGACAGCCCTGCAGCTGTCGGGCTTGGGGGGACCCGGCGGCGATGCTGCTGGCACCCCAGCCGTGCGCAGGGCTCCCGCGGGCGGGCAGGACGGGCGGGAAGGGATCCGTCGTGCACGGCTACGGTATATAATTTCCCAAAGCAAGGAAGGCAAACTTTACATAACGGGGATAACGATGTTGTGTTCCTCCGCAGCAAAGACAGGTACGGTTGGGACCTTATCGTTCGGAGCTCGCTCTCTGAAAAGAAAAAAAAAAAAGAAAAAAGAAAAAAGAAATCAAATAGAAGCAGAGAAGCACAGGCAATTTTGTAATAGACTAATCCCAGTGGCAGTTACTTCTCCTTGTGACATGCACAGGTAGTAAGTAGGAGAGCAAGTACCAAAATTTTCTAATAACGAGCTGTGTCACAGGGCAGATTTTGATTTTCTTGCTAGATTGGTTCAGACGTGTGTGGCTGCCTCTGAGGTCAAAGTTGAGTATCTGAGGATGTTAAACATCTTCTGTCAGAAGGGTCTGCAATACCGAAAAGCCCCAAACAATCATGAAATTATATAACAGTGTCAGGATTTTCTGCTATTCAGATATCACTAAGAATAAAGAAGCAGCAACATCTGAAGAAAAATAATCCAATCACAAATTAATGATCTTTAATAAATATCAATGTCTAAGATCATTTGTGGAATTTTTACTTAAAACAGCTTTTAAAAAGGAAGGATTACGTTATAATTCACTTTGTGACACTTTCAACACAGAATTTTTACAGGAAGAATGGGATGGGATGGGATTTAATCGCAATAAATACTTCAAGCTCGAGGTATAGAGAAACCAACAGTAACTATGGCAACGTGGTCACTCCAGTAAGGCTAATGCAGATTATTTCCAGGGCAGTAGCCTTGTGTGTGCTCAGGAAGCAGAGGTAATGTTTGCTTAAAGCAATTCCTAAATTAAGGAAAATTCTCTAGGCAGAAGCTGTCTTGCATTCTTTGTTTCCAGCTCCAGACCGTAAGTGTTTCACGACGTGCTGACCACACACAGCTGCCTGAGCAGGGAGGCAAGGAGCAGAGGTCCTCACGTACCCCCGCCCCGGCCCCACCGGCTCTCCCCTTAGGGACGCTCCGGACAGGGAGGCGGGAGGCAGGCTGGACGGGCACGCAGCCCCAGCGGATACGGACGTTGGGCTTTTGTCGGAACCCGTCACAACTTCATGCAGGCAGCATCGCTGCCAGTTACCCATCCCAGGGTAAGGCTACCTGACCCCAAATCCTCCTTGGTCTTTCTGCCTTCCTGAGACCTTCGAGAGGCAGAACTCCCCATGCCATACCTTGGTTTGGTGGAGCTGGGGAAGGGGACGACCTGCAGGACCCTTTGCAACCTACCTGGGAAGTTGCCATAGACCCGTTTGGCGACAGCAGCTATTCCAGTTTATGCTGAGGAGTCACCAGGAGATGTGGGCTCTTCCTCGGGCTCGTGCCTGCAGCAAGCTGCCGAGAGCAGCCGGACTCGGAGAGATTGCTCACGCAGGAGAGCGCTCAACTTCTGCTGGAAAAAGAGTGGGATAAAATCTACGAAATATGAACTGGGGAACTAGAATCCAGCCCTGATGGCTTGTCTGCTCTGCGGGCATCGCACTGCTGGAAAAAGACTCCCACATACGTGTTTCCCAATGCAAGAATAAACTGGTTGGAGACATGTAATATAGGAGCTGTTTGCGCTGCACTACGTCACCTTTGGGTTTTTGAACCTTACATACTCTTTTCTGCCAGCAAAGTGCTGTTCTCTTGTCATATGAACAAGTAAGAGAAGTAGTTCTCCCTCTGTGCCCTTTTATCTGTGTAGTGAAGTGCCATTGCAACTTGGTGCTGCCGTAGCTGCGTCGATGTATCCTGCCTCTGCACCCAGAATACCTGCATCCAAAGACAAGTCTGGAGTCCGTGATGCCTTAGGTTTTCCATGTGAGAACTCTGGGAGACTCTCCATGGGAGACTGCAAGGCTTAAGACGTTCTTGAGCCATTTGAGACGCCCAGATGAAAAATGTGTTGCATTGCTCTAGGACAGTACTGGTATGGTTTCTTCACCAGATACAGAGCTGGAAGAACAAACTAGGGAGCAGATCTAGGAAAAAGCAGCCCCTTTCTGCCCATGTTTCATATTGCAAGCGCAGCAGGATCCTGATTGCCTGCCTACTGCACTCAGGACCTGCATCGCTGACTGAAGCGCTGACTCCCAGGCACAACCTGCGGATGCCTTCCCTTCCCCAGTCCCACCTGGACTGGAAACAGCCCTTCCCAGCAGCCCCACAGTAAGCAGCAAAATCCCCAAAACCTGTCTGGGTGACGGTAACTGCGTCGTTACAGTCCTTGAGAGGCAGGGCACCCGTCGAATGGCACGGGAGAGAGCCAGCTCCATGGGGTGATGAACAAGAAAAGCTGCGGGTGTCAGAGGGGCAAAAAGGGAACCAGAAGCAATTGTATTCGCTTCCAGCTGCGGCCTTTCTCGCACTGGGCAGGTTTTCCAACGCAGCCCTACAAGGTACCGTGACTGACCCGGACTCCCTCCTTTAGCAGCCCTGGGAGCGGTGCTGAGCACGGGCCACGGCGGAAGAGCTGGTGGCAGCGTCAGGGGCACGTCTGTGCTGGAGTTCACGTGTCCTGCGACGGCAGCCTCGAGCCAGCACAGCAGCCTTGGGAATCTTTCGGAAAAGTGATCAGTACCAAACAAGACTCAGTGCAGCAAGTTTGCTTCAAGCAGCTGCCAGCATCTATTCTGCAGGTTATTTGCAGTTTACCTGCACTAATGCCCACTGGTAACCAGACTATTTTCCTGGGAACTCTGAGCAGAGAGGGCTGCTTTGCCTCCCAAACAGGTCCCATAGGAGGATGTAATTTGGGAGCCAACATGTTCCTTTTCAGGTAGAGCATCCCAGAAGTTTGCTTTTTTATCTTATTTGGGCTTCCGACAGATCAGTAAGTACAAGGATGTCTTCAAAGATAGGACTGTAGTATCTTCGAAGACATTAATATTCAGAGAAGTAACAGAGCACCCTAAAAATATGAGGCCAGGTGGATACCCATCTTTTTCACTGTTACCCTTTTTAAGCCTTTGTAGTAATGGTAGAATTTAACCTTATGCTGGTCAATAATTCAAGTCACTGCAAGCAATGGGAATATTTACCTGTGACTAAAACTGCGAGGTATTATGATAAACAACTTGGCAGTAGCAATTCTTCCCAGGAGCTATAATTCTCCTGTAAAAGGCATTTGAGACACAGTCTACTCAGAATTTGGGGTAACTACGCAAGGCCAAAGTTGCACCGCACATTGCTTAAGCAGTTGTGAAAGGCCTCTTGCCAACAGTTTCCTGCTAAAGACCTGTCACCTCTGATTTCCTCGGGGACATTACCCCGACCGTGTGGCCAAAGCTGCGCTTTCGCTTCTCTGCTGGGCTCTGCGGATCCTGCTGGTGCTTGGGGAAGGGGCACCCAGCGCCCGCTCCGACGGCAGGCAGCGCAGGGAGACAGGCGGCGGTGGAAGGCGGCTGTAGACACCCTTCCTCGGGACGGGACCCCCCAGCCCGGCCCTGAGAGGCACATTCGCAGCTGGCCCTGCGAAAGGAGGGAGGTCTGCTGTGCCAGGCTCTTTGGGAAGAACATCCCCTGCGCATCGCTGTCGTTTGCACGTTAACATCCAAGGTGTGCATTCGAAATCCAAGCAGCTGTTTGAGTCCTACCCATGGGACGGCGTGGCCTCCTTTGCCCTGTATTACCTAAGCCCACAAAAATGTGCATTTTCACAACCTTGTTTCTGGTTCACTCCGTTGCTCTACTTCCTTAGATTTAATCTGGTACTAAAGCCTCCGTGGCCCAGACTTCTGCTTGGGCTGGTGCCTCCTGCACACACTGTGCTGAACCTGAAGCTGCCAGAGCTACAGTTATTTATACTCCCACTAATTAGGAGTTAAGCTAAATGTGAAATGTTTGCTGTGCCACAGCCGAGCCCCTTTCCCCACACGCCGCCGTTCCTCTCCATCTCCGTTTCCCCATCCTCTCCCTCCCCAGGGATGAAGGTTCTCCCAGCCCGCCCCGCGCTGTGCCGCCCGCCAGCCTGGCTTCCCCTCAGCTTCCCGGCTTCGGGACCGACCTCTGCCCCTTGCTGCGGCTGTAGTTGGGCTGTGATCCCACCTGTGCTCTGCTCCCGTGGGATGGTGCTGTCCTGCCCCGGTTCCCTGCTCCCAGGAGCCCATCGCAGTTTTAGCAGCAGCCCTCGCTTTGTGTCCTCTGAGACAAACCTCACCGGCCCTTCTTGCCCTCGCAGCCCCTTCCCGCGGTGCGGAGCCCCGTCACCCCGTCCGCAGCGGTGGCACACGCAGACGACGGCCGAACGCAGAGCATCGGTGCGGTCCCCCTGAAGGTTCGGCTGCAGCTGTGTCCGGGCAGAAGGTCTTGACCTCCAGCAGCCGAGGGTTGGGGCTCTGGGGGGGACGGTCCCGCCAAAGGGGATGTGGGGCATTTGCCAAACCGTGCTCCACCGTAACGGGGTGGTTTTGCAGGCGCAGGATGAACCCCGAGGTACAGGTGCAGTGGCCTTCTCAGGGTCTGCCCTGCGAGAAGTAAAGGCTGTGGGGCGCGGGAAAAGGAACTGGAATGCAGTACTGCTTTGAAAACAGGTTTAACATTCATAAATTCAGGCGACCTGCGTTACAGTAATTTAATTGTACATTTCTGATCTACGCCATTGGCATAAATTGAACTTTGCCAAAACCGAACTTGCCAAGAACTGTTTGTTTCTTTTTAAAGAATATTAAGGCTTTGGGGATTTTGGTTCAGAATATGAGTTGTGGCTTAAAATACACGATGTCCACATGCAGAAGAAATAAAGCCAAGAAATCTAGTGTGTATAATCACCCACTGGATTTAAATAAGTTAATTTGATTTAATTGGTTTCTAAGGGGAAGGAGGAAAGAAAGCAAGGCAGGAATTCTTGTCACAGGAAGGCATGATTTCTATCTGAAATCTAACACAATTAGTGGAGTAGGATTCAGTTACTGAAGGCAAAAAAGAAGGCAAATCAAGAGTCAATTGAGTTGCTGCAAAATTTAATATCTTGCTGTCATCTTTGTTCTTAGTAGAGAGTTGCTGTAGCAACAGACCAAAAAAAGAACTTGCACTGGAGGAGGAGCTTGCTGCTCTTTTAACAACGTCTTTTTCTCATCCCTGAATTACTGTTTATGAACAATCAGTCACATCCAGCAGTATCAATGACTACAGATACAAGGCCAGATCCCGCAGATATTAAGCCTGTCACACAAAGAACTGTGTTTTCAGCTCCTCTCTCTAGGGTACACGATGGCAATTGTCTTTTGTAGCACTGAGCCCATTTTTGTCACATGCACGATGCAGCTACTCCTCCACCCATTGACATCGCCAGCGGCTCCGCACCTCGCAGGTTAGGACCGCTTGTGGCTACACCTCCTAGAAAGAAGAAACAGCGTTCCCTACCACTTTCTCTCCGGACGACGCAGCCCCGTGACGGGCCCGGGGGCAGCGCCGCAGCAGCGCGGGGGCTGGTTCCACGCGGCAGACCAACCGCCCAGAGCCGCCGGCGTCGGGGCCGGCTGAAGCCAAAGAAACACTCCGGCGTGTCGGCGGCTGTCAGGCACTGCCTTGCTGTCTGACATTTGGGTCACTGCTATTCATTGCTTGCAATTAATTTAGTCACTTGATGATCTTAGCAGTCTTTTTCAATCAAAACGATTCTGCGATTTTATGGTCCCGGTTTCTCCACCCGCAATGTGGAACCCACCGAAGGCATTTTTAGGCACTTCGGGGTCCAGAACTCGTAAGTGCAGGATGGCCGAAGGCTGAACCTGCTTCGGGCACGGCCGGAGGGCAGCAGCACGAAACAGCCCCCTGGCCGCCCCTCCAGCCCGGCGGGACCAGCACCCTCCCAGCCTGGGCAGGATGGTCCTGGGCGCTGGGGAGGGGGACACCAGCCCTCACCGCCCAGGGCTCCCAGCCCCTCGCCCAGAGGCAGCCTCTGCCCGCTCCCGCATCGCCGGGGCTTCCAGCCGGAGAGGGGAGAGGAGAGGAGGGGAAGCCTGGGAAACTGAGCCCGCTCTGTGCCGCTCGCACAAAGCGCCATTGTTCGGGCGCAGAGATGCAGTTTTGTAGGGCAGCCTGTCCTCTGCGGAGCGCGGCCCCGGAGCAGCACACAAGCCGAGGGGAAGCTGCGTGCGGGGCCTTCTGTCTAAAGTGACAGCGATTGATGAAGGAAAAGGGGCCAAATGGAAAACACGCCTTTCAGGGAGAATTTAGCCCTCTCATTAAAGCTGAATACAGCTGGCCAAGGGGCCTTCTCCTGGAGAAGCCCCGGGCTCCAGCCACATTCACAACTTCATTGTAAATTCCAGCACGACAGTGGCATTTCCTGAAACAGGGTGGAAAGTTTGGGGTGTTTTTTAAGCACCCCTTCTCAGTACCACCCGGCTGAGGAGGAAGCCCTTCCTCTCCTCCATGGTCAGCCGTGCAGCTCTCCAAACCCACACAGGGAGGGAAGGAAAGCTGTCAGTGCTTTTTTTCTTTTTTTGAGAAAGAATGACTGGAGAGGATCTTGCTCACCTCTTTAATTGTTATCACAATTTTATCTCTTAAAACAGAGGAGACCATGTTCTTGTTGCAGTTTCTGTGCTGCTTAGGACAGTGAAAAGCGTTGATAAAGGGGAAAACATGAGGAAGAGAAGAGCAGCAAAGAGAAGAAAGAGATCAAAATGAGAAATTTCAGTGTTATTGTCCACCTAACCACCGTAGCAGGTTGGGTAAACACACTTGCATTGGCACACCTAGTCACACAAGGTTCACGAACAAGCACACCCTCGTGCAACAGGAGTGAACCAGGGGTGCAGCAGAGCCTTCACTTTGCATTTCACCGTGAGCTCCACGCAGGGCCCATGTAACACATTTTGCAGATCCTTCCACTCGGCTGCGACTCCATCCCTGGGGCAAACCAGACCGACATTAACACTTCGGCACCTTCACATCCCGCAGGCGCAGCCGGGACCTGGGACTGATCACCAGCCTGACGGATCTGCAAGGGCAGAACGCGAAATTGAGACCGGGAGTGTTTTCTGAGCACACCACCGAGCTGCAAACTTCTTCGCATTCCCTCTTCATTTGCAATAAATTCCCTCTTCATTGCAATAAACAGCATGGACAGGTAACAGCTGCTGAGAGCTTCTGCCCCACAAGGAAACGCCTCTGTGGCACAACCGTGTCCGTGCCAAGCCTGCCCCAGCACTGGGCATAATCCAGCGCCCCCGGGACGGTGCTGTCCTGGGTGGCGTTCCCTGCACCCTCCCCTCCACGGCGTTTTCTTCACAATTAAACAAAATGAAAGTTGCTGTTCTGCCCAGATAAGGCAGCTGCTTTCAAAAACAAGCTGCAAGAGGGGTGAAACTCCCCCCAGCACTAGTGAAGGAACCATGATTACCAGCAAAGGTTGGAAAATATTAATTATATTGCTCAATCAACAGCAGCTGTTGATTGATTATCCCAAAAGCAAACCTGCGTGAGTCCTGCGGCAGCTCGGCTGTTTCCCGTCAAGCTCCCCGCTGCTGGGTCAGCAGCTGAAAAAAACGGTTTGGAAAATACTCCAGGATGGGTGGACAAAGCGCAGGGAGAGCCTGGACCTGCGGCCAGCAGCAGGCTGCGTACGCCGCGCTTCCCCAGGAACCCCAGCAGGGTGGGACTACAAAGACGAGCACATCGAGGGCACCACCGCAGTCTGGATCAAAAGCCACTGAAGCCAATAGATCATCTCCCACCGATTCCAGTTGGCTTTGAGTCAGTTTCCGATGCATTTGGAGGGGGGGTGTCTAAGAATCGAATAGACTCCTCCGGCCCAGAAGTATTGGATCTGGCTGAGGAAAAGCCAGGCTCCCTTCCAGCACGTACAACCCCTGCAGATATTGCTGGCATGCCTGCCTAATGCAAGTCGCAGCCTCTGCTGCAAGCGGCGCTGCCACGGTGCTACAGCCAAGCTGCACCACAAGCACCGGGGCCTGAGAAAGCACAGGAGCATTTGTTTCCCTTGTCCTGATAAAGCTGCTGCTTTGGCACTCGAGCAGCTGGTCCTCCCTCTTCAAGCAGAGTCGCTGTTACTGCCAGCTAGCTCTGCCCCTGTGTCCTGGAGGCACAGCCCTGCCGACGGAAAACCCGACCCCAACGGAGTTGTGCTGATAGAGACGTACCCTCCCATCGAGAGGAAAGGCTGTTGACCGTAGCAGCGTAAGTCACACTTTCCTGGACCAGCAGAAGCAACATGAGCGCTTTGCCAATATATGCTACGTCAGCACGCCTGGAACTGGGCACGCGCCCTTCCCGGGTCTGCAGAAGGGCTTGGGCAGATGTCCGCAGCTGTACGGTGTCTCCGTGCCCAAGCCATCTGCCACCACCTTCAGCCGAGGTCCCCGGGCCCTGTCCCGGCTGTGATGCTCCTTGCAGCTCACTGTAAGTCCTGGCACCTTCACGCACGCTGCGGCTCAGGCCAAGCCCAGGGTAAGGGCTCGCAGAGCCCACGCTGCTCACCGCCACGGGGACGCTACGTCTGCCACGGGCATGGGAACGGCCAGTTGGTGAAGAAAGGGAGCAGCATCGTGAACGGCCACAGTAACGAGCTGCGGGCACATCCACCTACGTGGTCTCCCCTGGTTGTGCCCGCAGAATGCAAAGTGACTGCAGCAGTGAAGCAAGGACAGCCATCTGCTTTTATGCCGTGCCTTTAAAGCTGTTTTCTGCCCTCTGTTCCCAGCATCACTGTGCTTTGGTTTGAAAATTTGTGCGCATAGTGAATCTAATTTGATTTTTATCACTTTTGTCTCCCTCTTTCTATTTTGCACACTACATTAGGCTTTTGTTCCAATGCAGTTAAAGGCAGATTTACTGTGCGATGAGACACTGCCTAGCACTGGCTGGCAGAGCTTCAGAGGAAAGACCGGTGTCACATAATAGATATGCTATTGATAAGCTGGGGAAGGTTTTGCAACAGGGAGACCCAGGAGAGCAGGGGTTGTCAACAACAGCAGTAAAACCTCTCGTATTTGAGCAGGTTCCTCTGGCTGGGGAGCTGCACGGCGCGCAGAGGAAGCGCTGGGCTCCCAGAGCTGCAGCGACCGTGCGGGGCTGTCGGGAAGGCTCCGAGGTGCTGACAAAAAGAGCAGCCCTGGTGCTGTTCAGTTACACCCTGATGCTCGGTTTCTCCTTTCCCTTTTTTTTAAACTCGCCATGTGTCGACCGACTGTGCTGCTTTTGCAACTTCCTGAAACACGAAGGTGGGGAGAGAAACAGCTTGTTTGTCGCCAGCGGTCTGTCCCGGCAGTGCTCTGGCACGCGCTGCGGGTCTGCCCCGGCAGAGCTGTGCATCAGCCCAGACCTGGACGGCTCCTCTTGTGATGCCACCTGAGGAGGTGCGTGTGAACCCCGCCTTCTAGACAAGATCAGGAATGTCCCGGCACGTTCTAAGTATAGCCACGATTGCTTTCCAGAGAAAAAGCTGCACTAATTTGTGTTGGCACTGATTTGGCGCGTTTCTCATGTGCCAATCATTATGCTATGTTTCCTTTGCCTACCCTCCCCCTCATCTCTGCAGTAAGAAAAATCAGGTTTATAGTGACAGTGGCATATCCATTAGCTATTATTTAAATGTATACAGAGTCACAGATGCTTAAATGTACTTAGATTCAAATGCCTCGAGGAGGAAAAGAGGACAAAAGATATTTTGTCACAAGATAATAAAAAGTACACAGTATAAGAAAAGCTACTGGTTAAACAATACTAGAAAACATTTTTTAAAATATTGTGGACTTTCAATATCTGTGTTTTTCAGTCTTAAGGAAAAAGACCACCCTCCCGAAGCAAGCAGAACGATGCTCAGAGAGGCAGTCCTAGAGGAGTAAAAGGCTGAGCCGGACCGGCCGGGATAAGCAGCGGGGCGCAGGAGCCCAGGGTCCAGAGCGCCGTCGGTCCTTGCTCCCCGGGCAGAACCAAGGTGCTGCTGTCAAGGGGAGACGCACCCGAGCGAGTCCCTGCGGGGGCTGAGCGGCCGGGGCCAGCGGACCCTCAGCGCGGCTCCACGTGGGGCTGCAGCTGCCACCCCACTGCCGGGGGCACGCTGCCTCCTCCCCGCTCCTCCCCATCCTCTTCCTCCAGCTGGCACCACCGCAGCGCAGTGACCCAGCTCACCGTGCGCCCGGGCTGGGGACTAAGCCTACCGAAAGCGTGCTGTGGCTTTTGAATCCACCCCAGTTGAAGAACCTGTGAAACGTGGACCCCTGAGGACTACACTGCTCCGAAACGGAAAACTTCATTTAGTGAGCACTCGCCAAAAACACAGCCCAGAAATCAAGGCGCTGGCCTCTCTGAAAATCAAGAGTTAGCTGTCTCCAAAGGCAAAGTGGAGACACAACTGCATGCTTTGGGTTTCAGCTCCTCAAACAGCCAGACAGGCTTTTTTATTCCTTTCGCTCCTAGGAACCACGGCAGCAGCCTCGCCTACCTGCACCAGGTCTGAGAAGGATCTCTGTTCTGTTGCACGGGGATTCCGCAGCGCTGAGGTGTGATACCGTTAGCTCTGCCCGTAAAACACATCTCCTCGGTGAGGACACAACCCCACGTTCCAAAGCACTGGCGTCTCAGGGGTGTGCGCTGGATGCAACAGCTCCAAAATCTGAGGAGCGGAGTAAAACACACACGTGTAAAGCAGGAATTCACCAGCGCGCTGCCAGCTGTCCGCGTGCCCGGACTCGGTGCGATGGTGCTGTCAGATCTAACTGGCAACCTCAACAGCAATACAAGCGACAACACAGCTTGCTCACAGGGATTCAAGGCCAGTATTACCATTTCTATGAGAGGCAACATTTTGGGGAGATTTTAATTTAAAATAAAGGCTGGGGTGAAGAGAGAAGAGCTCTTTCCTTTTTTAATTTAGCATACTTCAGAGAGGCGTTTAGCTCTTGAGAAAGAGATAATCCTGATAATCCTGTCCTGACAAAATGAAAATGAGAACAGACAGGGCGAGGTGAGAGGAAACAAAGGCACAAATCTCGCTAGAAATCACACCGCGCGTCGCCAGCAGAGCCCAGAACCGGTCCCAGACCCCCCTCGGTCCACGTCCCTTGCTCCAGGCTGCCCGGGGCAAACGGCACTTGGCGCGCGCTCGCCGACCAAGTGACTGCACGGCATCGATCAAGGGACGTACGCCGATTTATCTGCACCTGGCTACGAGGCCAGGCCAGTCTGCCTCCCACCGCGGCCTCACCAGCGGCTAACGCCCAGCTTCTTGGTGCACCGGGCCGGCCAGGGAGCGGGTCGCACCCCGCACCGCCCAGCAAGAGCAGCGAGACCCAGCGACCGGCCAGCAGAAAGCGCGGTGCTGCTTCGGGCGGCACACCGGGCTCGAGCCGGGCAGCCCCGGGACCAAGGCTGAGGTGGAGCGTGGCAGTCAGCGATAACAAATTAATCTTTCATTTCAGTTTTTAATTAAGTTCTCCTGCCTCAAAGCTGCAGAGAAAAATCCTGAAAAATATAATCCAAGAGCATAGTGAAGGCTGAAATGTCAAAGACAAGCAATATCCTGAGCTGCTGGAGTTGTAATTGTAATTTCATTATTCTAAAGGAAGCATCACAGTTTTCAAGGACTAACTCACAATTTTCTAGTGCTTGCAGTCTGACTTTCCGTATGACACATCAAATGTCAACCAAGTCGTACGTGTAAACCCACACTTCATTCTTGTCAGAAGATGCTGATTTACCTGCACTCAGGATATTATTTTCCCATCCTCTCTCACACTCACTACTCACTCTCTCTCAAACAACTCAAAAAGAGCTGTTTATATAGACCTTCTCATGTCACAGACCGAAGGAC
Source organism: Aramus guarauna (assembly GCA_013400195.1). Taxonomy (NCBI): domain Eukaryota; kingdom Metazoa; phylum Chordata; class Aves; order Gruiformes; family Aramidae; genus Aramus; species Aramus guarauna. The sequence continues at coordinate 3,138,785 of VXBL01002157.1, forward strand.
GTCTTCGACCCCCTTCTTTCCTTACCAACAAGTCTGAAGCCGCCCGTGCCCAGGCAGCATGACCTGAGCACTGCGGGGTCTCACAGCAGCCCCGTCTATAGTCACTGGACACACCACCCACCCTCCCATCTCGTATTTGCTCATCTTCTCATTCTCTCTGCACTCCGAAGTAGTGGAACAGGGTGTTTTCAGAGGTTTTGCCTGGGATTTTGGTTACTTTTTTCCCCAGGCAGATATGCAGATAGCCCAGAAATATTTACAGAAAAAGACTTAAAGTTGTGGCTAGCATTACCAGCTCCTTTCCCTTCTACTGGACTAAGGAAAACTGCTGGGAGATGCAGTCCTCTCCCAGTCTCCATCCTGGCAGCTGCTGTCTCTTGTTTCTGTAAGCCTTGGCATCCTTCCCGTGTCCCCTTTCGCTCCTGGTCTAGGTTCTTCCCAGATCTGTTTCATTGCCAGCTTTTGGCATCTAGCCCTTGGCATGCACTTAAGAGGAGGAAATTGAGCTGACACCAGCACCAGAGCCTGCTGCAGCCTAATAGAGAATATGCTGTATGAGCACAGACCCGGGCCAGAGCAGAGGGAGCACTATTTCCTGAGAAAATCACCCAGCAATGTCACTCGTTTCATAACCAGCAAACTTGAGCCAGGCCATAGAAGAACAGCATGCAAAACCCTGCAGCCCTTCAACTGCAAATGTTGTAAAAATGCTGCAAAAGCTCTGCATCAACACGGCAAGAGTTTTGCTGTAACATATTCTGCACAGAATTAAATACCGCTAATCCACAAATGGCTTGCTGTGTAAGTGCGTCTCAGGTCTGACCACGGGGGAGAGTCGTTGCTCCCTGCTCCCTCAGCCGTCACTTCTCATCCAAAACAGCTCCAGTTCACAGAGTATCCAGGTTGAAAAAGAAGAACCCGGTCAGCAGAAATAGCGACTGACACCTCCATAGTCTCCTACGATGTGAAAGCACTAGGGAATCGCTGGGCAAGGAAAGCCGCAAATTCGGGAAGACTGGCACCTTCCTAACGTTCACTGCCCCGTGCTGATTTACCCCACACAATAACACCCAATGACTGAACAACACTTTCCTTCCCACTCGGGAGCCACATCTGACATGATGTGGTGTAAGAACACAGGTCATTTTTCACTGCAGTCTTCACCAAAACGTAGGGAAGTTGGTCCCCTGGAAACTCTATCACACGTCCATGACATTAAACACACGTAACGTCACAAGTATAGCTTGCTACCAAGGCAAACTGCAAAGGGATGAACACACGCGTGGCTAACGGGTGTAACTCTTCGGAGGGATTTTAACACCCTTCAGACCAAAACCTTACAGATAGGAATTTGGGTGAATGACCTGTACCAGCAGTAAATTGGATTCACTGCTCCAAAAGGGTCATCCTCTGGCCCTGTGAAACAAGTCTGATGATCCGTCATGTGTCAGAATTCCAAAATAACGCATCTCGATTCTCTGGCTTCATTGTTTTGCAGCCAGGACAAATCACTGTCTTGCGCTGAAGAGATTCCTTCAAGCACGGGGCGAGGCACGCTGGTGGGGCAGCACCAGAAAGCGAGACAGCCTTGGACTGGGATCCACAGCCCAGGAGACTAACGGAACAGGAATTACTGTGATGACTGCAAGTATTTTGCATGAGCCACATTTGATGAAAAAAGTCTGCTTCTAACAGCTACGTAGTCATGGATATAGAACAAACAAATCACTAAATTGCACAAAAACAGTGAGAAAATTTAAACCTGGAGTTTGTTCTAGACTCTGCTCCTTGTGGAGTTGCACAACTTTCCCAGTTTCACTTTAAAATACCTTCATAATTTAATGCCAAATAGCTGGGGCTCAAGCGAAGTCTGGATTGCCCGCAGTTGATTTCACAGATGGAGTTCAACAATGTCTAACTCAGAAGGCATCTCCCCTTAGCCTCTCGAAAATGCAGGGCTGTCGAATCTGCTAAGTAATCAGTCAGATATCTGCTTAGAAAGAATATTCACCACAGCGCAGTAATACTGAAAAGTTCATACGTAAACCAGAACATGCGAGGGGTTTGTTTCTGGCCTAGAAGAGCACATAAATGTGTGAAGGATTCATACAGATCAGTGGCGCTTCATGAGACCCCAACGGTGACCATAGGTTTGGGATGGAAACTTAATTATCAAATCTGAGTTTTCATCTTTCTTATTTACATCATCTTTTTAAAATTATTTAGGATGAAGGCGTAGTAGTAAGTGTACATGTCATTCAGGATTACTTCTTTCCCTAGGAAAGGGAGGTCTGTCCACCCACAGAAGTATGAAACACAGATAACTCCCTGCAAGTCACCGCGTGAACTCTGCAAGTACCGAGGACCAAGGGAGCTGCTGTGCTTGGCCGAAGAACAAATAGTAGAACGGGCAGAGTTTACATGTTGCTATTTCTCATCACGATGCTCCCTGCACCACACTTCCAAAAGAGAAGGGGACCGCATGGCAAGCGGCACCTTCCCGAGAGCAATATTAAACACTGACAAGATTGATAAAAAGGTCACTCCGCCTGCCGGGGAGGGAGAGGAGAGTCCAGTGGCAAGGCACGTGCAACGACTCAAGCCACAGATTCGAGCAGCAACTGCCAGCACGTAGAATAAACACAGTGGAGAGGGAATGGGAGGGGAAAAAAAGCCACAGATTTTCCTCAACCACTCCAAAAGCTTTCCAGCTGGGCCTCGCAGGCAGCTCCCATCTGGCGGGCAGATCCTGAGCCCGCGCTGCAGCGGGGGCTGCGTCCTCCCTCCTCCCCGGCTGCCCCAAGGAGGTCGAACAGCAACCGTCCCGGGTGCCCTGTGCGCGGACATGCTGTCTGTTCTGCTGACTGTCAAGTGCTCAAGAGGAGATAACCGAGGTCTGCACACTTTGTTTGGGTCTTTTACTTGGTTTAAGCCAGCATTTACACCGCAGCAACTCAAAGCTGTTCACATAGAACGCAAGCAGAGAGCACGTTGCAAACTCCCTGTGTCGCTGTAGAAGCAATGTCGGGAACAGGAATCCCACTGTAACAGACATAATCGAACTCAGAACGAACGCAGGCAGGCTCCAAAACCAGTCACATGTGTGGGTGGTGTTCTTTTTAAAAAAAGCAAGACAGATATCACAACTTCTTTTTTTAATTTAAAATGGCCATTTCCCCTGTTCTTTTTATCTTTAAAGTGGGCGTGAAGGTACTGAACATTTTTTTAAAGAATGTTTGCAGAATTGTTCAGAAGTCTGGCAGCAGTCAGCCACATCTCTTACCAGCTCCTCTTTCCATTGTGCCTAGACGTAGAACAGAGATTTCTCGTAGCATCGCTATTTTGAACCCTCAGAACCTCGCACGCCTTTCTTCTTCCATCTCATGTTCCCTAGCGAGGGGGAAGCACACAGACGGTTTTCCACTTCATGCTTTCTTCCAGTGGTCTTTCCATGTCAGGAGTATTCTCTCCACATAATAATTTATTTTTAAGAAAGAGTGAAACCCAGATAGAAGCATCACCTGAATCGTAACATAGACTTCACTACTCTTCACGTACAAATGTCCTGAAAAATTACTGGTAAAGACATGCATTTTTTCATCTAGCAATCTCAAAGCCCAAAGGAACTTCATGCTCCAGGTTAATGCAGATGTGATGTGACTCTCAGGCAAGTCTTTTCGTCGCACACTGTTCTCACCTTGGTTACGTTCTCTGTTTCATACATCTGCAGCATTCAGACCTCTCACTGTCCAGATGATATTTCCTCTTGAGATGCACCTTTCCACACGAGATTTCTGATTTGCACATGCTAGTGCTCCCAGAGCTGAAAACAACTCTGTTAGTCAATGAGCATAGTTCCTGGACCGAACGGAGTACTTGCCATATCCCATTAAAAGGCACAGATGAATTTGGATAGACCTTGCGCTGCAAATGTTCTGTCAGGTTTCTTTGTGTGAGTTATACAGACTCAGAGTAAGATTCAGTCACTTCATCCATGGAAACCCCTTTCCGAGCGACTCACAGTAGGACCAGCTTCCATCAACACAAACTCCCGTCACAGGCTCTTCCTATCGGCTCTTCTGCTCTACAAAATCACAAGCACAGGCAGACGACTCCAAAAGTACATTTTTGTGCAAAACAGAATCCAAGCAGGTGATCAAACAGTTTGTTTCCATGTTAAAAGGCAGTTCAGGCTTCCCACTTAAAAGTAGTTATGTTTAAAAGAGAAATTAATTTGTACTAGCAGATCAGTTTAATAGATTTTTAAAAATAAAACCCAAAACGCCAGGATCCCCAAAAGGTCTTTTAAGTATGTTAGTGTGTGCCAGTCTTCTATCAATTATTCTTAACAGAAGAATTTCCATTTAGGAACATAATTTAACTCTTCTGCGTAGGACATATTTGAAGAAATCAGATTATAATTAAGTTAAACTGTTCGCAGTTGTATTCAGCTGCAATGCACACACAGTTTATGTGCAGGCTAAGATAATTCTCAGCAGAGAATTTGTCACAAAGGACACTCAAATTTTCACCAGCTTCTGCTGTTTAAGAAGTTGTAATTTCCCAGTAAAGCCAACAGAGCCTCACCGCGCCACGCACAGGCCATACGGAGTGCACTGTACTTATTAATTCCCAAGACATCCAACACCTCCCAGTGTAGTCTATTCAAAATGCACAAAAATAAGCTTGCTTTTTCTGCCATAGAAATGACTAACGATGAGTTGGAAACAATTGACTAGCCATGAACAAAGGTCTGCAACAACAGCTTTTATGTATGGACAGTTTTACTGACGGGTGCTTATTACGATGACTTCAGAGAAAGAAAGAGGTCAAAGCACATATGTGCCACCACATTGAATACAACAGCCTGGTTCTATAGAAAAGAGGCTGAAACTGATTTTTCTCAGCTCAAAATATCAGAGGTAGCAGGGCTGCTGAGCATCTAATACAGCTTCTGAATGTATGGTTTAACGCGACAGACGTTAGAACAATAGCTAGGAGTCTTATGAATCCTTGCATCCCCATCCCAGGGTCACAGAGAGTTCAATGGCAGGTAAATTAATAGAGAACTCTTTTGATATTGCAATACATTTAAGGTCTTGTAAGATTCCATCCTAGAAAATAATTAAGAAGATTTTATAAGATAGCTTTTCTGGGGGAAAAAGAAAAAAAAAAAAGAGAGAGAGACTTTATAATTCTATTCTGGGCCCTAAGTGGTATTTGGCAGATCTTTTAATATGCAAGCCTCAATTTAATTGCTATTAAATTAGTTGTTAGGAAAACAAAGCTTCACATGAAAGGTATTAGTAAAACACAAATGCAAGCTATGAAGATGTTCATCAGTGTGGTGGCATCACACAGAAGTTGTACAGTCTTGTAGCATCAGGATCCTTTTGCTCTCAGTTAGGAACCAATCAGACACATCAAGTGTAACAGAAAACACGACAATGCACGTTGTAGGGGCACCACGAGATTATCCCCCCTCCCAAATTCTGAATTAAGACTAAGAATTAAGAATTCTGAATTAAGAATGAGGAATGGGACTAGCAGGGAGTCTCCGGCTTCACAGGTCCTGTATCAGCAAGAGGAGTTTAGGTACCCACCTGTCCGGAAAGTCTCCTCCATCCCATGCTCCGTTAGTCTTAGGTTGAAGAGTGGGGAACAAACTTCTGGCATTTAATCTCAGTATTTATAGCTGCAGTTTAAAGGAAATAATGTTTTGACCTTTGTGCCAACATGGACAAAGGCAAAAGATTGTTCCTTTGCTTTTAGCTTTATAGTATTTTTAAATTGTGTTATCCTTCCACACACACCACCCACACACACACTACTTCCTTCTCCCATTTTTTTTTAAGAAAAGACAGTTCTAGATTTATCAAATTCTCTTACAAGTCATGCTTTTTAGACTATGCTGCTGTCAAATTTTGAGTACTCTCCATTGTTTGGAAGTGCAATGCTCAAAACCAGAAACATCCGAGGCCTGTTAGAGCCAGTATGAGCAGGCAGACGGCATCGTCCGCTCGCAGGTCGTGCCCCCCTGTTCATCGCCCCAGTGTGAGGATTGCCTTTTTTCACAACACGGCACCGTTGGCTCACACCCAGCTCATGATCCGCTGTGGTCCCGGGTGCCTTCCTCAGCAACGCTTGCTGGCCACTACGGGCTGCCCTGCGGCAGCCGCACCTCCTTGCTCAAGAAGAGCCTGCTCTGCACCCATCACTGCTGAGCAGCGCGCTGGTTTTTGGTTCCTTTCAAATCCTAATCCTCTCCTCCAGTGCTCCCGGAGTCCCTTCAAGCTCAGCGTTCTCTGCAAACCTCGTAAAGCCCTTTCTCCAGTCTATCATCCACACCGTTAATGGAAATACTGAACAGGCGTCACTGTCCTCGCAGCGCGGACAAAGGGTGGCGCAGACGACACCGGGTCATTACACAAACAGATGGAGTAGCCTCATGTGGGCATCCCCAGCCTGCACCCACGCCGGGTCCCACAGCATCCGCAGCAGGTGCCCGTGCAACACAACCCATCCCCTGCCACGCCATTTCCACGTGCCCACCGTGGGACAGGCAGGGACGGTGCCCTCATTGCAGGATTAGGCTGCACCAGCCACACCAACGCACAAAGCCCACTCTGTTGCACGATCAGCGCTCACACGTCTCACCACGTGGCACAGGACGCCCGCGCTGGGGTCACCGAACAGCAGGAGTGCCCTGGGGATGGGAGAGCCAGGAGCAGACTTCAGGCCAAAAGAACGTATTCTGGAGTTCAGATCGCGCCTGAGGGGCACGGGAACACCAACCTAGTGCAACACACGTGCTCTGGGCAGCTCGTTTCGTGAGGAGTCTTGTAATAGCAGGGAGACTCGGAGAAAGGCAAGGAGAGATTAGAAGAACCGACAAAAATGGAACTGTTTATCCTCAGCAGCAAATGAAGAAGGCATATTATAAAAATATATTAAAAGAAAAACACTCCAGAGACAAAGATGGGCAAAATGGAAGTTCATGAAAACAACAATAAATAAATAATAATAAATAAATAGATAAATAAATATAGTGGCAAATTTCAACAGCCATTAGAAAATGTGCTCCCTATCCCCTTAATACGTAATCAGACTGAGGAAAGTATTGTCAAAGACTATCAGAGGAGAAAAACCTCAGCAAAACTCAAGATAATTTGTTAGACTAAAAAGAGCAGAAGAAAAAATAAAAGTAGATGCTAAAAAAGAGACTAAATTTCATGCTCGGTGGCTGAAATCAACCTAATTGGTAACAACGGCGAGGTTTCCTGGCCTGCTCCAGAATCACCCCATTCTGGTCACTGAAGCAGTTTGCAGTGACTCAGAGATTCAGAAATGTCACGTAGGACCAGACTCTTTCAGCGAGGAGAGATCGTCCAGGCTTGGTTTCCACTCGGATGAGGTTAGCACGGCTATTTCAGGTAGGGTGAGGAACGCTGTCCCTAACAGGCACAGCTAACCCACCACTGATAGAAATCATTTCGAGCAATGAAAGGACCTTTGCTATTATGTCCAGGGAACTGGTTTTTGTGTTGAGGTTTTTTTTTTCCAAAACTGTTTGTTTCTTTTCTGCAAATACCCAAATACCCATGGGAGAGCCTGGCAGTCCACTCCACTGCCTTCACTCCATCGGCCGCCCTCAGAGAGGCAGAAACATCCTTCACCACTGGGAGGAACTTCCAGGCAGCGTTTCCCCAGAGCAGGGGAAGGCAGGATGGTTGTACCAGGGCTGTAGCGTCGCACGGGCTCCTCAGGCGTCTCCTGCACCCAAGCACAGACCTGGCACAGCACCTTTCACGACTTGGGCAACCACAACTTCAAACAGCCAGAACACCACATCCTCGCCAGAGCTGCAGAAAGCCACGGGGGAGCTAGCAGTACAGTCGGAGGAAAGATGGAGCCATAAAGATTTAAGTTTAGCAGAATTTCTTTTATTATTAGAGGGCAGAAGGGGTAGGGGGTTAAATTCAAACCAAAAAGTTTCCATGGGGTTTATTCCCCACTCCTCCCACTACAGCTATTATTAGACCAACTGAAAGCATTTTGCCTTCAAACTTTCCCTCATAAAAGAATTAAACAGATTTCAGGTTCAGAAACATACATATCCTGTGATAGCGCATTCATTAAAACAGCCAGAGGCTGCGATTTGAACAGCAGTAACTGGGACAAGCAGATCTCCCGTTTAGATTCTCATTATTACAATTCCCTTTCAGTTCAACAACTTTCTTAAAGTATCAGAGAGAAAGCAGAAGATTTGCTTCCTTTAAATTATCCATCAGTCGGTGGCAATGGCCTCTTTCTGCAGCCCTTCTCTTGTGTGTGGTCTTGATCAAGCCGCTTTATTTAAAACACATGAATGCAGCCTGCTCGGTCTGAAATGCTGACTGAAGCCGAAACACACATGAGAAAGCCGCAGGACAGAGCCGAAAAGTCCTTCTGACTCAGGCACCTCAACAGGAGGCAAGTTCTTACACACACATAGTGCCACACATGAAAATTAAAATCAGCTAGCAGGTAGCGGCCAAGACGTGTTTTGGTAGAAGCAGAGGCGGTATGCTGAGGAGGGAAAGGGCCTGTCCCTTCAGACAAAAGTGGAACACGCTGATACCTGCAGTCTGCGTGGACTTAGACAGCAAGTCCGGCACTCTGGGCTGCATCCGCGACCGCGGCCCCATGGACATGGTCCATGCACCAGCACCGCAACTTCACCTCTGCACCCAGACATGCTGCTGCCCTGCGCACACTCCTGTGCAGAAAGCCAGGACTTTGCTGCAAGTCCAGTAGTGCACAAACCCTGCACCAGCAGGAGACTTAAATGGTCTCCTGATGAAAGAGTCAGTGAGTTTACATAGAGCATTTAATAAATTCTGAGTGCAGGGGACAGTGCTGCAGCCAGGGTAACACCATTCACAGCACCAAGATCAAATACTGTTTTTTTTCCCAGCCACATATGCTGGTCCTGTGGGGAAGTTTTGACTGATGATGGAAGGACGTGACAACCCAACAAGACTAGGAGCTGCTGCTTCTCTCAGCAGCCACCTGATGAGGTTTAGCTGTTTCCAGCAAAACCTCCCAAGGACACAAACTCCTATCATTAATGGAGAACGTTTTACAGACCTAGGCAAGTGCTGGCAGTGGCTCGGCAGATGCACTGCAGTAATTTAACAACCTCCTCTACTGACAGCAGTGAAGCCTGGGTATGTTTTATGGGAATTTATGCAGAGGAGCTTTCACTCTGCATCATGGCAGGCAGGGAAGCCATCGCAGCTGTTGTCCAGTGAAGGCAATTTCAACAACGGACAGATCGAACGTTGCACAAACCTGCCTTGGGTTTTTAAAGACCCTTTTTACTCAAAGATCCTATCACAGGGTGTCCTATCACAAGGAACAAATGTGTTTGTGTGTACCACACCTGCCCCCTTTCTCTTCCCCAAGGGAAGTGAGCCCAGGTACAAAGACAGAAAATATTAAAAATATGTTGTGGTTTTGCTTCCAGAGCTGTTAAAAATAAGTTTTGGGATTATTGCTTTTCCAATCTTTAAAACTTATGCAAGCTCAGCAGGCACTTTGGCAAATCCCCGTTTTCTGGATGTCAAAGCGGATCCAGGACGATGAAGTTGTATTCCCAATGGGAAGAGCAAGAACTCCCAAACTGTGCAACCTCTTCTCTTCCCCCCACAGGCCACCAAGACAGCACAAAGGCCTGGACCCCATTAGACCTGTGTGACTGGTTTGCAGCTGATGCCACAGGCTATCTATCCACACTTCATTCAGACATTACCAGCACCGTCTGAAGTTAAAATCCCATGAAAAAATTTGAATTGTAAACTACTTCATCTTTGCCTTCTTTTTTATTTATTTGTGTAAGAATTTTCTCTTTACTAAGTTATCTCAAAGTAAACTTGACTGTCAGTTAGGAAGTAGATGCTTGTAGGTTAAAAGGTTAGCTGAACAAATCCCAGTACTTAACCCTCACTTCTGTAGTAAATCCATGGCAACTTTCTGTGCAGCAGGGACGTGCAGCAGAAGAGGGAGTAAAAGCAGTCCCAAGAAAGCAGTCAGCAAGAGTGACATTTGCAGAGGAAGTGGTAAAGCTGCTGCCCAAGGTGCCTGAAAGGAGTGGTTTCTTAAAGAGGTTACAGAAGGAAAGAGCCTGACACCCTGACACACGTTTTTCACTGAAAAGCTTTCTGTACTGCTCAGAACATTTTTATATTGGAAGAGCAAACTTTTGATTTCACTTCTCAATGCATATATTTCAATACAAAACTAGATGCCCGGCAAGTTTGCTATTACTCCAGAAGGAATCAAAGCAACGAGAATGACAGCACTGTTCAGCCAGCCAAAGGCCGTTGGCAATGCACCCACGCCGCAGCAGAGCAGCCACCGAAGGTCCACCAGAGATGTGCGTTAGCAGTGAGTAAAGTGCTGGGATCGAAGAAGTGACAGGGAGTTTAAATCAGGATTCAATTCTCTAATCTAAGACAGTTATTCAGGATACCCCAGAAGCAACAACCAGAGCAAAAAAAAAACCTGATCCAGAGGTCAGAAAATCATGGTGCTGGGCCTTCTCATGGAGCCTGCATGCTGTCATTTACAAAGAGGCGTTTAATCACCATATCTGAGCAAACTAATCCATGAGTCCCAAAGTCTCCTCTCTAGGTGAGCAGTTCCCACCGAAGGAAACCACACATCTGCACCCCTGGTAGGAGCATCAGCCCCACGAACGCTGCCTCCGTAACTCTCTGGGTGCACTAGAACTACTGTACAAATCAAATCAGTTAAAATCCTTTTTGGGGATGAAAACCTTCTCATAAAGAGACGGCAACTTAATAGATTAATCAGAAGGAATACCAGTGAGAAGATTTGAGGTGATTCAGGCAAGGAAACTGCAAAAGCCACAACTCCAGGGTCCTTTTCTCAGCCTTGACATGTTGTATGATCTTCAGCAGGTGTTGAAACACTCAAGCCTTGGCCAAGACCTGGGAGCAACTCTGACCCATCAACACGCAGATACCAGCCAGGCAGTTTCTAGAACACTCCAAAGACTCTGGTTGCTTCTTTTGGAGACTGATGTCTATTAAGGAATCAAAGAAAGACAGAGGTTTTTGGTTTTGGTTTGGGTTTGTTTTTTGTTTTTTTTTTTTAATACATCAATCAGTGTCATCATAGCAATAAAGACAGCTTTCAATTTAGCTACTAACTTATCGTACAAGAAGCTACAAGTAAAGTTTAGCTTTTGATTTTTCTTTCACAGTCTTCCTGTTCAGAAAAACAAAGCTTATTTCAAAAAGAAGACCAGGACAACTCAGCTTGGTCCCCGCAGAGCACGGTTTGTGGGATTTTTGCTACTCTCCTCTCTTCTGTTTAGTAACGAAGGTATCATCATTGTCCATTTCATGTTAGAAACCTGCCATTCTTTACTCTCAGTTACTCAAGCTTAAGTTCTTGTCTAATGAATCACTCGCATTACAAACACCAGGGAAGTTAAGTGACTAGCCAGTGAGTCACTGCTGTCATTCTTAGACCCTATTTGATTGCCTCAGAGTCACGGGCAGTGCAAACCGTACACATCCCCACTAAACGGGCATGGCAGCGCTCTGTCGCCTCTTGGCATTCGGCTACACAAAACATCAATCAAAGGAAATGTCCGTCCATTGTCCTCTGCGCGGTCCAGGAGTCCTCTGCTGCCAATTGGTTACTTCTGCTCTCTCGTACCCTAATAACTATGATTTCTATGTCAGACTTTCTTGCTGTGCAGAATGTTCCCTACCGTATTTTCATCTCCCTCCATACTGCCAATCTCACTGTGCGTATTACTTTACTATTGCTGTTGTTGCAGAGAACTTTTCTGTTCCCAGTAAGCAGCTACATGAAAATTACTGACAGCAATGGATGAAAGCACAGCAAGGCTCTCCTTGGCCAAGGAAGGGATGGAAAGCACCGACAGGTTATAAGAAGTACAATGAACTAGAGTCCAGTAACATCCGGAATGTCCTTCTCCAAAACTGGCCTAGCAGTGTTCCCACGTACTAGAAACATTTCACACATATGGGAAGCAATAATTGAGTTTTACCTCAGGTTTAAACTTGTAATCTGACCAGCTGCAGGAGCTGGAAGAGAGAAATCTCTCTGCCGCGTGCCAGGGCCTGGCGATATATTCATACGGGGAATGAGAACAAAGATTCTGCTGTTTCAGATGTACCTCTGTATAGAAGATCTAACTTATCAGGGCCAATAACTTGATCCAGTATAAGGAATTCTGCAGTCTTAATCCAGGGGGTGGCTTTTCTGGCTGGAACATTCTCCTTTTCACATAAAATCACCCCTCAAGGAAACAACTTAGACTCCGACCAGCAAGATACAAGAAAGAACTCTGCTCCAGAGCTTTGGAAAGTAGTATCAGGCATGCGCTGTATTTAACAGACCTAATACTGAGTCCTTGTAAATAAAACCAGTAAGAATAATTAATCATGGGAGCAGTTTAACTTGCACATGAAGGATTCTCTACCAGTTGATGGTTTTATGTGAAGGTAACTTTTTCAAAACTAAGCTATAGGCAAACAGAAGATACAGGCTGGATGCAGGAATTACTGAGTGCAGATTCATGTAACAGACCTGACTAGAAGTCACAAAAATGGCTCCGTCCTTAAAAGTAAAGTTCAAAGAATTTTACATTGCTTTTAAGGTAGTATGCCAAACCCACACAGCTGTAAAATATATCAACATCTCCTGATGTACTGATGTACAGTAGTGAAGGAGCTTGATTTTTGCCTACAAGATCCCACGTAGTTCTCATTCTCAGTGTCACTAAGGATCCCAATAAAAATAAATGGCTAAGGGATCTATTCTGTCAGGATACAAATTGGAAGAACCTATTCTCTTACATCCGTGCCTGGAATTGTGCTTCCAGCATCAGGCTAAGTCAAAGCCTACTTTCCAGTTAGCTAGCAAGAGCCCCAATTGGGTGGTTTCTGATGTCAGTAATGGACCGGTGTAGGTGTTGCTTTGAAACAATGAAAAGCCCAGCTCACTCTACCTATTTAATAGCTTCAAGCTGTTAAAACATTAATATATTTTTAAAAAGCACCCTCTGGAGCCAGTGGACAGCCCTGTGAGACATCACATATGGCTTCAAGAGAACAAATCTGAAGCCACAGACATCTACTCTGTCCTCCAGAAAATTATCTCTCTGAGGCCAATGGTTACAAGTCCTCAGAGATGGATTTGGTAGAACTGGAAATCAAACTCACCTTCTCCAGGTTCTTCTAAACTCTGGGGCTTGTTGAGGACTGAGCCCACAAACCAACAGCCAGAGCAGCTCAGGTCCTTCCTCGGGGACAGGGTTATGGCCAGAGAGCATGCAGGCTGCCTGCAGTAGGAAGAGAGGAAAAACTGCTGGGAAGCAGAACACAGTGTTTGGCATTAACTTTTAGGAAAAGAAATCTACTAAATTACATTTGAAACCACTGATCAAACCCCATTTCATTTCTGAAATTGCTTGCCTAACTGGTATTATTTTGCTTTCCATTCCCAAGAAAACAAGCCTGATCCAATTAAATCCAGCCCTATTATCAGCTAGAGTAATTTTCCCTAAGGGGAGTAGGAAGTGTCCTTCCTCCTGCAAAGCTGAATTCATCTCAGCAGGCCCTCACCTGCTAATCATCAGATCTTTAGTGATGAAGAAGTGAAGCAATTATCATCTGATGGCTGTTACATTAGTGTAATTGCGGAGTCTTAGGGAGCGGTGGATGAAGTGCCGGGAAGTGCCACGTCCCAGGATGGGACCCCAGTACCTCCGGAGGTGTCAGACCACCGCAGGGGCACAGGGATGGCCCTGCAGTGCCTCCACCCAGGGCACACGTCTCCTGGCACGCTGGGGTTTAATGCACGGTAAACGCTCCACGTGTCAATCAAATGAGGTGCCAGTGATTCACGTTTGGCTTCAGACTGCACAGAAAGGTAGGGCACGTGGAAATCACAGACCTTTACAGGAGAGACACACACTGCCTTGCTCCAAACACCAGCCATGGGTGCTGACTGGCTTGTTCGTGGAGTTTTATCAGGGTGTCTGGCATCTCTGGGCTACTCGGGGTTCAAACATCTTTTTGCTCTCTTTCTCATTGAGCATTTATTTATCTACCACAGTATTTGCACACCTGGTAGTTTCATTGAATCGCTTCTCAAAACTCCCGAGGCAGAGGAGTGCTATCTGAGACATTTTAGAGGTGGAGCACTACGACAGAGAGGATGTTTTCAGATATGTCTAAATGGCTTAAGAGGCTAAACTCCATTTGCAGTGTGCAATCACACTGGAGCTCAACACTCTGAAAACCACTGGAATTTGGGCTTTAGGTAGGTTGCTTTATTATAAAGTATGGTGTAAGTGCTTTGCTGCCAGGGGGATCCACAGTTCAGACAGGGGCGTGCAGACAGGCTCCTTCACAGTGCCACAATGGAGGGGAATAATTAAATACTCAGAAAGGGACCTAGAAAGCCATCTAAACCGAAACTAGCAGCAGGAAGTGCAGAGAGGGGAGGTATCGTTCGAGGCCTAAAGCAGTTAGATGCTTCTGAGTTTTCATTTGAAATTCCCCTGGCCTGTGGCACATAAGACAAATTACCTTTTCCTCCAGAAAAATGGCTTTCCCCACTGGCTGGAGCACACCACGCTGCTCTGCCAGGTTTGGGGTGGAGCTGGAATCCAGGTCAGCTCTGTCCCAGGGAAGCACCTTGGCTCCAAGACCAGTCAACGGTCCAGTAAGCACCAACACCCAGAGAAGTAACTGCAGCAGCAGAGGCTTAACCCCACCCCCACCCCCCCCTGGCTGGAGCAAACAGCGAGGGCAGCCAAAGACAAGACTTCTCTAGGTCATGTAGAAAGGAGCTTTGACAGACCCTCTCCCTCTTGTCTTGGTTGACAAGACAAAAGAGAGCCCATGAAGCTAACCACAAAAGGTCTCAATATCTTTCTTTTGGGAGGGGTTGAGGTGGAGGGGAGGTATGCTTTGATTTAAGCAAGAGATTGATATCTCTGGATCAGTCTCCATGGGCAAGTTGGAGAAAGAGAAGGTCTTGTCTGAGAATCCTCCCAGGCCTTGGGCATGAACTGATGAACAGCTTCAGGAATTCAACAGTTGTGTTCATGTCTGCTGACAGAAATTTAGGTATCTGTGGCTTTTTAGGTACCTACAAGATTAGGCAAGACTTTTCAGTTGCTGGAGGTACCTAACAACTGGATTCAATGCCGAACAACTGCCTTGCACGCATTCACAGAGAAGGAAAATGGTAGCTCAAGAATTTGAGACCAGGTTGCTGGAGCTGGGAGTTACCGCTGCCCTGCTCTTTGAACAAAAGACCAGCCCAATCCATTTCACAGAATCATTGAATCATTGAGGTTAGAAAAGACCCTTAAGATCACCAAGTCCAACCATTAACCCAGCACTGCCAAGCCCACCACTAACCCATGTCCCCAAGCACCACATCTACATGTCTTTTAAATACTTCCAGGAATGGTGACTGCACCACCTCCCTGGGCAGCCTGTGCCAGAGACTGACAACCCTTTCGATGAAGAAATTTTTCCTAATCTCCAATCTAAATCTCCCCTGAAGGGAGGCTTATTTTTTGCCAGAAGCAAAAAATACAATCCAGATCTGTATTTGCTGAAATAACTCTTTTCCTGAATGTGCTTTTCAAATAATTTAATTTTCAAAAACAGATATTCATTCAAAATCAAAGGAAACCTTAACAATAATGGGATCTTGCTCATTCATCCTCAAATAAGGCCTCAGGCTCCAGTTACCTGTGAGTACAGCTTTTCAACCACCCCTGCTCCAATGGAGCAATGGTCTATAAAAATCTGCACAAGTCTGGAATACCTTGCGAACCCATTTTTAGTAACATTCAGCATTATACGACTATTCATTTTGTTGGCATTTCTCTTAACAGCAACACACACAGTGCAGTAATTTCCTGTCCATGTGCAAGACCCATATATAGGGCTCACTGGTGGTGTGCAGTGCATTAGTTTTCATTAACGGTAAGCTGATATGATCTCTGATATGGAGATCTAAGATAGCTCACCAGAGGGCGAATGCTTTATGAATGTAGGAAGAGATATAAACAGAGCAAAAGACTACTATTTCTTGAGTTTCTTCTGATTTTGATTACCACAGCGAACCCAGGATTACCTTGAGATGAGCCTCAAACATATCTAGTGAAGCCAATGAGTTTATCCCAGAAATTAATTCACTGTACTATTTTCAGACGTATTTTGAAAGAGCTATGGCTAAATAAGCAGAATATAGAAAGTCAGTCACTCATATAAATGTGTGATTTTCTTCATATCCACAAGAAAATGTGTGGAACTGTGGTTTTGCTGTTCCTGAATTTGGATCTAAAATGTTTCGTCACCACAACAGAGAGATAATCCTGTTCTGTCCTGCAGTGTGGCATGCTAATACAAGGACAGAGACACAGCTGGGAAATGTTACGTATTTGTGATTTGCCAGAAACAAAAAAGGTCTCATGCAGCACCGAGTTGGAGGGAAAAACCCACGCAGAATAGATTTGTGCTAAATCCAGATAAGATCTACACAGCTCCCACTACAGCACGGAATAAAGGCAGCAGCGTGGTGCTAGTGGTAGCAGTGCTGATTACCATGCTGTTTCCGCAGGACACAAAAAAGTCATTTCCAGCTATCTGGTAGTTCCCAGAAAGACAAAGAGTGCTGACTGTTTTGAGAGTGCTGATCCTACCTGAAATCAGTCCTTCTAATCTGTTTGTGTTTTCCTTCCTCACTGTCTAATTGGCATTGTTACTGTGGTTCCCTCTCAGCCAAAGAACCATTTCTAGGATGGTTGAAATGCTTCTTTCCATTCAAGGACATTTCAGGTAACCAACTCCATTGGCCCTGACGTTTAACTCACAAAGTCTCCATGAACTACCTCAAATAAACGAGTGAAGATAACAGTTCCTCTGCTAACAAAGTTAGGTGCAGTATGTCTGGAACCAAGGATGCTTGTTTTTTTCCACCAGGCACTGGAGGCTCTCCGCAGGCAGGACCCTGAAAACCCTGACTGTTTCATCCTTCCAAACAGCCTCCAAGAGCACAACGGGACTCAGGGCCAGGTGAACCCAGAGCCATGAAAACTGAGCGACACCCAGATCACTTTGCCGGACCCAACACTCACTGCTGCTATGACCTAGGAGGTCAAAACCCAGGAGATCTTTGGACAAAAGACATCAGAGAAGCGCTGGCTGCACGTCATTAATGTAGACAGGCTTTTGCTTGACCAAAGGACCACCACATCTGGAGTGACATGTGGCAGTTTACATGGGACTTTGCTATGAAGGTGGATGCAAACGATTCGAATTAATCATGATGTTTAATTTGGATTAATTGTGATGTTTTTCAGTCCAAACCAAAAGTTGCAATGGTTTGAAGCAAAATTCAGACACTGAAAAAGATCAGCTGTCACACTTTAAAGGTTTTCTTTGATGCAGATTTCTTAGGATGATATATCATGGATATTAGATTGTCCTATCCTCCAGCTTTTCCATGATGGCCTCGAATATTTAGGGGTCCCATTACTCCTTAATGCTTTCTTAAAAACGGTGCTGCTCTGAGGAGCCCCACTTGTGTTTTTCTCTCCAGGAAGACTCAGCTCCTCTTTAGGTATGTCTTAGGAGGCACAGGCTTTGCAGCTCTATGTTGAGGGACTGATTTGGAAGAAAACATATGTCCTTGCTCAAAGAACTTTAACCCTTGCAAAACCAAGTGCAGGATGGGATTTACACAACACATCCCTGTTACTGCAAGACAAACCGTACTGGTTCACACCAAATTAATTCACAGCTCTGAAATGAACTCAGTATGAGCGGTTTCTCCAGGCAAGGCAGGTGCAGACAAAACTTTGTGCTTCATTACTGGAAATTCAGTGCCATCTCTAATACTGTTTATGCCCTACCAAATTAATCAAACTGATCAAAGAAGTTAATTTCAGTTACTCTGGTCCAAATTAAGCAAGATCTTTGAACACCTTTCGCTGCTTTCGTGAAACTGTTAGTGGTGCAAAGTCCTACATGCACATGAAGTTTCTTGCTAGATGAGGCTCCCTCAGCAGAGTTTTCATTTAACAAACCTCGGTTTCTCTGGGCCGAGGTGTACGTGACACAGTGCTGAATGGCTTGATCAGTCTGACATTTTAAGCACATCTTTTACATTTTGTAGTATGAGCTTCTCATTCTTGTATCCCCTTATCACTCATCTGACTTCCTAGAACATGCAGCTCTGCAACCACCAATGCTGCCCATACAGAAGTTGCTAATTGTGGCTTATTTGTGTATGTGCAAAATCTACTGGGGACAGGAAAGGCAGGACGGTCTCCTTGTTAACAAAATACCTCCAGAAATAAGGGTTTGCAATACAATTTCTCACTTTAAATTGTTAACTTGGCTTATCATCTGCTAGCCTCAGTTCACACCTCTTCTGACTAAGGGGCAGGGCTCACCAGTGCTACAATAAATACTAATTCTTCCCAATCCAATAACCATTAAGTTGTCAATTCACTCCTCTTCTGATCTCTGGATCTCAAAATAACATTACTCTATACTTCAGCTGGAGATTCCCAAACACTCTACCATATTATCTTTCTCTCCCACAGATGGAAATAGTAAAACTCGAGAAAAATTAGCTGACTCCATGAAGAATGCTGCTGACGAACGGCTTACCAGTTCTGCCTCCCAGCCCACTGCTCTACCAGCCTTGTGCGAGGAAGAAAAGCCACAAGGTCTCAATTCCCCAGACCATCGCTCTGTCTGCCGCACTGCCCAGCACTCCTGGTCTCAAGAGCAGGCTCTTGTCTAGCATGCTAGAAGGCCAGCACTGGAATTTGAAACTGCTCCAAGGGTACACTGGACCGTGCCAGCCCCTCACCACCAGCACGGAGGGGAACCTGCTCTTGCAAGCTGTCTGACTGACAGCGGCTTGCAAACACACAGCCATTTCAATTTGTCACACTCCATGCTAAAAACTCGCCCAGCCCCATGGTTTTTTGCTGCAACTCCACTTGCTACAGTGCACAGTGCATCCTTCTGCCATTGTCCTACAGGCAGCCAAGGATTCATTTGCTTGATTTTTACTTTGGAAATTCAGGACTGCTGGCCAAGGGACTCCAGAGACTTTCTGGAGAAAACTCTGATCCCTGCAAAATAGGGGAACGGTGGTACAAAACCGGTCCAAAAGTGGCAACGGAACTTTTGAGAAAGGAAAATACTTGCCTGAGTTGTTTGAGGTTCTTGGCGTTTTTGTTTGTTTGCTTGCTTCATTATCTGTAGTCAAACAATATTTTTGGAAAATCATACATTTCTGAAAGATTTGTCACCTGAGTTGCCTTATTTAGGTATGAACTGAAAGAATTCACCCAGTTGTCTAACAGGTCACCTTCAAAAAACCCTGAACACCCAAAAAAGCCAGAAACACAGAATCTTCTCACATGGAAAGCTAGTAACAAAAATTAGGAGAAAACCTCAATTCATCATATAGAGGTCCAAGCCACACTCTTTTAAAACAAATTTGCAAATTATGCTTAAGCCACTCTTCCAAAGTCACACAGCAAGTCAGTGGCAAACTAACCATATAGCTGCTGTGCACAGTCATATGGCTATTCTGAGGTACAGGACAATGCAAAATCCAGATTATTCTTCTTTTATGTTCATCTTATAGTCCCACTTATAGCATAAACTAGTGCTTTTAGTAAGTTCAGTTTATTGTAAATGTTCTTCAGTTATGCGCCAATGAGACAAATAACATACTCCAGGATAATATTAGGACACTTTTTTTAGATGGATGGTTGCTATTTCCATCATTCTGTTGATTAACCCTGAAGAGTAAGAGTGAAGAAAACCACCATATCCTCAGGGATGCAGCCCGCTGTCTGAAGTGTGCCTTCCAAATGGACAGACTCAATTCACCCGGCGTACAAAATCTTCCAGAGGAATGGTCAGCAATGTTCTTCTTCAGGTATGTACTAAACCAGCCATGAAATCGATGCTGCCAGCTCACCAGGAACTCCTGTTGTCTGTAAACAAGTCCAACAGATCTACCCAGCAGGTACCTTCTTGCTTTCACTGAACATCTCTTCTTCTAGGAGCCAATTCCATTTCCTGGCTCTGGGAAAGGGGGTTCATAATGGACATGAAAATACAACTCTGATTTTGACTTGAAGACAGTTTGTCATTTTTTCTCTCCTACCAAAACACAGGTCCGATATTGTCTAAATGGAAAAAATATATTGGCTGTTTGGATAAATGAGAATACATGTGATACTACCAGACTGACAAGACGCACTGACTCCCACAGAACGGCACAGCAAGAGTTCCTTTTTCCACCTACATTTGCAACACTACGTCCCAGCTTACGTATTTATGCAACACCAATTACCAACATATCTAAGGTCTGCTTCTACAGAAAGAGACAGAAATGAGATAATACACAGTTGAAGACCAGGGAGGTCTACCTCACAGTCACTCGAGAAGGCTTTGAAATATACAGGAGCTTTCTATAACCAAGGGCTGATCAAAGAATGAGAATTAAAATACTTCAATTCCACAGAAACTGTTCTGAGTTTTGCCAGGATCAGCTCTCTTCTGTCCCATGAAGTGCTGAGCAGATGCCATCACTGCAGTGCATCCCACGTTCCCACTGAAAGCAACTGCAAAATTCTCATGAGGGTTCAAAAAATGCAGCGATTTTGGTGGCAGCCAGGGACACTCAGACACTCACAGGGGAGGACTGCCCTCTAATTCCCTGTATGGGACCCTTCTCAGGATAAGATCTTAACAAAAGTATTAATCCAGTTACATGTACTGTGCTGCCCATGTGCCTCCCACATAGGAGGGTTTGTCCTGAATCCCTAGGCGAAAATTTCTCCTTACACCCACTGTCACACATTTTGCTGCGTGGTGCTGGTTTTGCGTCTGTCATTCATAAAGGGAATATCTCCACCTATTTAAATTGAAAGATGTTTCAGCCTTACATTTACAGAGCATGTCAGGAGTTTTTAGGAGGAAAGCTGCAAGCGAAGTGTGGTATTATTTTAAGAAACAGTCTTGCATGGTTTTAGACAAACAGATGTCTTCAGCTACTGTGGGACTTGGCCACTATGGTGCTGGCCAGTTCAGCGCTGCGGTGCCGTGTCCATGCTGCTCTGCAGGCATGGAGCCCATCAGCGGGACGCTCTGTATTGCGCTAGCCAGCAAACCACACCGATGATATCTACAACGTAGAAAATGCTGCACTAAAGGCATAGTGTCCCAGGCTACACCAGCAGTCAGCAGGGACACACCGCATGGGAATATGCAGTTTGTGCAGCCACCGTCACACCCCGTATCACAGTGCTGTCACCACACTGGAAAGATCTTGCAGGGTGTCAGCTACAGTTTAGAAGAAGATGCAAACACGCCCAAGAGATTCTCTCTGCTTCAGCTTATTTTTAAGTTCTCATCAGAGAAGCCATTTCACAGAAACTGTCTCCAGTATGTTTATGACCCAAATTCCATGGTTATAATTCTATACTTTCAGACTTGAATCACAAGGTAAAAATAAACCAATGGAATGAAACCCACACCTCCCCTCTCTGACACACACTCACATCCACACTTCTCATAAAAAGCAAAGCGATGCTTCAGAAGGTTTAATGGCAAGAGCAGTGCTTCAGGCATCCTGCTTGTTATTAAAATGTCACAGTGGAATCAGAACCTAGGTAGGAAAACAAAAACAGTGCTGTTGCCAGTGTATGCTGCAACTGCGAAAGAACAAGCTGCAGGGGCAAGTTGTGTTTACATTTATAAATCAAATGCTGGGAAAAAGTGAAGACTAGGAGATTTAAAGAAGAGAGGAGGAGGAGGAGGGAGAACAGTGCCTCTGTGGCTTCAGGCTGTTCATGCTTTGCCACACCGACACAGTCATGGCCATAAGGCATTTTGGGCAGCCTGTCTCTTTCTTTCCGTGTCTCCTGAAAAAAAACCACAACATTTTGCAGGTGGTGTTTTATTTAAAAGTCAATTCTCGCGCTGGAAACATGCCAAAGACAATAGCTGAAAGATCAAGGAAATTCAGTACTTTTTATAATGAAAAAAAAAAAAGGAGCAGAAACGCGAACAGACGCACGGCCTTCACGGCTCCTTCCTGCCTCCCCTGCATGTTCTCCCTGCCCACCCGAACACCTTCCCCACAGCAATATTGCTCCCTGGGCGACGGGCGCAGGCCACCGCTGCTTCACCGAGAGCCTGGACGAAGACGGAGGGGCCGTTGCAGCCGGTTGTCCCGCACGGCCGCCGGTCTCCTCAGGCGGGGGACGAAACCGCTTCCGGGCCGGGCGCCGCGTCCGCGCACTGGCGGCANCCCTGGGGGCGCTGCCGCCGGTGCGCGGACGCGGCGCCCGGCCCGGAAGCGGAAGGGGCCGATCGGGCTGCGGGAGATCCCGGCCCGGAGGTGACCGTTCCCCGGCGTCTCCTCAGCGGCGGGGCATGGCGGAGGCGGCCTGCGGAGCTGGGGCTGGTACGGCCGCGGGCCCGGTTGAGGAGGGCGCGGAGCTCGCGGCCGTTATCGGTGCCACCGTGCCCACCGGGTTCGAGCAGACGGCGGCCGAGGAGGTGCAGGAGAAGCTGGGCTCGGCCTCCAGGATCAGCAGGGACCGGGGGAAGATTTACTTCGAGGTCCCGGCCCGGAGTCTGCCGCAGGTCCGTGCGGGATGCCCGCCGCGCTCCCCGTGCCCTGGGCGGCGGCAGCTCCCCGCCGGGGGCGGCTGTGCCCGCTGTGGTGCCCGGTCTGGCCGCGCCGGACGGCTCTGCTGGGCCTCGCCCCGCGGAGGCTTTAATGAATGCCAGGGACAGGGTCCTGCCCGCCGTGAGACACACCTTCGGTTAGAGGCGTTCGTTACGGCCCCCCCGTCAGAGTTCTGCCCTGGCCGTCTGGGCTTCCAGAGCTGTGTCTAGATCTGGGGTTGAGGGGCAGGTGAAGTCAAGGACCGGGCGCTTAAATCAGTGCGAAGAACGCTTCCTTCTGGCTTTGCACGTGAACCGGTAACCCCGTATAAACAAAAAAAGGGGAAAAATGCGGTGTCGTAAATCCAGCTGCAAGACGACAAAGCTCTAGTTACGATAAACAAATCCCCTAGACGTACGTGGCTAGTGGCACAACACCGTGGTTTCTCGTTTCTTCTAGGTCCATCGTCTGCGGTCAGTGGATAACTTATTTGTTGTTGTTCAGGAGTTCAAAGACTATCAATTTAAAGAAAACAAGGTGAGTTACTTCTCATTTTTTCAATCAGTTCTGGGTTCTGGAGTGTTGTGGTTTTTTTTAATTTAAGACTAGTTTCAGAAGCATTCTGTTTCTTGAACAAGGGGGTTTTATTTTATTTGTGGCATTATCCCAGTTCCTCTTTGCTGGCATGTAAAGTGGAAGTATAGTTGTGTTGTCCGACATAATTTCTTCAGTTATATATGTTGCATAGGCAAAATCTAAGATGACAGCAATGCCATGCATGTAGGTCACACTTAGAACAGCACAGCATCACTTCGGTCACTTAACTTAGTGTTAGCTGTTTATTTGACAAGATAAGTGATGAAATGCTTTGGGCCCTGTGATGTAAAGCACAAACCAGTTTAATTATGGCAAAAATTGCACAGAATTTTTGGGTTACATGTTTAGGAAACATAATTCAAGAGACTTAAAAAAGGATAGTTTTTAAAGGGAGGGAATGAATGAATTCAAAGCACAACTTTTTTTGTCTTTTAAAGGAGGATGCTCTAAAGGATTTGGAAGAGTTGGTTAAACAACTGCCTTGGACTGATCCATTGAAAGTTTGGGAGCTGAACAACAGCTTAAAAAAGAAAAAGACAAAACGCAAAAAGCCTAGTCTGCAGAGTACTGCAAGCAAAGAGAGGCTGAATGACGATGGAGAAGAGGAAGGAACAGGTCAAACAGACACTAGTAAACAGGAGGACTGTGCCCAAAACGCTGCAGGGGTAGAACCTGCTAGCAGCCAGGATACGGAAAAGACCCAAAATGCAGGGGAGGAGGAGGAAGACAATGAACAGTCAGATGCTAAAGACGAATTGCAGGCGGGTTCTGGGGCTGAGCCCATGGCTGGTGACGGTAAGCCAGGTGAAGGAGAGGTGAAGGTGTTGAGGTTCCGTGTTACATGCAATAGAGCAGGAGACAAGCACAGCTTCACGTCCAACGAGGCTGCGAGAGACTTCGGTGGAGCTGTGCAGGAGCACTTCCAGTGGAAAGCTGACATGACTAACTTTGACGTAGAGGTATAGTGTTGTGACTTAGCAATACCTACGTTTCTATTGTAAAAATTCTTAGTTCTTAATTCTGATGCTTAGAGCCCTCCAGAATGCCTTCAGAAGATGACTCTGGAAGTAAAAGCTGGTAACGCTGAAATCACAGCGGCGGCAGATCCGGCCACTTGCTGGTGCTTTGGCTATCCACAATAATACCCTCTTTTGTGGCCTGTGTGGGCACCTCTCCTCTTCCTCAGGTCCCCCTCTCACTCTGCAAACATGGTTGTCTTCTCCTCGGGTTAACTGATTAACATCACTAAACCCAGTACAGCTGAGCTGGTGCTCAGCCGCCTTCCCCTCTCCCTCAGCTACAGCAAAGGCTCTGGTACTGTTACCTCTAGCGTTTGGTCTTGTTCATATTTAAATATACTGTCGGTGCCTTCTGCTTTGCATTTACCTTCATTACATCTTTGCTTGTTCCACTGTTTTATATGGGTGTCAGTTAACAGAAGATACTCCATCTAGAAGCTGTAGTTCTGTGGTTGAAGGGGACTAAAAGGGCTAATGTTAACTGCCCGGTGTTTATTTCTTATCCCGAGGAAAGCAGAGATTTGGAAAGGATGTCCAACAGATGTGGTCCAGCGATGGTGCACGACCACTGCTTCGGAGAGGCAGAAAAACTAACTTTTTCTTGCAGGTCTTTTAAGGGCTGGCCCACTGTCCTGTAACAGTATTTTTGCTTTCCAAATTAATATGGTGGAGGGGACCAAGAATATAATTTTTATTGCTGCTTTGCAAATGCTTCACTGTGACTTGCAGGACTTAGCCGACTTCTCCCCTGTACTCAAAAAACAAAACCTCTAAAAAGTCAGCGCAATGGTTATAGCACTTTTAGAAGTCTTGTGTAAAAGCTGCTGTGTGAATGAGAAAACGTGTGACTGCTCTCCTGGATTTTGCCCACTGTCACCATTACAAATGGTGCATTGCTTTTCATCCAAGAATGCTCTTTTATACGTATTTCCTCTTTTTTTAAATTACCACCTAAGATTCTCATAATTATTTACCAGGTGTACTACTGAAAACTGCTGTTACTCCTGAAATTTAGCACTCAGGTTCTTTTTTAGGTTCTTCTGAATATTCACAACAATGAAGTAGTTGTGGGCATTGCCCTAACTGAAGAGAGTCTGCACAGAAGAAACATCACACATTTTGGACCCACAACTCTTCGTTCAACTCTCGCTTATGGCATGCTTAGGTCAGTGCGTTTGCATAGTTTTATATTACTCTGTTAATGAGTCATTTTGTTTCAGAAATTAGATCCTTTATCCCCCCACTGCTTCCTCAAAAGCCATTTCTGTTAATTCTTAAAAAGAAAAAAAAAAGGCATAATTGCTGAAACAATGTGCTTTGTAATTAGCAGTGGATGCTTTCTAGATTAGTAAAGTAAACATTTGCTGTGATCCATTAGTCAGTTCTCAATTTCACATTCTTGAAAGTATTGCACTGTATCGCTGCTTATAAAATGCTAATTAATGAACGGAAAAAATAATGACATAGAAGTTGTTTCGTTAGAAGGGTAGTTCAGTTTTCCTTCCTTACAGAAATTCACGTTTTAGGACTGTTCTCACCGCATCTTTTTTTCTGCTCCTCAGACTCTGTGATCCACAGCCAACAGATATCATAGTTGATCCCATGTGTGGTACAGGTGCAATACCAATAGAGGTGATTCTTCCTTTATTTTTTAACTTAATAAAACTTGATAGTACCTGCAATTGAATAATATGTGTAAGTTTCTTTTGCAATAGCTGAATAGCCAACTCCAAAAGTATCTCACCAACTCTTGAACAGATACAAGTGCATTTTTTCTGAATGACCTCGCTTTCCCTCCCAAAGCTGTAGCAGGAAGAAACTGAATCCAAAAGTATTTTGAGCTTTTAAGATGCTTAACAGCTATAACAGATACCTGTTACAGACGTTTAAAATCATTGATGTCCGCTTCCAGTTGCTTTGTTGTATTCTGCCATATTTGAGTAACTCTTCTGCTTGTTTGCTTTGGTGTTTTTTTTTAAAATTGAGCAATGTTGATGCTAATGTTACTTATTATCAATATTTTCCCCCAGGGAGCTACAGAATGGCCTAGCTGCTACCATATTGCTGGTGATAACAACCCGCAAGCTGTAAAGAGAGCAGCAAACAACATCTGTTCTTTACTAAAGAAAAAGGAAAATAAAGAAAGGTGAGAAGAGTACAAGTGATTTTCTTTTCCCGTAGTACTGGATGTGAAGAAATCCATTTTGCACTGCTGCATTTGACTATCTCGTTCATATTTTCCTGTTTATTCTTTTGCTAACGTTATAGCCTTCCTCAATTTAAAAATATTCTCAGAAAACCATGCCTGAGATAAACGTCTTTGCACTTGCAGCAGTACTTCCTTGGGCATACCCTTAGACATCATTCAGTGGGACATTTGCAATCTCCCTTTGCGGACTGGTTCTGTGGACATTATCGTGACAGACATGCCATTTGGAAAGAGGTGAGGTAAAGTTACTGTGCTTAACTGTTGCTACTGCTGGGGCCTGCCTGCCTGGGGTTAGGGTTCTCTCTACTTACTTACTTAACTGCACCTAATTAAGAAGTATTATTGTCTATATTGAAAATTCAGGTTGAAATCATTAGTAAATGTGGTCCTGAATGAGCTAATCCATGTCTGAAAGACCAGCAGGAGTTAGCTATTTTTCAGCGATCACAAAGGGGGTCTTAATTTGCTTTGCAGGATAGGGTCAAAGAAGAAGAACTGGGACCTCTACCCTGCCTGCCTTATGGAGATGGGGCGGATCTGCACGCCGGGGACAGGCAGGGCTGTGCTGCTTACGCAGGACAAGAAATGCTTTGCCAAGGTACGTTCTGTGAGACAAAATCAAACCCCTGAAAGTATATTGAGAAAAAAATTGTAAGCTGACTTCATTACAGAAGATGATCTATTTTTAGAGCAATAATTAGTAACTTTTAAACGCAGTTTTGGACCTGAAGAGTCATTTGACATTGCCATCAGATGTGATTTAGAATAATCAAAAATAATTTCTAAAGCAAATGTACCCATATAAGCTTATCTTGAAACCGCCACCACTCTTTGGCTGTTTTTTTGGATTGTAGGCCTTGTCACGAATGGGACACATCTGGCGCAAAGGTCAGACCGTGTGGGTGAACGTAGGGGGACTCCATGCTGCAGTGTATCTTCTGAAACGCACCTGGGAAAGAGCGGAAGAAAAGAGGTCGTTCTGGTAACCTGTGTGGAAGAAGACAAGAGACACCTCCGGAATTTGTTGACTAGGAGTCTGGTAAAGCAGACACCTGAGAGCATAGGTCTGTCAGTTCCTGGGGGGGGGAACAAACAAGCTATGTAGAAATTGTGTAACATGAGTATTAAACCAGGGATCAACTTGAGAGCTACCAGTTGTACTATATGTTCTAAAACCTTGTTATTTAAATCACCTCTTTCCTCCCTGCGACCCAAACTGAAATTCAATAGTGGAATTAGTAATGCTTTCCTTTTTAAGTTTTCTGTACCATGTCCATTGTATTTTTCAGTTAAATGTTTATTTCTTCTGCTTATAGTAGAAAACATATTGAGGCAGCTTTGGAGCTAACAGGGAATTTATTTCGCAAACTGTAGAAATCATACGTGTATCTTAAAATGACTAACGAGACTACTAAGACTGTCATCTTGAAGGGTTTAAAGGTAGCATCTCCTTTAATGTAGGGATTTTCCCAATTGAAGTTTTCTAATTAATACCATTGCCCAAATGAAAAATAAGATAATAAACCAGTATCTGCTTTTTATGGTCTGATAAGCAAATGCCAATTAGTCAACAGTATGCTGGTGCTGCTGTTTTTCTTAGCTGTTACCTCAACTTAATGCTAATTATTACTAAATGTCTAATCCACATTTTAATGTACCACTGCCGTGGGGAGGGAGGGGAAGGTAACACACAGCCTTAGCAAACTGTCTGTAGTTACTATTTGAGAACAGAGATACTTCTAGGAATTACATTAAAAAGTTGAAGTTTTCATTGCCTACTGTAGACACATCGAGGTGGCGATATCTTTAAATTGATTAGGTGATTTAACTGCTGTAGTTATGCCACAGTATTTACAAAACTATATTACCTGTTGAATAACTTGAAGTTGCAAATATTTTTTTCTTCTGTAAATGTACTGTGATTTCTCAAGCCTCTTACTCTTTGCTCATCAGAGGCTGGAAACACTAGTTTGCCATTTTCACTGAAGTGTATTCATGCTAAGTGTGTGTGTAAGTGTTTAGAGGTTAATTAACAAGTATTAAAGTTTTACAAGTTTTGCATAGGAGGTAAGTCTTAATTGGACTCTTTTTCTGGTCTGCGTCCAGTAAAGGCTAATGCGGCCCTTTATTTACTACATCGTTGTCTTTCTGGGTAACATAGTGCCAATTCTTGCCCACACTGCATGGTTTATGACTGTGCCAAGGTGATGCACGCAGTTGTTGCATGAGGTGGCTATCTAAATACTCCTGCTCTACTGAACTTTACAACTTAACCTGGAGACATTACATTCTTAAAATGCATTAACGCATTTTTTTTGTTATTGTCAATACCTCTTTTCTTTTTTTTTTAAAGAAGACCAAGCACAGTAACATTTTCAGACCTTATAGCGTGCTTTTTTCAGTTTGTTTTTTTTTTTTCCTTGAGTTAAAGATCAGTATGAGATTACTATAATGCAAGTCATCATTTTTGGCCTGAAAGATGATAGGGTCATATTTTACTTTTTAAACCACAGCTAAAATTAAATAGATTCAAATCAGATTGACGTGACTTAGCAAACTAGGGCTTATCCCACATCAGGAGATGGGACCTAAGATTATTGACCACTGCAGAGAATTTCTATTTCATTTTCAATACTAGTCACACTAAAATTGTATCCTATTTCATAGGAAACCATAAGTTTGAAATCACTAAAGAACTTGAACAGGAAGATGTACAATTATATTTTTATATATATATGTATATCTCTGCTCTCTTATAAATGTAAATCTGCTCTGAGTTGTACAACTTAAGAGAAACTGCTTTAGAGATTACACTTCTGTGTTTATGGAAGATTGTTACCAGAGGCTGAGGAATAACAGCTTTTCCAGTTAAGACAATTGGCCTCATTTGTTTATAAATGCTGTGTAGTCCCACAGTGCTGTGCACAGTTTCTTACAGCGAGTATCCGAAATGCGTGCCCCTTTCATGATGTGAATGTACTGCTTTCCTCTCTTAGAAGGAAAGTGGAGGACTTCTTTTGAACAAGGGCTGGGAAGCATGCCTCCCCAACGGTTCTTACACATCCAGCTGTACTGGAAAAAACCTGACAGATGATGGGTTCTCTTTTGTCATTCTCTACTGACTTCATACTTTTCCCTCACAGGCTGCTAGAGGGACAGTACAGAAATTACAGATGTGCCCCTCACCTAAGTCTTGTTGCAGAATGCTAAGTATTGTAAAAGAAAAAGCTGATAAGATGTGTTGAGGCATTCAAGGAAAAGGCGCTATTTGTAATAAATAAATACATAAGGAATTTGTTCTCAAACCAGCAGATGGCGGGGGGGAGGGGGAAAGGTTCCCCCCTTACTCCTTGTGTTTTTGTTACATCTAATCCCGCTGTACCCCATAATTTTTGTGCATGAAGATCCAAACGAAGATTCAGGATTGAGTAAGTATTGGTGAGTGGTTCCATTCGGTCAGGGTGGGCTTCCCGAGGTGCGACTGACTGAGANAGGGGCGACATCCTGCTGGGTAAACAA
>VXBL01002158.1:13675-35775 GCA_013400195.1 Aramus guarauna
TGAGAGGGACTCCATGCTGGAGCAGGGGAACAATGAGAGGAGTCCTCCCCCAAGGATGAAGAAGCAGCAGAAACAACGTGTGATGAACTGACCACAACCCCCATTCCCTGTCCCCCTGTGCTGCTGGAGGGGAGGAGGTTTGAAGGTGGGAGTGAAGTTGAGCCTGGGAAGATGGGAGTGGTGGGGGGGAGATGTTTTAAGATTTGATTTTATTTCTCATTCCTCTACTCTGTTCTGTTTGGGAATAAATTAGATGAATTTCCTCTCTCTAAGTTCAGTCTGTTTTGCTCATGATGATAATAAGTGAGTGATCTCTCCCTGTCCTTATCTCGACCCACAAATCTCATTACACTTTTTCTCCCCTGTCTGGTGAACGAGGGGAGTGATAGAGCGGCTCTGGTGGGCACCTGGCCCCCAGCCTGGGTCAACCCACCACACCTATTAATTCTGCATCTTCACCCCTATGAATGTATCTAGTTCATTGCAAATATGTCTAAGTATAGTCAAAATCTTTAGTCATCTGTTGTGTGATATGATAGCTTATTATTGTCATAGGTATGTACTAATTAGGAAAAAAACAGAGTGGAAAAACCTCTTCATTCTTTCTGTTCAAAAATGCTTTTGAGCCCTTATTCAGAATATCTCTCTGTTCCTCATCAGGATGCATGTCTGGTTACTCCTGAAAGTTCAGGCTTGAAACCACATGTACACACATAAGAGGCTGAGGGGAGATGAAAAATTGATAGTTAGTCCTGGTCTACTCTGAAAGATATTCTTCTGGCACCCTCCTGCCCTCACCCCAGGTGGGACTCAAATGAACATAGATGAGCTAGGTAAAATAGCGACTTAGTATGGATAATCAGAATTTTTCTATAGATAACTTCTAAAGTGGGAAATTTGATTGCTAAGAAAACATTTTTTAATGCAAAAGTATGTGTTTCCTGAGAAAACCAAATGCCTCAAAATATCCATTTGAAAGGCTTCTGTGGTAACTTATGCAATTAAGTTTATCTTATTTTCATTCCTATCTTTGGTTTGAAATTTCAGCCCGAGTCCTCAGCCAGAAGTCCTGCAATTGCTATACAAGACCCAGAGGCAAATATGTGTTATGCTGTGAGACCGTAGTCCGATTAGGGAATAGCCTGTCTTGGGCCTCAAGACACTTGAAATGTAACTCTTGCAATCAACTTTTTCCATCTGCTTTCTAGCAAAACCTCAGTCAGCGTAGAGCCACGGAAGAGAAAACTTTTCCTTATTTACATAAACTCTGTGGAAAGAGGGTGTAAAGAACACTGGTAACCTATACTTTCCTTTGAAATCAAATTACTGGATTACATGAGAGGTAAGTGGGTGGTAAAACTATATAGAAGATGTGATTTTTATGAGAACTTTTTGAAAGAACTTCCTTATTGAAAGGGTAATGAGAGAGAATTCCCAAGGAGGATAGAGAAAATACAAGTATTGGGTGAAGACTGAAGAACAACTTTGGAAACTCCGTGGATGAATGAGAGTAGCAAAGAAAGAGGAGCAGAGGGCAGGAAGGGCCTTGAGGTGGAAAAAAGCTTGAGAAGCAAGAGGGTGAGAGAAATTTGCCAAAGATAACAAGAATTTGAGGCTGATTAAAAGAAAATTAATTAGGGAACAGTTCAATGGAAAAGATTCCTTAGCAGCTTTGTTTTTGAAAGAGATTTGTTTCCTTCAGGATATCTTTCTCAGTATGGTGGGTGGAGAAGGCAGGAGAAAGGAGAATTGGCTTTGTGGAAACTAAGGATTTTTGGAATTGAACAACTGTGGATTTGAGTCAGTCTACCTTTTTTTCAGGACAGAGTGTAAGGGGCTAGACACTAGAACTCCATAAAATAGTCCAGAAAAGCAGTTGTTTTTTTTTTTTTGCATGATGTGTTCTCTCTACGGTTATTACTGACTCCCTTGGTTGTACTCTATTTTCCATGAAGTTTCTTTACATGTGTGACTCATGTGATTTCCTTTTGTGCCAATTAACTGTTAAACTTTGTTTTTCTTGGTGTCCCTGTGGACTCTTAGCAGGGAGTTTTAATTGTTAATACAGTAAAAGTGATATGGCTCTGTGGGTCACTAAGTTTGGATCTCCCTGACCGCTACTTTGAAACTTCCACTTTAAAAAAACCCCAACAAACCAAGCTTGAATGCATTTCTCTTCCTCGTATCATATCCTTCTAACTTAATTCATCAGTTATTCACTGCTCTCTCAAGAAGACTGGTTCACTTTTGGCAGACAATTATCTGCCATTTTGTAAGATACACACCTTGCCACCCTACCCATTCAGCATAAAAAACCCATGCTCCTGCATGCGTGCTGCCACCTCTTAAGAACAGGCTTATCATTTGAGCAGTCATTTGAATCCCTCCCCCAAAGCACAGCTTATTTGGCTGGAGGGAATTTACGAGTACTGTTTCTCTCCTAACAAATGGTATTTCAGTTCTGCCTGCCCAGCTTTAGCACTACAAGGAAGTCCCCTTCTGCTTTTGACAACCAGGATCCCTGACTGCATGTGACAAGTTTGGAAAGCCAGAAGAAAAATGTCAGACTGCAGAGCACGAAGAATCAGATGGGAAAGCATACGCAGCTGGTAACTCAAAATGCAGTTGAAATGGCGTGCCCAACCTACAACAAAGAACCTCTTTAAAAAATGACATTTGAGTAGAATTTGGAGTTCAGTGTTTTGTTGGTTCTTTTTTTTTTTTTTTTTTTTTTTTTTATTAAAATTTTTCCCTTTTTTTTTTTTNAAATCTGTCCCTGTCTGACTTGCATAGATTTAGACAAATCTTTTAAGGGACAGGTTTTCCAAAAGGAGTGCTTATTTGCATATTTTATCAGTGGTTTTTTACCATTCAGGTTAACTTTAAATCCAAGAAACTGTTTTCGTAAAATGGTGATAAAGTTAGTCTGAAAGCCCAAAAACAAAACACTCATTACATCTGTCACAGTGGTTTCAGACTGCTCAGGCATTGCCAGGATTAAGCCTTTGAGTGTGAGGAGAGATTTCAGGTCAAAGCAAATTCTTACAGTTGTGTTTTAAGCCATTAACAACAATAATAAAGCATATTGTTAATCTAAACCAGTTTAGGAGAGCAGGATAATACAGTCTCTTTCTTTCAGTATGACTTTTCAAACTGATTTTTCACTCTTCTTTACTTCTTCAGTTTTTTCAGAACTTCACCAGAAGTTTTTCGGAACTTGAACAAAGTGACAGATAATATGCATTTCTCTGAAGTACCTTGCTATTGTATAACTTTTGATAAATATAGGTTCTTGTTTTGCTTTTTTGTGAACTCACATGACTTTTAATTCCTCTCTCTTACTGAAGGTGCAATGATTAAAAGGTTGAAATTCAAAGTGGAAGCAACAAACTTCACAAAACTTCTTTAAACTTACAGATGGAACTATCCTGAGGTCTTTAGGAATACTTAATACAAAAAATTCCACTGAGGCATTAAAATTAGATATTTTCACACAATTCCTTTTAGACACTAAATCTAATTAATTGATTTATCGTTCTAGAGCAGCTTCTTAGTGGAAATCTAAAGGAACTCTGAGGGTGAATGAAACTTGACAAATAACAGCTTTTTCAAGACAGTTTTGTGCAAAGCATTTATTCTTTCACAACAAAGGGCCATAAAGAGTATCCTTTTCCATAGTATGATAAATTATATGTCTGTAATAATAATAATAAAAAAAATCACATTGCTTTGTTCCTTTAAGTTATGTTACCAAATAAGTGCTTATTATTCCCTTTGCCATTGTCTGAACATCCTGAACCACTTACAACAGAAATGGTAAAGCCGCTTCAGTAGATGTTCTGTGTTGAAATCACTGAGAAAGTAGTTAAAAAGACTTGTGGGTGTGCCTAGAGACTATATTTCCCTCTGCAATAAAACCTGGAGTTTGTGTGTACAATGAAAGATTATTTGACTAACACCATAGTAAAGATTAATCAGAGGTTGATATGTAAAATATTTGAGTTATGTTTCATACAGACTTTCAATACAATATAGTTATTTGGAGTCACAATCAGAAATCTTAAAATATCACGTCATAGATGCAGAGTTTCACTGGGAAGTGTACTGTAAAATTATGAGGAGGAATGTGTTGTCCTCAAGGAACATAGATGCACCAGATGATACCAATGAAAAAAATACAAAAGTCAGCAAACTTGCCTATTCTATTCTGAATTGCGGAGAAACTATAATCGCAAAGTAGGAAACTACTGGCACCCTATCCCAGTGGCATTCATCAGGTAGATAAATACACCCATCTTGTTTGTAACTGCACATTTCTAGTAATGATTGGCAAGGTTCTCAATAAGTATGTGTGCATGGTTTGAAGCAGAGTTTGTATTAGTTATAATGCACACAAATACATATTGGGAAAGGATTTACTCTCCATGCAAATGCACAGAAACATAATCTCTTAACTGGCCTACATCTGGAGTGCTACTTAAAAGCCTAGCAAGGATTTATGTAAAGCTTTAGGAAAAAATATTTTTAGAAAACATTCTGGTCTCACAATAACTGTTAGCTAAAATCGTGAGCTCTGCATGCTAAGAAGTACTTAACTAAATTTCTGTAATTTAATAGGAAAAACAGCAGAGCAGGAAATTAATAAATTAGTAAAGAGTTATCTAAATGAATAACTTTCATCATCGTATTCAAGCTCATCTCCCTCATCATCCTCCAAAAGTCCATATTTAAATTTGCGATACACTGTGCCATCCTGGCCCATATATACAATGTCATCTTCTTCATCATCATCTTCACTATCTCTATCTCTATATTCAATCACTTGATCTTCCTGGTAGCTGGGACTCTCGTGGTAGTTGCTCGCGTAGGAAGGAAAGGTTCTGGAGTGATTTGTCAGCTTCTCGTACCCACCTTTACTGACAGACTGGGTTTTGGCTCGTGATTTTCTCCAGATGAATACAATGGCTCCAATGACAAGGAGAAGCAAAATGCAGGTAATAACAAAGAAAGTAGTTTTGCTTTTGCTCTCTGGTGGTAGAGTGGTCCGTAACACACAGTCATCTACAACAACAGTTAAAAAAAAAAAAAAAATTAAATGGGCGTGTGTGCATGCGCTTGGTGTATGTGGGGGCAGATGTCTCAAAACCCCCAGTACCACATTTAGGCCTGCTTACATTTTTAAATGCATTTGACTATAAACATTACTCTTCCAGTACCACAACTCTGTTCTTATAGCTGTGATGGTATAAGAATGTAAGCAAGGTTGCTGGGATGGATAGCTATGCTTCTTTATTAGATTACAAATGATCAGAAAGAAGTAGAAAAGCTAACAAGCATACAAACACATTTTGACATGCTTAAAATGCAATGATTCACATGGCTATCCATTGAAACAAGCACTTCCCAGTCACCTGGTTCATGAAATGCCTGGCCATTTGACACAACAGCTGTGAGGGAAAGAAGATGCTGTCTCTTGCATCAGTCGCGATGGTTGTTATTTGTGTAAAGCCCTTCCTACTCTGGTGATGGACAGCTCAGCAGCACCTTTTTGCTCTGTTCCCCTTTTGATTTTTAAATGTCAGGCTAGTCAGCCATAAAGCCCTTCAGCACCGTTCCTGGTCCTACCTTGCGTTTCACTGCAGTCACAGCACTCTGGGGTGCCTGCCAGGTCAGAGTCACCGCAGCAGGGCAGGCAGCGGCTTTCCTCCAGGTAGAGCTGCATGCTGGCTGGACAGACCGTGCAGTTGAGGGGCCCAGGTCCCTTGCACTCAGTGCACGAGCTGTCACATCTCTCACACTTGGGCTTGTCCTCCTTGAGACACAGAACACAAGCAACGCGCCATTAATTTTGGATTCTTTGGACCTGACCTGGCAGTTCTGTCCTGCCATTCCTTGTCTGGGTGGTCATCTTCGGGCACCGTGGGTGTCAATGGCAAAATACAGTAGGGAGTAGGAAAACTAAAATTTGGGTCGTATTTCCTGGTTTCTCAGTGATCTGCTTGTAGGGAGAGGGAGAAGGTATTGTAGGAGCTTAGAGATCTCACCTAGCTAGACGGAAAGACAAAACTCATTCAGACTGTTAGCTTTTTGGCCAGAAAGTGTGTTTTTGTTTCGCTAGTCCCATGATAGCAGACCTATGGTTCTTTGGCAGTAACAATGGTAAAGTGGCCTTCAAGAAGCATACTCAAGAGTATTATTAAAAGTAACTGACATGGGAGAAGCAACAAGAAATATGCTGGGGAAAAAAAAAAGAAAAAGCTGAGAATGAATTTCCTTTCTAACTTGGGAAGGAACAGAAATAAAGAATAAAGGTGGCTGGAAATTTTCTAGCAAATCAGATTTTTATTAGATTGTGTTGTTTCTGTTTTACAGAAACAACTTAGATTCAACTACACTTCTCAGATTCCAGACAGGATCCTGGAGCCTCTGTGTACAAAGACTACCAGAGATCATCAAGGTCACATCTACCTTGCAGTATGCTCTGAGCTCAGGTATTTCAGAGCTTCCAGTGGCTGCAGTTCCTGGCCTATTGGGAAATAGTTGCTAATTTTCTGCCATGGGACCAGGACCTCATATCCACTGTACGGATTTGGAAATTCCAATAACCTTTCATGAAACTTGCTGTCAGACCTGCAAGGCTGCTTGTCCTGAATTGAAGAACTTAGGCAAGATGAGAGGGTCATAGCAGGAGGTTCAATTTTTCAGAGTCAAAGCTGTTGCAAAGAACTGTGGGCCTGTGTGATCCCCAGCTCTTAGGCTGTTTTCTCAGGCTCACGGTCATGGATCAGCACTGCTAAGGGGATATTCCAGGCCAGAGACTCCAGGGTATGCAACATCTCAGGCCAGCTGGCTTGCCTTGCTGCTATATTCTTGAATAAACATCTTTGCAAGGCAGTTGGGGTGGAACTCTGGAAGCTGGAGTGCCCAGACTTGTGGCACTGACCCAAACCTAATTGTGGTTCTAGTCTCCTAAATGGTTAAAGACCATTAGACCTAAAGACTCTGTTAACGTCAGCCTGTCCCTCCACTAGAGGTTTCTGCCAGCAGAGCTGTCAATCAGGGATGTGATGTCATTTCTTATGGGCAAAGAACCAGAAATCTGGGGAAATCTCAGTTATACTGGAAATAAAAAATGCTATATTACTAATATATCTGATTTTGTTCACATGGCTTTGATATCATCATTGACAAAAGTTGTGCCTTTATATTTACTGGTAGAGGATTACTCTATAGTAGACAATCCCAGAAAGAGAAACAATACTTCCTCTGCCAAGAGAAGAAGAAAGTAAGCATATTTAAAGATAAGCAGCCTTGAAAACTCAGAGAGGAGCAGTTTGTGTTGTTTGTATTGTGTTCAGAAGTTAAAGTTCAGCATACAAATCACAGCAGAAAACGCCTACAAATAGGTACCTCTTGTCCTGGTGTCTCCTGGACTTTGTATTCACCTACAAAGCAGGCTGAGTTGCACATTCCACCTAATAAACTGTAACTCCATACACAAGATGTGCAGCTGAATGCTCCCTTCCCTAGAAAGACAAACAAAACAACAATATTACAATGGGAAAAATTGTCATCCAACTTTCTTTAAAAATTATACTGACCACTGCCACCAAAGGAAAGAATATTTGTCAACAGCAAGAATCATGCAGTGAGTTCAGCATGAGGAGGTTGGTATTAGAAAGAGCTTGGGCCTAGTCTTGAGGTTTTATGAGCTCACAAAGTGTGTTTCTTATGTGTTGTGATATTCATGAAAAGCTGATTTGGGAATCAGTTGTACAGGGAAGCTCTGACACATTCAGGAAAATCAATTAGGTCAGAGCACTGAAGTAGAATCGTGGGGAATCTTGACCAAATGCTCTCCTTCACAAAATCAATACTTATTAGGTCTGCTGGCTAACCATTTTCAAACCACAATGAATTAAAGTATGTTTATGTTTGAATAGCAAAATAAATTCTTTAGTTGCATAGGAAAAAAATTCTTCACTAGCTGCAGAGCATCATATGCACTTTGTGTTGGAGACTTTTCAAAGAGATGCTGCGTGCAGTATTTCTGCAAAACATTGAAGTGAAGGCTTTGTCATACGTGTTAAGATGTGCCTTTCCCTTTCCCTGCAACTAGACATTTTCTACCAGTGTCTGAAAGGAAGAAAATGGAAATGCAAGTATCTCACGTTAGCAGCAGTTAACCAGCTGAAGTTAGCAACCTTCTATAACCCTGTGAATTTACTACTGCATTTTTCTGAGCAGGGCAGGGTTTGCCTTCCTGCTCTTGAGAAACAAGAGACACCACAACACGTACTTGCTCATACATCAGCAATATAGATTCCTTTCAGAACGCATACAGGTTTGCTGTTTAGAAGGAATGGCTTGGGTTTCATCTTAGCGTCTCCGAAAATCTGTCCTATAGTATTTATCCCATATAATGAAAGTAGTCTGTAAACTGAAATGGGTCTGTTTTTGTCCCAAATCGAAGCCAGAATTTTCTGTTACTTGTTATAATATTTTTATACAATTACATTTTAATAGTTCTTGAAGGTGGCTTCACTTTAAGAGTTATTTCTACAATTTTAAATATTGTTATGTTGTAATTAGCCATCTGTGCTATCCAGTATATCCACTATCCAAAACAAATTTTGTGTATTACAGTATCGTGTGGTCTAAGCTGCAGAACGGCACCTGTTAGCTATCATCTGATGTCGTTCAGCTAGAAAAGGACACCACATGGGTCTGAGGGGATTAATGTTGCTCGCTTCAGAATTGTATGAATTAGGAAAAGAATAAACTGAATGCATAAGTGTGTCACAGAGAAAAACAGATCGTCTCTCAAGTTGACTTTGAAAAGTACTTATCTATGTTAAAAGCAGCAGATTTTTTTTTTTTTTCTTGGCTTTCACAGAGTAATACATAGTAGGACAGCTCAAAGAGTGAGACACTATTCAGTCATTATTGAGAGTTTGTGTGAGAAATAAGGTCCAGCTCTGTAACCAACAGAGCCCTTTTTTTTTTTTGAAGTCGATGAGCATTTTTGTGATAGGTCTGACTGACAGAAAATACATTACCATTGTCTGTTTCTCTCCCTTCGCTGACTTGGCACCAGGACTCGCTCCCAGCCCTCCCCTCAGAGCTGCCTTTGTGCTTGCGGTCTGTGGCTGGAGGCAGCCCTGAGGGGAGCTTGGCAGCAATTCATACCCTCGCCTCCTTCTCCATCAATCGATACTCTAAAAGTAGGGGGGCAGCATGGAGGACCCAGTGCAGCAAGTCACCCAGGGGCTGGGAGAGCCCAGCAGCCCCAGGGGAGTTCTGCATCACCCACTGCAGCTACTTAGGTCACGGACAGGTTGGTAGCGCTGTACGTGGTATGTCTCTTTGTGAAGTGTTTCCAAATCTTGGAGCAGAGAGTAAAAAAATAAAAGAAAAAAAAGACATAGAGATGGCAAGTGTTTTGATAATCCTTGGCAGGTGTTTTGATAACTCTTTTTTTGGTCAAAGCAGAAAGTATGCTTTTACCTTCACAAGTCTGGCAGGAAGGATGGCATCTCTCACAGACATTGTTGTCCTTGTTTTCGTAGTAGTACTCAGGGCAAGAGCTAACACATTCATTCTTGGAGCGCAACAGGTAGAAATATGTATCACAGAAAAGGCAGTCTGTGGGTTGAGGCCCCATACACTCCTTACAACCCTTGTGGCATCTCTCACATGATCCAGTGGAGTTTTGTGTAAAATACCTGAAACAAATGAGATACAGTCATGGCTTTGCATAAAGCCCAGCAGCAACAGGAAAACCAAAACATCCTTCATCTTTAGCTTTTACTGTGCTTACATAAATGTATAAAAGTGATATTGATATGATCACAGTAAACATTTGCAATCTCAGTGAAAATAGAATTACTTTCCTTTAATCCCCTTTGGCCATTAGAATTCAGCTATAAAGCAAGACTTTGGAAATCAAGGGTATATAAAGCAAGGCTGTCTAAAATCTAGGGTGAATTCAGACACAAAGTAAATATATAAATAGACAGGGCTCAGAAAACCTCAACTCTGTTTTGGCTCTGCAAGAGATATCCTGGAGATGTTGGGTAAGCACTGAATTCCTCACTGCTCCTGATAACCTGCTGTCAGATGTAAATTCAGAAATTTCGTATTTCCTTTCAGTGCACAAACAGGCTTAGCCAAAGAATACCAGCAGAGGAACAATGTTCTCCTAAGTTGTTCTGTCAGGGAAAAAGAAGAATTGCTGTACTGTGGTTTTGTTGAGAAGTTGTCATCACGGACTTCAAATTTAATTGGATGATAACTCAATTTAACAGCCAGTGTGATTGTACTGTACTGCAAAATGAAATGGACCCGAACCAGAAATCATAGGTCCATTTCCCAAATTTGAATTTCTGAGACATATTCACAAGCACACTGAATTCACAGTTTGAAATTAAATGGACTCGTATTAATGAAGGTGCTGTCTAGAATTATCAGTTGATAGGTGTTTTAATGGTTGATTTTATTATAATCCATTACAAACTTTCATTCAATGCAAAATAAAAGTAACCTCATCAAACTTCAGGGTAAATGGAGGCTGCCAGGGTGGTTAAAGGAAGTTACGCTGCTTCCTATGCTCAGGCTGACTAACAGATAACTTAGTACATTTATTCTACTTCACACTGTTATGTATAAACATAACCTGAGAACATCCTTTGAGTGTAAGAATGGCCACACCACATCAAGCTGGTCCCAATTTGGGCACCAACTTTAAGGTTTTCTACTGTGAGGGGAGGTTTTCCACCAGCTCTGTACTGGCACCGTGTAAGAAGTTTTCACCTGAAAATAGAATTCAGTTCTATTTCACTCTGAAGTAGAATGGGGCAGAGTGATCTAATTTCTCAAAGCTCTCTCTGTCATGCAGCTCTTAGCTAAAGAACTCGGACCTTACCCTGATGGACACTGGTTTACGCATCCTTTTCCTTGTCTGTACCAGCCCGGTTTGCAGGAAAGGCACTGTGAGCTGTGTTTTCCAGTGCAAGTGACACAGGCGCTGTGGCATGGGGAGCATTGTCCCTCATCGCTGTCAACATAATACCCATCTGGGCATGTTTCAACACAGGTTCTATCTGTACAGACAACAATGCAGAATAATGTGTCATATTCAATATTTGCTGCTGTAAAACATCTCATACAGCTGTGCTATAGCAAACTCTCTAACAGAAGGTGCTGTTAGAGGATGCACCAGAACAAGAGAAGAGCATGTTGGGATATAGTAATTATTTTTTGTTTCTTCTAAGTCTTATCAGTTCATTAGTTCTCATTTCTGCATTTTATGTACATTAGCAGCCTCATCAGAACAGATACATTTTTATTTTGGGGAAATATAAATGCATAACACATAATAATGAACTGCAGCTGTGATTTCTTTCAGAACATACAAAAGAAGAAATAGTAATTAGGAGACTTTCTATCTGAATTGTCATTTTCCTTAGGTT
This sequence comes from Aramus guarauna, assembly GCA_013400195.1. Lineage (NCBI taxonomy): Eukaryota > Metazoa > Chordata > Aves > Gruiformes > Aramidae > Aramus > Aramus guarauna. The sequence goes on from VXBL01002158.1 coordinate 25,147, forward strand.
TCACTCTAAGCATCAACCTCATTGCATTCTGTGTATATGATGAATCTGATGGTAAATTTGAGATATAATAACATTTGCTCACTGGTCTTTATCCCTGTCTGTGACTGCTGCTTTATGTAATGGGAATAACTGCCTGTAAAGCTGCCAAACGTACCAGGTACATCATGCCTTTTCACTGAGATTTCAGAGGGTCGTTAGAACAGGAATCTTGAATGAGAAGTGAGGACTGATGGAACCAACTACAAGTGCATCAAGCTAAGAGAGCAGTGATTACTCTTACTGGCTTGTACTCATTATTTAGCTTGTCTTTCTAGTTTTGCTGCTTGGGTCTCAACTGGGCAAAGGAAGATACTTCCCCTTCTATTTTTCTTGCAATTCTTTCTCCACTCCAGGGAGTTTATTTACATACTTCCATCAACTTTACCAATTATAATGGTGCAAAGCAGCCAAGTGTGTTGATAAAAAAGACAAGTCTGATGCAAGACTTCAGAAATTTAAGAATGTAAAATTTATGTCAGAATAAGACTCAAAAAGCTCAGATTCAGCTTTAAATCAAACTCTGTTTAGATTTTTCCTGCATGAAAGATAATTTAAATATTTTTTTCTCCCAATGATTTTCTAAAATTTTTGTTTGCTCTTTAAAGAATATACAAACAAATAAAGTTTAAGTTCTGGGATTTTATACTTTTAACCAATTTGTTTCTGAGACAATATAGTGTTTTGCTACAAAGTCAGAGAAGTAATTTTGCACCTCAGCCATCCACTAGATACTGACCTAGTGATCCATGAATAACTTTTTAACGGCTCTGCTTAAGTATTTTTTGCTCATCAGATCTCTGCAAGGATTAAACACGCCNTTTTCAAGTTCCTTGTAGGAAACAACAGGAACAGTACATACCAAGTAAAATGAAACATACACGTTTTGTTTAGCCATGGATTTTGTTGCTACGTAGAAGTCCTGCTTTGGCCCCAGTGAGTGTGAAGCCCAGTCTCACAAAGAGTTTCATGGTAGCCCTGCAGAAGTAATTATCTCAGGACAAGTCACCTACTTGTTAGGTCAACTTTGCAATATTTAGATTCGGTGAAGCAGCCCTACATGTTTTGTAAATGTGACAGAAACTTGCCTATTTCATGCTTTCAGTGTAGAATAAAATCTAGAGGCAGGAGCAAGACACTTACTGAGAAGATAGTGGTTATTCGCACAGCTAAGACACTGGTGTTCAGTGGGTCCCGAGCAGTGGAAGCATTTCTTATGACAAGGCTTGCAGGTCTGAGTTTTCTCAACATAGTACTCAGTGCCAGAGCAGTATCCAGATGCCACACAGTGCCCATCATGATTCAGCATCAGGCCATTTCTGCAAGTAAGGCAGGCAGTGGAAGACGAACAAGTCTGGCATGTCCTGTTGCATGCTGAAATGGACGAACAGTAGGCATGTCACCATTTCTTGTTGCATTTCAGATTATTATTTCATCTTTAATTTTGTAAGGAGTAGCCATCTTCTCAGGTTGAGAGGCTGAGGGAAACAGAGCAATAGCTCTACTTCTGTATAGTTAAACATTTTAATATTTTCAATCTTGTGCAGGTAGTTCCTTAGTTTTCCAGTTTTACTTTTGCAGTGGCACTGCTTTTGCTGAGCAGTGGTTCTCAACGTACTGTTTCCAGCATTACTCAGCACTTTACCAAAGTGGTTGCCCGTAATATTGAACACATCTAGCTTTGCTACCTCCGTCTCAGCTTTCTCCAATTTTTGCTGTTCTAAGCTATGCCTCGTTATTTTTCTGCATTAGCTATCTCCTCTGTTTCCACACACTGGCCCTTTGGGGATAGTCTTTAACCAGACCCACTTGCATCTCAATACCATTCTGGGGAAAACAACAGCTGCCAACCTTGACAGTCTTCAGTTGCTTCTTCGTAGTAAGCCCCTTCAGGGCAGCCTTCAAAACATGTGCCACCATAGAGAACAAAGTTGTTGAAGGCACACTCAGTGCAGTCATCCAAGTCTGGCCCATCACAAGTCTTGCAGTCTGTATGGCAGGGAAAGCAGTGCTTGTCTTCAGCGTAGAAGTGAGAAGGGCAGTCCTGCACACACTTGCCCTCGTGTAGGAAGAACTCGTCCATGCACTCTACAGAGGACAGCAAACAACAGGTAAGCAAACAGGCAGCAAATTCTGATCTCTCTAAGAAAGGGAGTGAAGAAATCCTAGGAAACCATAAATACTGCAGTACCTGTCATAATAGGAGGAAAGAGGACAGCATGAGAAGGTAGTGCTTTCTTTTTCAACGCTTTCCCCTTTAAACTGCCCATAATGGCCCAACCCTCACACAGCATCTTCTGTGTTACATCAAGAGACTGAAAAGGCAAGTCACTTGATCAGCTTTGCTTATGTTAACTGAACCATGCTGCCATTAAATATATGCGGATTTCTTTTGAGATATTATACCTGCCTTATGAACTTCCTGCAAAATCAGGGATGTCCACATCTGAAGTTTTGTTTGGTTTATCATTAAAATATGAATCTGGCTGGAATACATGGACCTGAATGTTTGCCTTTGCATAGAGCTGGGATTCAGCTGCTAATTTTATTATAAATATTTGGTTTAATAGCCTTGTTTATGATTTCTTTTTTTTTTTTACATTTCACCCATGCTTATGTTTCCAGAATGGCTTGCTCAAAAATAACAATCCTGGAAGTTTTTGTGAGGGCATTCAGACTCACCAGGATATCCAAGGCTTTCCTAATATGTTTCATTACAGAGATTTCATTCTCTACCATGAGTAGTCATTTGCAAAAATGGTAAAGAGATGTAAAGTTCAACCCAACTAGGAAAGAAATGTTCTGTATTTCACATTGGTGTAAAGGTGTATGCAAGTGTTTAGGCATGGATACATTAGGTCAGAAATAGAACCAAACCAGTAGAAATCTCGGAAGGACAACAGGAACAGGCAAAGTGATGTGAATTCTTTACACATTAATGGTTTAAACTGAGTCTCATCATAAAGCACTGACTGTTTAGCCTCTGTCTTAGAGATTAGAAATGATATATACATCTTTTCTTTTATTTTTTGCTTATTACAGAATTTATTTTCAGATCTGTGTTTCTGTCAGTCTGACTCTGGACAGATGCAGATGGATTTTACCCAAGTCAAGACCAGTTCTTTATAATACCTTTGCATGTTTGATTGTGAATGCACTCCTGACACATTTCAGGGCAGTGTTTGCAGATTCCTTCAGAGGCAAAATGCTTCTCTGAACAAGTAGGTTTACATTTCCACTGCTCCAGAAGCAAAGGACTTTTACAGGACAGGCATTTGTTTGCACTTCCCATGCATGTCTTACAGGATCCACTGCATTCCTTGCAAGTCTCAGAATCATTAAAATATCCCCTATTGAACGAAAACAAACACAGAGAAAACTGCTGGTCAATGTGTAGTTATCAAACAGTCCAGGCTGTAAAAATTATGAGTACAGATGATACTTTCCCAGCACACACATTTCACTGGATCAAACAGATTTGTCACACAAGTTGTTGCCTATCCTCCACTTACAACCCCTCTGCCTGTGAGCAGAAAATGTGCGTGGTTACTTCTATGAAGACAGTCTGGCCTTCCTTTATTCTCATACCTACTCTCCAAGGGATGCTGGATTTTCTTTCTTGCTCATTTCTTGATTTCCCCCTTACATAACATAGGAAGATCTATAATGTTCGGGAAAAGACAGTGATATTGAGGAAAGAGAGAAGTATGTCCTCAGTGGCCATGGAGGGCAGAAAGAGAGGAGAAAACCCTGCAAGTGTGAAAGCTGGGAAGAATAAGGAGGGCTGGGATTAAAAAAGCCCAACAAAACCAGGATGCTTAAATAATACCTGCCTTTAGTGACAGCAAGCTAGAGACAGTGAAGAGGGAGCATGTTTTACTGGTATCTTTGCTGTGAGAGCAACCGTAGATGACCATGGTTGGGACTATCAGTCATAAAGAAAATATAGCAAAAAATTGTGCCTATATTTCAGGAGAAGATGGATAAAAGGAGAGGCTGGATGCAATCCAATCTGCCTACACTCTCAAACCCAGAATGTTAGACGGTTAAAGGACAAGCAAGTCCACACTTTGAGATGATTGCTAATCCATATGTTTATTGATGAAAACTAAGGAAGAAGCTGACACAGAAAGTAGTCCCAGAACATGTACTTCACATTAACAAGCTCATTCTTCCCTGTAGAGGGGTGCTTCTCCTTTCATTCTTGAAGCTGATCTTTCCAGAAAGAGGAGATGCGTTAGGAGCAAGGTTAGAGAAAAGATAGGAAGAGCTGTGCCGCCATCTATTCTCATCTTATTTTTTCTCCTACCCTTTGTCATGATCCTGCACCTATTTCTCACAGTCCTGTCTTCTCTTGTTCCAGTCTTGAGTACTTGGCTAGCCCAGTCTTTTAAAATCCTCTGTCAGAAATTATCAGTGCAGCAAGTCAACCCTTTCCATCCCCTACAGTATGTCCCAAAACTCAAAAAACCCCTAAAAAAAGCCCCTCATCTAATCCTCTGCTCCAGTTATGCCTCAAGAACTTTGCCTCAGAGGCTGAATCAAGAGTTTAACTCTGGTAGACTTTGCTGAATGATGTCTGGGAAGCCATTATTTATAGTCTGGAATTTGGGGAAAAAGGGGATAATAACAGCTGAAAAGACTAGTGTTATATGAAAAGGTTTAATTTTGTTAAACTGACCGTGTGGGGTAACTGTGGGGAATGAGTACTGAGAACAAACATAGTAATGCCAAAACATTTTCTTTGCTTGTATGACACAATTTCTGATATGCAAAGTTGTTTCTGGACTAGACTAGGCTTTAGTGCAATTACTTTGCATTTACTCTGACATCAGAATCGGGATCCACTGGCCCTTATGGACTTATTTGACAAAGTTAGCAGGAAAGTACTAACCAGCCAGAGAATTTGCACTGATCGTAATAAAAGCAGGAGCTGCACATTTTTCTAAAGAAAAGGTTAACCAAGCAAGATCTTCATACTGTATAGTACAGACTTTCTGTGTATATATAGGTATGATGAATGCTGATGAAAAAAAGCACAGAAATAGGAGAACCTGACCTCCTCAAGTGCCTGATCTAATATCCATTGTAGTCAAATGGGAATCTTCTTTTTGAATTCTATATATTACATGAAAAAAGCAAAGAATATAAGCAAAAGAGAGAAACACATCACTAAGCACTGTATTTCCATATCAAGACTCTGATACATCCACTTTCTGGGTTCACATCCCTGTACTACCTTGAGGAAGTAACAAGTTAAGAGAATGGCTAAAAGCTTATTTTCAATCACCATAAAGAGCTATCCTGAAGTACCGTGGTCCTACTGAAGTCAATGGGAGCTGTACCATTTGTCATAGGATTTCATGTCTAGTTTCACTTTTGATATTTCATTTTTTCCCTAAGCAAGACAAAATGTTGTTTATTCAGGCCAGCTGAAAACGAGTTTTTCCTTATGGTAGTTTCTGGTAGCTTAGGCTACATTAAAGTGTCCCTTGAAAGTTTTATAACAGATCTGAACTCTAAAGAGAAGGAGCACAATGAGAAAATAGGGAGCAATCATCCAACAGGAGCTACTTACTCAGGGCATTCCTGAAAACATCTGCCTTTGTGGAGGAAGAGTGGCTGGTCCTGTTCAGCCTGACACTTCTGGCAGTGCCAGTGGTCGGAGCACACCTCACAGTCGTCCATACACTTCTCACACTTTCCACTTGCAACATTGCCAAAAGTTTTTTGAGGGCACAGAGAAACACAGGTATCATGGATAAGAAATTTTCCTGGCAAAAGAGCAACCCAGGTGGGGAAAGGCACCAATTAGAAATGTATTTAAAAGATTCCTGCCTTGGATGGCTAAAAAAAACCTTTCAACTCCCTCAAAATCTAATTTTTGATGCTTAAAACATGAATAAACCATTCTTTAAGCTGTTTCCCAAAGCAGTTTACTCAGCCTTCACCAAAATTTAAGGTCAGAAGGAATCATCAAGGTTATCTAGTACATCTTCCTAAATAAATCCCTATTCAGTAATTCCTGCATCATGTCTTCAACTTTTGATTGAAAAGAAAGAAAAAGAACAACATACACCTAAAAGTTTTTTACCCATATTGCCAAGGGCATGTCCTTAGTTCCTAGCTGATGCCTGACTTCAGCCAGTGATTATCTGATTATCTGCCTATGCTTTAAGATGTCAAAGAACTGTGTAGTGACCGTTGATGAAAATACACCCCGGAAGTATGTAGGATACAGAATATTTTAGCCTCTTGCAAAACTTACCCAAAGAAGCTGAAGTGTCTTACCTTCTGGACATGAAGTACATATGTCAGCAGATTTCTCGCAGGTCTCACATGAAGGGTCACACGACTGCAGTTGTTTTTGTGCATCTGAGATGAAAGGGAAAAAAGTTCCATTTTTTTACTTCTTATAGACTGTTTTTGTTCATTTCCCCTTCCTTTAGGAGGCCATTTCCTATGGCTTTTTCTAAGCTGTTACGAAAATGTAGCTCTGTGAATTTTGGGAATTCACAGAGTTGAAGAACTTGATGATTGTGTTCACTCTGTTAAATATTAAGAGTTGTGATAAAGGAAAATATAAATGTTATCCTAAGATTCACTAAAGCACTATTCCAGACTGCGCATCGCAAATGAGAATAATATTCTGTCTTAAGAATGTTAGTTTCAAGGTAGTGCTGCAAAACCAAATCCAGATCTGTAATCATAATAGATTATAAACAGGAAAAGCTAGAAAATGTGTAAATTTGGGAGACTTGGTGTAGTGAGGTATTTTCATGGAGATTTTGTACTGGCTGGTTCCAGAACACCATTACCCTATAACTTAGGGAGAAAAGTCTGAGTAGGAAGGAGAGAGAAATGAGTGTTTGGAAAGAAGATCTGTTAAATAGTTCTCCCCAAAGCTATTGCCTACTATTTCCCACCAAAAGGAACAGTCTGATGTCTGTCAAAGAGAGTTTTTATGCCTGTGGAAAACTAAGGCTTTGGTTATGCTTTGCATAGATTTTATTCAATCTACTCAATTTATTCAATCTTTATTCAATTTACTCAGCTCTAAAATGACAAGGAGGTTCTGAGGATCATAGAAAGTCTGCTGTGCAATGCGATAGGTCCAGCATGCAGCTCTGTGTTTTGATCCAAGTAATTATAACAACAGGTAAATAGATGTCTGATGAAAAAGTAATTGTGGGCCAGCAGACAGAAGACAGTAGACTTTTGATTTTTCTGAAAATAAAAAAATAAAGAATAAATCAGAAGTTGATTGCAGATGGAGCTTTACACCTCAGTTAGCACATCCAGCTCATCCTGCCAATAAAATATTTATGATTGCTCCAAGTTGATGGACTGGCTGACAGTGTCCATTAGCCACATGCAGCATATCGCTACACTTTTTTTTCCTGCCTGTTATGGCAAGGTAGTTTAAAATGTTGACATTTTGAATGAAAGTCATGAAAGCAAATGCTTCAAGTAAAAAGAAGAGGGAGAACAGGAGACTTTATACAGAACCCTTTCCTACAAGGGGAAATGGTGGGTATTTTATTAAGCAGAGAGGCAGCTGATAGAAAAGTGAATATGTGCATAACATGGCACAGGGGCAGAAGAAAGAGGAATAATAATAAAAATAATAATTATTATTTATAACTGTACTGCTAAATGAGCTAGCCATAGCTACCTCAGTGAAAGAAGTTAGGTCACATTGACCATGTCTAGGAGACAATCCATAACAACATGTCACATTCACATCTGTCTCTACCAGCAGCTCAGAACATTTTAAAAACTCTCTGTGCTAAAAAAATCTCTCAATATGCTGTCCCTGGACAGAATAAGAACCATTCAGGAGGGCCCAGGGACAGCACAGCAGGTGAAAACCTTCCTGTTTAACAGTAGGACACTCAGCAAGGACATGGTTTGTCTTTACCAGGACTACTTGTGAATACTGCTTGCACAGAGTAGTGAAGGCCTGTAGTGTTGCAACTCTTGTTGGTAACTGGCATCATATAAAGCAGTTGCAGATATAGCAGGAGATTAGGAGAGTTTTCCTCATCACCACCCTTATGGCTACAGCATATCTGCCCTCCCTGAACAAGGGCCCAAGAGTGTTTGCAGGGCCCAGGCACAGGCCATAGCATCCGCAGGACAATGTATATAACAAGAAAGCTGCGCACTGTCAGGGTGAATGCAGGTTGTGACAGTCCAGATTGGAGACTGCATCTGCCCAGTCTGAGGCCAATGGATGAAATACATGTCTATATACTTGTCTATACCCTGTGCAAGACAACAAAAGGCTGTAGCGTTGGCTTTAGTAGCCGGAAGTGTTGGTGGCCATGGTGAGTCACAGGCCTATCAAGAAGCAAGACAGGTGGGACTAAAACAGTATTTCAGTATCACCTGAAGACAATTTTCAACTCCAAAGGTACACAGGCCTTCTGGAGGTAGGAAATGTCTGAAATTGAATTTTGAGGTGTGCAGCCTCAAGCACTTCCAAACATCTGACTTAAAAAACCTGGGCTGTGTCACTTTTGTGACTTCATATTGACCATATCTGAACCTAAGGCGTATAGTATCAGGTGGAAAAAATAAAACCTCTGGAAAAGCTCTTTGGAAAGACAAGAACAAGTGAGGAAGGTACAGAGTCCTTGGCTTGTGGAAGAAGTAAAGGTGGAAGTGATGTATAAGCATCAGGAGCCTAAGATGGGTGGGAGAAATTTACTATTAAGTAATCTCTGAAGTTGCAGGGGTGGGAAGATAGCATGGGGGTGGGTATGAACGAAAGGTTGGAGAGCCACAAGGAAACCTTGGTGTGTGAAGTGAGTTCAGTGCTACCTAAAGCAGCAATGAAGCACCCCATCTTCTGTTACCAACAGCATAATGGGCGCAAAGAGGTTCCTGCTGCTGTGGAGGCAGTTGTCAGATTCATTGAGCATTTAAGGTGAAAGGACATTGCTTGAAAAATCGTGATTTGGCTCTGTACTTTGCACTATCTAGGTATAAATTATGTATTTACATATAGATTAATAGTCATGTAGTTTAGAGAGTGAAGAGCTAGAATTACAAAGTAATTTTAAAATTCTGGGTTTAGTTGCCTGTAAGTTTCATTCTTGAGGAGAATGGGCATTTTGTTCTACTTTTCTTAGCCCTTTTCAGAGTGTGGATGTGGATGTCTTGTAAGGCTTTCTGCAATAGCAGGCTCTGTGAGTTTAGATCCTTTCTCTCTCTTGCTGACATATTTTTAATGTTTTTTTTTTACCCTGCTGAAGACCTTTTTTCTGTATTTCAGGTTACAACATGCTGTTCCAAGAGGATTTAAGTGCCCCTGAGTGTAGAGGGCAGTTCAAGTCTCTCTCAAGACTCTTGATCTACCTAACCATATAGCACACAAGCATTTTCAGTTTGCTGATCCAAATAGTCATCAAAGTAACTTGCTGGTGACCATTGCTTACTCTTGTGAAATGCAGAAATTCACTGTCACAGGATTTGTCTGGAGATACTACTCCTTAGCTTCATGTTTTTCCTGACTTTTCATTATTGAACAAATCCTTATAGAGTGTCCTTCCTGATGTCATCTGTAAGACTATAAGGGATACTCTGGAAAAGCTGGATGCTTGGTGTTAATAGATTTTTTATTCTCCCATCCTTAAACACACAGACCTTTTCTCTTTTTCTGCTCTTGGGAGAAGATCCCCACTGGCCTGCAAATCCTAAGATTTTTCCCTTTTAGAGACCAGTCATGTGGCACTCTCTGAAAAAGAACATTGAATAATTGATGATATAATGCACAGCCATGTAGTTTTTAATTAATGTTTTTCACTTTGCCTCTAGAACCTTGGCTGAAAGAAAGACCATCTGTTCCTGATGTCTGCCCGCAGTTGCACATCCTCTGTTCATCCATCAATTGCTTTGATAAACCTTCAGAATTTGTCAAGACAGAGTTCTGATTTTCTCACTGAAAATGTCATTGGTCTTTTTCTAAATATGCAGTAAATAATACAAATTTTCATTTCCCATTTCAGCAGCTTTGCATCCAGCTGCCTTACCCTGGCTTATGTTTTATTTTTTTAAAAATCCCTACTGGGTAGTTTAAAGTGCTGCAATTTAATACCAGTTATGTGTATGAAGAAGCAAGCCAGAAATATTACCAAAGTATGTGTTGCCAAGGGAAAAGAACCATGATCCTGGCAAGATAGTTGGTGTAATATAAAAAATAAATAGCAGGAAGGCTAGGCTAAACAGAGAAGTTGTTAACTACTGCTGCAGAATTTTTAAACAAGCTCATTGTTTCAAAAACATTTCAAGTGTTACAACTAAAAATAAAGATCGTTTTCAGCAAAGTACCTTTTACTTCTAATTTAATCCTTGCCCCTTTGGCAGTTTTTGTTGTTTTCTGTAATATTTGCTACTCGCCACCAGAGGGGAATGTACACAAGCAATTGGGCTTCTGATAGTTGGCACGGGAGACAACCTTTAGCTTTCCAGTCAAGTGTAAGCGCTTAAATGACCCAACTTTAGTATTGACAGAAGAAATCTTACTCCCCCCCAAATTATAAATAATAAATAAATTTCTTACTGACTGTAAATAGGCTTTCATTTACT
>VXBL01002158.1:35824-51363 GCA_013400195.1 Aramus guarauna
AAAGAACCAACCACCCCTCAACACACATCTAGAATAATGAGAAGTATTTAAATGTAATTTTCTTGCATAACAAAAAGTTCCCCAACTGGGCAAATGAGATGAAAATGATTTGTTTGCAGAAACTTGTGCACACTACTTCCAATAATGTAACCAGAGCTTTCCAAAGAATAGCCTTACAAAGCTGAAAAATGGTCATGCAAAATACATTTCCTTGGTCTTTGGACTGATGATAAATGGAAATGACTGGTTTTAGCTGTTGAGTTGTGTTTTGCCTTCCCACAAAGAATGCCATTCCGTACTTAAGGATCCAATAAGTTTTCCATTAAAATTTCAGTCTATAGCTCTTATGGTTGCAAATGAAACTTGTAAATGTAAAAGTCATAAGTCTGTGATGTAGAGTTGTAAGCTACCCATATTCTAAAAGTGGGACATTGATTCTGAAAACACACTGTATTCCATTATTATACTGTTCTGCCCTTCTTTTTTTAAGGCCAAAACGTGTGACCTTTTCAGACCTCCTGAGCTGTTTTTAACCTTATGCTTATATTCTTTTTTTTTTTTTTCCCTCCCCAAATGAGAACGCCTTCTATTTAAACTCTATTCAGGCCAGAATCTGACTCAATGTCACGTTGATTTTTGTGTCTTTGTCAGAATGAGTAACAACTTTGACATACACCCAGCTAAGCCTCTTCTATTCCTTTCTAGAATCAAACTGAATCAAACTGTGCCATTTCTTGAGCTACGGTTTATTGCAGCTCTGAATCTACCATAGTGCTTTTGCCCATTCAAGGGATTATCAGACTGCAAGGGTGGGGGATGGCTGAAAAATATATTTTTTTCTGTTTTATTTTCTCATTTGGGCTTGTGCAATATGAAAGAGACAATGGCATAGTTTCCAGAAACCTAGTACTGTAGGACTTGTAACTGTGACCTCAAACTGCATAAGGGAAAAAAGAGTGAAACTTTAGCTCCATTTATTACATTGTCCCCATATTTCCTTTCTTTTTGCTTAAGTAATCTTACTTTGAGCTCCCAGAATTTTTTAATCTGATATTAGAGAAAAATTAAATGAGTTCTCAAAAATATTCAGGATGAAAAACATAGATCCATGTGGAAAGAAGTGTTGTCCTCTTCACATGCTCACCACTTGTTCTGGAAAATGTAAAGTTTATTAAAAAAAACCCCAGTACAAATCCTTGTACAAAACCTGAGGACATAAGAGCAGAGAGATGGCCATATCTAAAGAGACATGCCTTTAAATATAATAACTTTTGAACTATCTCGTGGTCCCTCCTTAATTTCATTTAAACCCACAACTGCATTATAAGAGTTCTTACTACTGTAATACTCATGCTCTTTCTGCTGTCCATCTTGCTCTCTCTGCCTGCTTCTTATGGACAATGAATCTTTATGCCAGATAGTGCAAGCTGTAAGTGTTCAGACTCCTAAAACATGGTTTGTTGTCTTCATTTTAAATCTCACTTATTCATGCTCTTCTGTGGGTAAAAGGGAGACTTAAAAACTTGTATTTTTAAGTTGCTATGGAAGTAGTTCCCTGTGTAAATTTTTAGACCCCTTAGCTTCTAGACGTCGACTTCTACAAGGAGAGTATTTTTACAGTATATTTTATTGTTGGACCATGGCACAATTGCAGCAGTGAGGAATGCAGAAGGAAATTAAGTGCCATGGTTGTTTGTAACTGCAAGCGTATTCATTTTAGAAGGTGACCTGTCTAGCTTTTACACTGTGTAGTGAGATGTGATTTGAATGTGATCCAGCTGAGATGCTACTTAGTTTGTTAGATTTTATTCTGCATGTGGCACTAGCCTTGCAAAACTGATGCAGTCATGAATAAAACCACAAAAACAGGCTACCTATCTCCATGAGGTAATTACAATTACATAAACATGGTAAAACATAATGAAAACAATATACATATGTAATAAAATACTAGACCTATCCCATTTTGAAGACTTATGTGAACTGTAAATTTAAGGAAACTATAGGAGTGCTGAGAAGTAAATCACAATCCCCAATAACCATTAATTCCCAATCTAGTTATCTTGTAACAACCATAGCATTACTTTACAAACAAATAGCTAGAATATGAAATTGGCATGCCTAAGAACATATGGGGTAATGAATCATTTTTGCTTGCCTCCAGCAACCTGAAAATTCATATATAGGTGATGCTTAAAAAGGTCTCCTAACTCTTCCCAGGAATGCTCTAATTCTGCACGCTAAATGTCATAACATTTTCACATTTGGAAGACTATGACCCGTTCTCTCTTGCTGATGATTTCTCTACTGTCTTCTGCCCACCCCATTCCTTTTTTTACCCTTCCATATTCCGAGACCTTTGTAGATATATCTGCATAGCTGCATTAAAGTCCTTTTAAATAATCCTTTTAAAGCCTGAATTACTGCTTTACTTCAACCAGTACATTTTTACTGGTTTTGTTTTACTCTGTATTTAGCAAAAGGAAAATACACAAGATGGATGTAGTTGGTCAATGGCTGCTTGTGGGAGGTTGCTCTTATTATTGGGGGTGGTATGTAATAATAAACAGAGGCAGCTGCTATTTAGCTGCATAATTTACTACAGCATATATTATCTGCATGTAAAGAAGCACATATTCCATTTTGAGTTTGCATCAGAAACAGACCTTATTCCATACTCATTTTTTTCCTTTTGTACTTTTCAGAAGAATGTGGTAGACTAAACTGTGAAACTGAGGAATGAATGAGTTTTTTAGGGTGCAGTATTTTCAGTGAACAGGCAAAATGAAGACCTGACCATAACTTGCAAAATGTCTAATCCAGTTGAAAGGGTGTGTGTATTCACTTGGTGAATCAAGCTTACACTAGTGTGTCTCCTGGCTTCCAAAGTCATTTCATCATCTGGTACATGAGATAAAATACAGATGTTTCACGCTAGAAATACAGAGCTTTTTTTGAATCTCCCCCCCCCTGCCCCCCCCTTTCTTGGCTTGCCCTGTCTTTTTAAAAGCCTGGATAACAGACATAGTCTGTTTCATTATTTCAGACCTGGATATGACTTATTAATGATTCCTGATATGAGTTGAACTGTTTGCCTAGCTGACTATACCCCCAAAGTAAATATCATTTTAGAAAGTTTTTTTAATAGAATGTTTTGGTTGTTGGAGTGTATGCTCATAAAAATTCATAATTTATCCTTGCTTAAGAAACAGAAGTGAAAGCTTAAACATGGGGAAAAGTGTATTCCATATTCACAAAGGTTTTAATCCTCACCTAGATGGGCTAGTCTCTCAAATTGCAAAGAAAGTCAGACTCTATGTTGGTTTCTCAGTGGTACGCTCTGATGTGCTGCCCTTTAATTTATGTTAGCCTTGGAACCAAACAAAACAAGAGTTTTTGTTTCCCAAAACTCACTTTGTCCGATATGGTACATCAATACAGTCACTAAAACCACAGTAGAACCCTCTGAATCCATGTGGCTGGAAGACCCAAAGAGAAATGGCTTCATTATTTGTAAATACAGTTCAAGGTCTAATACCTCAACTCTCTATTAGTAACATTTCTAAAGAAAAAGAGTAAATAGAAGACTAATGTGGTAAAAGCTGACATAAACTGGATTTGGAAATTTTGGCTATCTTCCTAGTTGCGTCGTCTTCCTGCATTGTCTAGAGCAGGGCATGTGCTCAGGATGAGCTTGGTGCAATCTAATCTTCATTCCCATGACAGGGTGAGATTGTTTATTACATATTTGGTCCCCACGCTCAGCTCAGTCCCCCAAAGTGGGAAGACTAATAACTGTGTGGCCTGTATTCTTTAATTAGATTCTTTAATTCAGGCCGGTGAAGCTCAGAGGCAGCTCTGCCATGGTGCTGCACCAATGCAAATGTGTTGAGGACACTGAACACTCAGTAGAAGAAGCATATATTGATAAACAGGCAGAGAGGATGAGAGCCAAAAGCCAAATCTCAGCCACAGTTCTGCCCACACTGGGCTGGTGAACAAACATGAAAGTATTCTAATATCCCCTGCAGACTGGACAAGCTTCTTGTACCATGCCCATGCAGCATGACAGACTACTCTTAGAAACTGATTTTGACAGCAGAGGAGATGGAACATTCTTATATTTTGCTAAGAAGAAATAACCTTGGAAAAATCAAAGTAGCTATAAACAAGCCAAAGAATAACAACAACAATAAAGTAAATTGGGATAAAATATTTGGAGATCTGTGCAGAGGAAGCAGTGAAAAACTTGGAAAGATGCCATGACTTTGCACCCATGTGTGAAAGAAAAAGTTTTTTCTCTGTCCCCATGATCTTCTTTAAAATAAACAATAGGAAAGAAGAGGCCCTACGGAAATGGTTAAGATCTGGAGAGTGGTCATTGTTCCAGGCCCAGGGAGTTTCTCTGTACAGGTATGCTAGCCAGAATCCTCACCAACAGTAAGTTTCAAGGAGCACAGATAGGTTTCCATTTTGTCCATTTTTGTATGGATCCTACAGCATTGTTGAACAAAGCAATAAAAGACAGTGGCTGCCTCTCTTAAATGTTACTGTTTTTCAGAAAGCTTTTGACAGTGAAGAAAATAATTGTAACAGACAGTGAAACTGTTCTTTCTTTCTTTCTTTCTTTCTTTCTTTCTTTCTNATCCATATATTTTGAAAAATTATTACAGTGTGAAATGTACTGCAGTTTCTAACTAGGAACTACCCTGTTGGTGTGATGTACTGCTAGAGTTCATTGTGGTTTGATCCTGCCCAAATCCTCTATTTTTTGTTAAGGATCTTCAGTGTGGGATAAGAATGGCAAATATAGATGGCATGGTTGGCAATCTGGATTCAGTTGATATCTGCCTCTTGAATGCATCATCAAAAGAAATGAGTGAACAAATGATATTCTAGCCAAAAAATCAATCATTTAGATTTTGTTGTTAATTAGTAAATGAAAATAACTCTTAGGAGAACCAGATGATCCTACAGTATCTGAGCAAGAAACCTCACAAATTGTTGATAAATGTAGTTATTCAGGGTGTAACTTCAGTAAAGACAGTGACAACTTCATTATCATTTTGACTTGAAGGTTACTGCTATTTGGAAGCCTACTCTGGTGAGAAAAGGCTCAAGATATCACCAAGTTCAACATCGCTTTCTCAGCAGTTCTATGGCACAGTTGCTGCCACACTGAGGATTTCCCAGCAACTCTATCCAAGAGAAGGTGAAGAGCCTCCAGCCAGGTTCCCTAGGCTCCCATCGCTGCAGCAGGAATCCTGTGACTTTGGAGTAGTCATTAATGTTTATGCCAGTACAGCTCTGAGTCAGATGTATCTTACAGTTTGAAATCATGGCATCATAGAATCATGGTTTGGAACGGTCCTCAAAGATCATCTGGTTCCAACCCCCCTGCCATGGGCTGGGACACCCTCCACTAGACCAGGTTGCCCAAAGCCCCATCCAACCTGGCCTTCAACACTTCCAGGGAGGGGGCAGCCACAGCTTCTCTGGGCAACCTGTTCCAGTGCCTCACCACCCTCACAGGGAAGAATTTCTTCCTAATATCTAATCTAAATCTACCCTCCTTCAACCTAAACACATTACCCCTTGTCCTGTCACTACATGCCCCTGTAAACAGCCTCTCTCCATCTTTCCTGCAGGCCCCCTTCAGGTATTGGAAGGCTGCTATAAAGTCTCCTAAATAAGATGTATTTTAGCTACTGGAAGGAAAGATAAATCGTACCCAAGATGGAGAGAAAGAAGTTTCACAGCACAGCACTGCTGCTACATACAGAACTGCATCAGCTGCCTGCTCAAAAGAAAAAAGCTGACAATGAGTCACCTGTTCGACAGTGTGAGAAATAGATAACTAATAGATAGACCAAACTACAGATATGCTCTTTCATTGGCAGTGATGTAGATAGTCTCAAATTGAAAAAAATACTTACTCATATGGATGAAACACAAGGAAATGCATGGAAGAGACCGACTTTCTATTAATATAACTATTACTATAAAAGACCTTTTTTAGGTCTCTCTGATCTTTTCTGAAGTAAAGAAATGTTATTCCTTTTGATACAACATTTCTCCATAGATAGGCAATGAATAAAATGGTCAATATTTTTCTCGAAAATATTTGTTAGTATATTTTAATTTTTAATGTAAGGTCATATAGATCTAAGGATAGACATTCTTTGATGTGTTTGAGTCAAACAAAGACATAGGAATCAAAAGAGAATTTGTATTTGATAGAAAAATAAAGCTGGAAGGGACCTTAAGTAATCTAGTCTATTGCTCCACTCAGTAAAGATCCCTGTCAGATGCTTTTCCAGTGTTCTCAAGGACCCCTAGTAATGGAACTCCCTAAACCCCCTCAAAGATCCTACTATTAATCCTTTATTGCATTTGAAAGTCCTCTTTTTTCCAATGCCAAATCCAGAACTCATTTTCTGCATTTCAAGTCCTGTTTACTGCACTTACAGACACCTGATCTATTCCATTCTTCTTTGTGATTGTGTTCCTCTTAGCTTTCTCATTTAGTCCCAAACCTCTCATTTATCTCAACCTTTCATTGTTTTCCCCTAGATTTCTGGTAATCCTGACTATTTCCTCTCTAACTGACCCACTTCTTTCTTTAACACTGTGCCCAAAATGGAAAGTATCATTCCAGCTGATGTTTTTCAACTGTAGAGAGAGGGAAAGGATAATATGACACTGACTTTTCTCATTGTTTACAGTGATCAGCAAAAAGTTTCAAAGCTATTGAAACTCTAGAGGAAATTTTACCCTTTGTTGGAGGGTATGGTGTACATGTAATTAAAAAGTGTCACTTACGATCCATAACTATTGAAATTCCATGTGCTGTACAGGTTTCACTTAAAAAGAATTAATATTCATAGCAAATGAGTTTTAATTTGTGTGCTGGGTGGTAAATTCACAGAGAACTGGAACTGGCTGCCCAGAGAGGTCATGGAGTCCCCTTCTCTGGAGATATTCAAAACCTGCCTGAAGGCAATCCTGTGCAACCTGCTCTAAGTGATGCTGCTTTAGGAGGACTGGATCTTCTCCACAGGTCTCTTCCAACCCCTACCAATCTGTGATTCTGTGTGAAAAGTGCAGTTTCACTCAAGTTTGCAAGATCATTATATATCTTCCTAAAACTTTTAGTAGCCTTCAGAGAAACATAAAAGATTGAGGCATTTCTTGCACTTACCACTCCATAACTTCCCACTGGGTGGAGAGTTTCTTGGATTCAGACACTGCCCATGAGATAGCTGAAAACTTTTTTTGCACCCAGTACAGTTGTCATAGCTGTAGCCAACACATGTTGCACAGCTCCTGTGGCACGGTTCGCATTCTCTAGAGATGTCATCAGTGAAGAAGCCGTCTCCACACTCACTCACACATATGCCACCTGCAACAGAAATAGAGCCTGGCATCATGGCATGTACTGACCCCTGTCAATCCTGAAAAAGAGGTACCTCACCTATAGCATCTCTCTGTCTCCAGCAAGAAGCAGTTTAAGAAAAAAAAGTCTATAAGAATCCATGAAAATTTTTGTAGCTATATAAACTCTATTTGCTTAGCGTGAAACCTAAATTCAGCTCAGTTGCTTATGCAGACCTCACAAACGTCAAACCAATCTGCACTTAAGCTTATATCTAGATGAGTTTTCATCCGTATCCTAAATCTTGGCACATACAAATCTTATGAAAGTCGAAATCTGGATAAAAATCTTATGGTTGAGTCCCAATTATAATAGTGGCCCAATATAAAATCTAAGTCCAGAATTCCCTAAGATTGTTAGATATATGCAATTTTTGAGGATTGGATGAACCTCTTGTTTCTGGTGAATATAAATCTAAACTCAGGTAAATCTGATTCAGTTTAAGGGTTGGCATACTGCAGCAAAGCCGCTAGAAGTTGTTACACTGATAGGTTTTTGAGCTTGCTCCAATTTCAGTTAAAAAAAAATGTAGACCATCAGATCACCTCAGATTGTGACCACAGAGTTTTTCATGAATGTAATGTTTTTGTACTCCATTACTGGGCACTTGCAGCGAGCAATGCACAAGAATACCATAACCTCAAGATTTCCTGTGATTCATGTTTGGCACCATGTCTGAACAAGGCCTGCCTATGGCTTTGTAATAAAGCTAAGAGACTCCTAGTTCTGCGTGAATCTGACATAGAATTTAGTGGTTTTAACTGAGCTCGTTTCAGACTGTTTGAGACTTGTTACTTTATGTGGATCTGAAAATCAAAGTAAAACCAGACTTGCAAATAGTAAGGAAATGTTTCCATGTCTTTCCATGAGTTAAAAACCCCTTCCTTCCCAAAGTCTGAAATGAATACAGTATTTTTTGTATTTACCCAAAAGAGTGGAAATACATTAAAAACAAAACTAGGGGGAAAAAAAAAGTGGTAATATGTAGTCAAATATATGAAGCTTTTGAACCAAATAGCACCATTGGCTAACATAACCACCTCACATTAATGCAAAGGACCCAGTTCTGCAAAGTGCTAACTGCTCTCAGCCTCTACTGTCCGTCATAGGACACATTTATGAATTTGAGAAATTAGGTCAAGACCCTTGTGCTAAAGAAAAAGTCTGAAATACTTTTGTGTGTATGCCACACTTGGTACTTTGCTTACCTGAGAGATAAAAGCCTTCCTTACATGAGTCACACTTGTCCTTGTCACAGCTATCACACTTGCTAGGACACTCTCTACACTGCAGAGAAGTTTCATCTCTGTAGGTATTTTCTGGGCAGTATTTATAGCAATGCTGCTTATACCTGTAAGATAAAGTAGACTGTCATTAGTAAGTTTCTTTTCAGGTCATTGAGTTTGTTTTCTGTATATTTCTGGGTATGGTAATGGTAAAGCTCTATTCTCATCCTAATGAATGGAAATTATTCTTGTAATGAAGGATTCAAAATGTGTTTGTGGTTATGTTACTTATTCAACTGGCAAATATTAACAACTCATGTTTTCTAAACTCAGGGTTCTTAAGTATAACTAATTTGATTTTATTTTTTAAACGTAGGCACAAAACCAAATGCATGCTTAATTGGAAATTACTATATTGTGGTTGTAAAGAGCTGATTGCTTGTAAAAATACATAATCCAATGTCATTGTTTATAGCTGGATCGAATAGACTTTTTATCAACATTTTCTTTTGTCATGGTAATTTTTACAGTGATCTCTTAATTGTCTCTTTGAAAAGCAGTACAGTTCTTCTTTTCCCCCTGTTTAAGTTAAAACTTTCAATTAATCTAGATACTTTTTCCTTTGCTTAACTTCCTTACATTTTTAAGTGTGCCTGCTGAACTGCAAATACCAGAACTGGACACAATATACTATAGCATACTAGTTCCAAATCCAGAGGCACTGTTTAACTTTTAGACCCTTTCTGTTCCATGTTCCTCTCTTCCTATATGCAAAGTTCACATCAGTCCATAAGTTTTAAAGGCCTTGATAGTGAGTGATTGGCTAGTTTTTCAACCAATTTCCCAAGCTTTTTTCCAAAGTTACTGTTCTGAGATAGGCAATACTTAAAAGGATACGGGATAACATAGACAGCACAGATCTATGTAGCGAAGCACGCATTCTTGCTCTAAAAAAATGTATGGCATGAAGAGCTACACAGCTATACTTACATATAATAGTTCTGAATGCATGTTAGACAGACTCTTGGGTCATCTGAAATTAAAAATATGAAGTTATGCAAATATTATTCAGAGTTAAAACCAGAATGCTAAAAAGAATTGTTGCTACACAATTTTTATGTTCATATTTCTTACATTAAAACACTACAACCATAACTAGAACATTATTATCTCTGAACCTCTGCTTACATTTTTTGGAGATAAACTCTTCCACATTCGGGTCCTTGCCTGTATTTTTGCAGTGACTTGCAACTTTTGAGTCCTCAGCATAACGTACCTAAGAAGGTGCTGACTGCTTAGGTAGCGCTGTTGTGAAAAGCAGAACNTTTTTGCATTCAAAAATTTTGTTGAAAGAACAGAAAAAGTGTTGTACAACTTCTTAAAACTATTACAATGATGGATATGGCTTTATGCTTACACAAAGTGAAGAATATTTTCTATAACCTTCCATTATCTTCTATTAGCTTTCTATTTCTTTTACCTAACTCAAATATCCCAAAGGGAGCAAAATGGAAGGAAACAGAACAACCTGGGTGAATGGATTTATAAAGTGTTCTACTATGAAATGCCTATAAATTATTTTTGATATTAATAGTACTCATAAGGCAAAATTTTCACTGAGTCTGTTTGAACTGTGTCTACAATAAATCACACTTTACACATGCAAAATTATTAGGCAACATGCAGTTGGTTTTGCAAGTAGTTCTAGCAATTTATTTATGAGGTGTAAAGTTTTACCCAGAAATGCTGCAGATCTGTGAAAATATTCTCTTTACTGTTCAGAGCACAAACAGAAACAGCAATCACCTGATCTAGTGTTCTTTGCATTAGATTTAATGTTAAAACAGGAAATACTCTTAAAATACAAAAATATTTTCTATGAAGTCTTCCTTTACTTCTAGATAAAAGACATTGGATTTGTCCAGGGCTTCTTTTTAAAATTATTTCTGAAATACTAATATTGTGTCTGAATAAAGATACTTCCTGAGGTACATTTTTGCCCAATTCATTTGTGTGGGGTTTTTTCCTTACAGTATTTATAGAGCATTGTTAGGAGCCAGGTTGTTATGATGATAAATAAGTGTATTTATATCTTTTGAAAATTATTATGGCATTGGCACATACAGTCCTTATGTTTTGTGGATGGAAAGAGTAGAGTACGCATCAAAGAGACATTGTTAAAACTGCTGGGGTTGCTTGAGGGTTTAGTAACTAACTCTCCATGTACTTTCTGGCTTTTATGAAGAAAGGACTCTTTCCTCTCTTGCCAGTGAGAGGTTCTGATGACATTTTTCTTTGCTAACTGCCCGCTCAGTTTTGCCTGTATTGATGACTCTCTATATAGCTCAGTTAGAGAGAGATCTCAGTAGTAATTGCAAAGACACAATGTCCAGTTGTCCTCTGGAAACAGATTAGAAAAATTAAGTATTAAGTAAGTGACCATTAAGTAAAGACTATGTATTTTGAGTTGGTTTAGGATCTAAGAGAAAGTATCTAGAAACAAATGGGTAAAAATCGCTTGTTTGTTGTGGATTGGAATACATACTGTAGAGGGGGCAAAAAAGTGTATCACAACTAGCACTTGCATTCTGCTGTTTACACAAAGTTTAGACAGAAGTGGTAATAGTAAATACTGTATTAGAAGGCCACGAATTTCATAGGACTAGATGGTTTGCTGTATTTCATTTGGGAATGCATTGAGTCTTTCTTCAAACCTAAGATTTTGGAGGTGTGGGATAATTTCTTGACAATTTTGCAAAATGAAAGCATTCAGTCATTGGGCTAGTGTGGCCTAAGTTCATTTGCCAATTTGTTTACTAACTTATGTTATTTATCAACCCTTACAGAACCATTGTTCTTTCTATTAAAGGCATGCCCACTAAATAGAAATTCTTCCACCTTCTATACTTAGTCATAGTTTCTGAAGTTAAACTGTGGAGAGGTAATGAACTCAGATTAGAAAGGAATGCAAGGGGGGCGGGGGGCAACCATCTGATAACAGGCAGAGAGAAAACTAAATATGCAACTATTCCTGCAATAGCAAATTTGATATTTAACACATGCTATGTTTCCAAAATCTTGGAAATTAATTTTAAGAATGAACTAAGTCTAGGGAATTTTATGGATATACATGTGCAGTTCTTCAACAGTGGCTCCTTTAAAATCTGCCACAATCAGAAATGAAAGTGATCTTGATAGCACTGGAAACAGGATTCAACCAATTTTAAAATATAAGGCCTCAGACACAAACAAGTCCTCTTGTGACTTTCTGGTTTTATTGCAGTTTTCTTAGATAAGTAAAGATCATCTAGAGTTCATAGAAAAAGTCATTTGGTTTCTTTCCTTGTCTGTAATAAGCTGATACTCCTGTTCCCTCTTCCATCCTCCACCCTTCTCAAATACAATACTTTCCACGTGCAGCTATGTTATAATACAGAAAAGGTACGTGCAAATATTAAATATTGGTCAAAGGCCAAACATTCATGCATTCTGTTGGAACTCTCTGATTTGACACGAACTAGCGTTTTTTTCTACTCTGGGAGGGAAGCATGGGAATTAGCATTACAAGCAGAGCATTGTTGTGCTGGAAGGGTATTTTTGTTCAAATATGTAGAGGAACACTGTAAGTGATTTTTTTTTGCTAATATTACTGTAAAGGCTTAATGAAATATTTAGTACATAAGTTCATTCATATTAAAAACAAGTTCCAGAGCGTTTTGGAAATACTTGTCACTGTTTCACTATGTTTGAGTGTTCATGGTATTTAGACAGATCCTAATTCTGGAAACTTTACATGGCTAGCCCACTGTACTTTTGAGTAGCACTCAAAGTACCCCGTCTAATTAGACCCAGATCTTGCAATGACTCCTATGCATTCTTGACTTTATCTACTGTATACAATAAAGCTGGGAGTTGAAGTTAAGTGCAAGGGTACATTTTGCAGGATTTGTATTTAGACTGTAACTTTTATTTTAGCTTCCTCTTTTGTTTATGATTTTTTTTTTTTTTAATTAAATTTCTTGACCTATTTATTGGCTCAGCCGTGAGCCTAGAATGTGCTGAATACACTCAACTATTCTTGCATTCAGGAGAAATTCAGGATATTTACTGCCTGGGACTTAATGCCCAGTTTACCTTTCTTTTCCAGTTTAATTAAATGTAATGACTGAAAATTATTTTATATTACATTGCAGTTTTACTTTAAGGGCCAGCCTGCAGTAATTGTTTAATTTCAACAGTTACTGCTAGATTTTATTTGCCTTTCACATTCCCCTGAACAATAATTTACAATAATCTAAAAAAAAGTAATATAAATTGAAATATATCACCAACAAGAGTAATCATATATTTTAACTACCTTAGAACATTTTTTTCTTTAGTTTTTATGGTATCCCAGTTAAAATAACTGAAATGTACAATCCAAACATAATAAGAATTTTGACTAGACATGAAACTGAAACTTCAGCTTTTAGTAAGCCTTAAAAATGAAGATTTCTGTTGTGGAACCAAGGACTCTGGTTTGGATCTTCCAGGTCGTGTGAGAAGGCATATTAGTCTGTGTCTTTTCTGGCGTTTTTTTTTTTGTTTTTTTTTTTTTTTGTTTTTTGTTTATTTTTTTTTTNATTATTAACATGACCTTCTTTTGGTTTATTTTTTTTTGTGTGTGTGTGTTTTGTCAGTAAATCTGTTTTATCTTCTTTCTTCTCCTTTCTGACGTTATAATTTATTTTGACAAGTCATATTACCAGGAAGTGGGAGAAAGAAGAGACTGTGAATTTTAACCAAGGAAAAAGCTGGATTCTGTTGTCAGTTAGATTTATATGGTGAAAAAACAGCATCAGTATTTGCTTTGGCCAAAAACTATAACTTTGGTTCAGCCAAGGTATTTAATGAATTAAAAATATAGGTATTTTTAAGGCATAAAAGAAAAAAAAAATATTTTGAATAAACTTCGTCTCTTCCGAAAATATACTTTTACTAAAATTACCTCGATTTAGGTTTTTGTAATTTTTTTCTTTTAAATTAAAGCTACCTTTAATTAGGATGAAAATGAGACAAATAAAACAAAAAACTGTTCTGAGTGTTATTCTTGCTGTAAAGCTGGTTAACTGAAAAGAACCACACAGCTCTAATCTCAATTATGTTACTCTAAAGAAGAATATTGCCACTTGCTGTTATTGTATTTCATTGACAAAATAAAGGGAATGAGGCATATTTTCCTGTTCAAATAAGGATTTTAATATGTTGTAGTTAGAAGTAGAAATGAAGTGCAGATAAGATGAAATGAAACCAAAGATTAGCATTACAATATGTGTTGCCTGAAATAGTTCCACAGTTTGTATGACTGAGATGAAATGTTGATAAATACATAAATACTTGTATGCATGTCGATAAATGCATCAAATTTTGCGAGAGATCATGAAACTCTAAGGAATAGAAAATTTTTTAAAAATTACTTAAATAAATATTGTGTCAAAATGCTCTAGTCTCTCACCAGACATAGTTGGCCAGTGCCGTAGCAATATTTACACTGCACATGAAGCTCCAAAATATGTTATCAACCAGAGAAGTTATTGCTTACAAGGCTACAAAGAAGAACAAAGTGGCTCATTCTTATTCCAAGTAAAATAAAAGGTAAGAGTACTTCAGTAGATATGAAATCAGGACATCTGCAGTGCTATCTAACAATTAAGAAAGGGCATTAATTTTATTTGTCTTAGATTTTATTCTATTACTTGGATGTTATGTTATCTTTTGTTCTTACTCTACTGGCCATTGTTTCCACCTATCAAAATCTCGATGTGATGACTTCAAGAAGCATGAAAGCTGCATATTACTAAAAGTAAACTTTCTGTGTGTTGAGGTGCATTTTCTGAACAAACTTATTATGCTGAGATGGTCACTTATGTTTGAGTAGTTTCTTACTGCATAGGTAGTTGCTCTGGGTGAATAGCATTACACAGAGTGCTCTCCTGCAGGCAAGAATGCAGACTGTGGGCCAGAGGTCCTAAGTTTACACCACAGACATCAAGGCAGGTTTTACCACTCATATGAACACTAATATGGATTTACAACTAATATGGATTCCATTGGGCCTCCATTAACAAAACATATTTATGCAGGCAGGTCTCATCTGGTAAACATCTTCTCTATATGGGGAGAATCCATTATTTGCACTGCTGCAGTCAGTAAGTGGTTCTATAATACAATTCCTTATTTGAAAGATCAAGACCCTGAGCTTTAGGCTGGTATAAACTAGAACACAGGAAGTTCCATCTCAGCATGAGGAAAAACTTCTTCACTGTGAGGGTGACAGAGCACTGGACCAGGCTGCCCAGAGAGGTTGTGGAGTCTCCTTCTCCGGAGATATACAAAACCCGCCTGGATGCAATCCTGTGCAACCTGCCCTAGGTGATCCCACTTTAGCAGGGGGTTAGACTCGATCTCCACAGGTCCCTTCCAACCCCTACCATTCTGTGATAAACCCAAAGAATTGAGACAAGTACATAGTGAGGTAGCGTTGCTTGAATTGAGTAGACTAGACTAGACTAGAACAGAATAGTTTCAGCTGGAAGAGACCTACAATGATCATCTAGTCTAGCTCCCTAAGCACTCCAGGTCTGACCAAAAGTTAAAGCATGATATTAAGGGCATTGTCCAAATGCCTCTTAAATGCTGACAGTCATGGGGCATTGACCAGCTCTCTAGGAAGCCTGTTCCAGGGTTTGACCACCTGCTTGGTAAATAAATGGTTCCTAATGTAAAGTTTACATCTCCCCTGGTGCAGCTCTGAGCCATTCCCACATGATCTATCACTCCATCTCAGGGAGAAGAGCTCAGCANATCTATCACTCCATCTCAGGGAGAAGAGCTCAGCA
>VXBL01002164.1:12785-32352 GCA_013400195.1 Aramus guarauna
TTTTGAGAGCAAAGCGAAAACTATGCACCAGTGGACAGTGAGTTCAAACACAAACAACTGCAGCAAACTTAACTCTCCATTGTACTAACTTGTGACCAAACCAACTGATCTAGCATTTCAGCCTCATGCCTTTCCCTGGAAATACTTCCCTAGGTTTTCTATTCAGTAACGCAAAGGAGAATTTCACTTATTTTCTATTACAAATGTGTAACACTTCAATAGTTTGTTAACCTGGGCCTTCCCATTAAAGCAGGCACTTGAATGAAAGTTGCTACTCCACTTTTAATAGTACACAATGCTAAGAAATCATTACTCATCCTTAACAAAAGCCCATTTGTGTCACTGTGTCCACTGAAAGAAAAATTAAACTGACCTCAGGTGGAGAGTTCCTGCATATTTAAGTAGTAAATCATCTGCCAACACCTTCCCGCTCCCTGCCAGCCCTGCCTCAAACCCCCTAAAAACTGTGGCCTTATCCTGCTGAGGTTTAAACAGTAGTAAAAGCTATGGGAGAGATCTCACACTGAGAAAATGTCATCACTTTCATGAGATACCTCACTGAACTTTTATTAACATGCTATAGCACGCGGTAGCTTTAAGAACTCAAAGGAAACGGCACTTTTCAAAGGAAGAAGAGGCTTCTCTTTTTGTATTACATTAGTTTATGTATGACATCAACAAACCTCAACACTCTATCACCATCGTGAATCAGCAAGGGCTGACTGTGCTACTGAGTGCCCCATCTCACACTGACAAGACACTCAGACACAAACAGCTATCTTGGAGCTCAGTGCTATTAAAAATGAATTACTACAAAAGTCAAATCTACAGAATGGGTTTGATCAGTTACGACTTGACCAACAGCTAAACTCTCTGGTTAAAGACTCACACCCTTTGCGACTGCAAGTTCTGAGTGAAGATAAGTGCTGGAAAAAGCCAAAGAAGTTGCACTAAGCAAGCTGAGAGAAAGTCTGCCTGTCCACACAGAAAGTACAGGTACATTTTCTCCCTCATTCACCTGCCTCCAGCCCTGTTCTTTTACGTTTAGAGATTTGAACCAACATATAGACCTAACTTGACTCAAATAAAACTTCTCTTGTTCAAAAAAATAGCTTTCGTGTAGCACCTCAACACTGTTTTGACTTCCTTCCCCCTTATGTTCTCCATCTGCAAGCCCCTCTTCCCCTCCACAACAAAAATAGGAAGGATGAGGTGCAAACTATTAAAGCAGTCTTACCATAGCATTAAGCTGGGAGTTGCTGGCTTGCGCGATACCAAGGATGTTTGTAGTATGCATCACTTCTACCGAAAAACTGGGCAGCCAGCTGGCAATTCGAGAGCCTAAGAATAAGAAATCACCAAGAAAGTCAAGCAAGAATATGAGGTTCTCAGCAGGCAAAGTACTCCTATGTGTATTTAACAGAAGTTTTCGTATTTCCACAAGGTACATATGAGGAGTTCTGCAGCACGACTCATCCCTAAGGTCTCCCAAACGTGGACGTGGCTGGAGTAAATCAGTAGCTGCCAATACTCTCTTCAAACACAGTCGTAGTGGCTTAACAATCTGAGGGCCAAAAGAGGATCAAAAAAAAAAAAAAAAAATCTTTGTTTTCTTGTTTTAATATTTTCATTAAAGGCAAAATTAAAATAATCTAGAGCCAAATTCAGTCCTGGAATACATTAATAACTCCAGCAACTTTACTAAAAACAGGCCAGTTTCTAAACAGGCTGAATCCGGTCCCCAAATGGGTCAGCTACACGTGGCTGGCACCACTGAGAAAATATGACTACAAAAGGTCACAGAGTAACCGAACAAAGTGACTGCTGCAATTGTGTGCTTAGGCTCAAGAGTAGAGCACACGGCTGGCTCCCTCCTCCTGCGTTTCCATTTAAATAAACGCAGGGTTTGCTCTATGCCACTTCTCCTCCCGTCCCCGCAGTAATTCTGTGGGTCTCTGAGCCACAGGACAGCACACAGCTATCAGAAAACAGAGTGGTATTCCAAATATAGATGTCCTTTGGAGACCTCAAAAGTGGGAGCCATGCAAGAAGCTATCAGCCAGTCTCAGCATACCTAGAAAGGCCTGACCCTTTTCTACCCATTATTCTCCCCTCACAATCTCCAAAGATTGCAAAACCAGCACAGACGAAGAACAGGTCACTGCGTTGGTTTGCAGCATCTCAGCTACATCATGGGAGCTCCACAAGGACCAAGCCCAAAGCTGAGGGTTTGCACTAGTGAAACCTACTGAGAAGCAACCAGACTGCCATCAAAAACCTGGGAAACTGTGGGAGACGAGCACACAGATACCAAAACTATATAAAAAAAATCTGGAAGATAAGCAACAGGAATTGTCTCTTTCAGAACAAGTTTGTCCGCACTCATCATGGTCTGAAATCAAATCTGCTTTGTGAGTACTTGCAACACACCACTGAAAAAAAACCCAACCAAACATGTAAAACTGTTCCAGTTACACAATTCCTTCTAAGAATAAGCTTCTGCAGACTTCTGCACCTAACCAAGCATTTCAAGTTTTTTTGCAAACTGAGTGGCAAATGGACTTTTGACAACCTCACATTAGCTTGGGAGAGGGGAAAGATCAACTTTCAGACTGTACCACATAGGGGTTTTTTTTCCTCTTTGACTGTCACTGATTAACCAGCCACCTGGTAACGAAATGACACACAAATGTCCCATTCTGTTGGTCAACACAGCACGCAATGGATAAATGCCAGCACTAAAGCTGCTAACCACAACAAAGCAAGGAAAAGGGAGCACTTGTACAAAACCTTTCAAAAAGTCTCTGTAGCTCTGGACAACCTCAGAGACACTTGCCTGCCCTCTTCCAAAAGAACTCTTCGAAATATACGTGTTTGACAAATGCAAGCAGAGGCAGAGTTTAAATTTTAGTTGAAACACGGACAGAATTCCCTGCTACAGAAGGCTGTTCCCTTCATATATTTGGGCAAGAGCATCAGATGTCAAATCCGCTTAGCTCACCGTCAAAGTGGAAGAAGTGATTGTGCTGGTTCAAGCGTGGTCTGCCTTCTGCCACTGCCACGGGGACCAGGTTCTCATCCAGATTTTCCCTTTGGTGATCCTCCCTCACGTGATGGCTGTCAGTGATATTAAGGGACATTCTGCAGGTGGGGCATGATGTGTCTTGTTCCAGCCAGGACCGCAGGCACGAGCTGGCGGGAAAACAGGGATATATTATGGTGAGCTTGGAATGTTCTTCCAAGACATCGGTATCACAAGTATGTCAAGCAGCTGTAGCGTATTCTGTACAGAACATCAACAAATCCACATGGACTGCTCGGAGATAATTTGTGAGGTACACTTGACGAGCTCCTGATGATTCTGGAATAGGGTTCTTATTTCTTTCAGCTGAAAATACTCAAGTGTTCACTTTTTATAAATAACCGTGCAGATTTATCACAAACTTAAAACACCCTCCAAGTTTGTTGTCCCTTTAGCTCAGAACAAGCAAGTTTTGCCTGGAAGGGGAAACAAAGGAATTCTCTTGTCCACCATCCCCAATTGAAAAAGGACAAAAAACAACTGGACAAGTGTTTAAAATATACTGACACGCTTTCATAGCAGTTCTGCCAGTGCGATGTGGCAATGGCACCTCCGAAGTTTTTCAAGTATCTTTTCAAAAATATCAATACCCAAATCACCACCAAAGCGAGTACTGCTCTGGGAACTCTCTAAACAGATTTATTAATACTAACCAGTGCTGTGCCATTACAATGTTTACTTAATTCTGAACATTTACTGTCTTGCAGAAAGTGAGAGGCCTTTGAAATGCAGGTTTAAACACTCAGAGCTGTGTCTACTTTTTGATTCAGACTGATCTGACCTGGCTGCAGTATTCGTTGGCATGTTAAATCTAATTTTCAGTATGGAAGAACTGAATTTCACAGAACTGAACACATTCCAATATTGTACTGTTGCAGGGTGAGGGTTTTTTCCAGCAGAAGCTCTCAAAACACTCCAGAACGGTAGAGACACACAAAAAGGTCAAATAAAGGCACAGATCAGAGGTCTGGGCTGACAGAGCAAGGAAAAAGCCATAACCACAGGACTACAGCAAAGTCAAGCATACAAGCACTCTGCACGATTCCTGGAGCTGTAGCATACAGACATATTGCCAAAGCGTTTTCCATCATATTTAAACAGAGGGATACGAGTGTTCAGAAATTATAACGATGGGTTTTCCAGAAACAACCAAAGCACTACAGTAAAGGTCTACCATCTCCCACTACCTCGGTCATCGGCACAGCAAGTTAGCACTGCTGATGCCACCCAACTTCCTCTCCGTTACTACGGCAAAACCACCCCGCACACAGTGAACTCAAACCTCTACTACAGTTGTACTCAAAAGGTCGCTTGTGAAACACCTGGAGCAACACAAGCTACAACCACGCTGCTGCTTCTCAACAGCTCAGGCGTGGAAGGGACACGAACTCCTTTCAGCTTGCATCAGCAAAATCACCGGGCTTTTATGAGGAGAGAAATCATTCTTACATTGGAAATAGGGTTACTCATTACATCCGGTTTTATGTGCAAGCATTAAGTCATCCACTGTAACGTGTTCTCTCCCTAAATGCACCAAGGAGGTAAGTGTAACTTAGCTTCAGAAAAAAACCACAAAAGGATCCTTTTAGATACAGGGAAAACAACTTTCTGAAGAGAAGACCCTGGGCTTCTCAAGTGCTCCATAAGTGATTAAATATTCATATGATTCAGTAGCATTGGAAGAGGAGTTTCTGCTATGGAGGCACATTATCTCATTAGAGACTTCTTGGAACACAGATAAATATTTATGGCAAGGCTTGTCATAAATGACAACAAATTAGCACACAGATTATAACCTCTGGTTTGACAGTTACCAGAAAAGTCAAAAGCTATTTGCAGAGAGGAATTTGCTCATGTAACACCACAGGGACAATTGAACTGACCATGCATGTTAATCACATGGCACTTCAGAAACTCCCGATTCAATCTCAGTATCTCCTTTCACTTTTAAGCACAAGCATGACAATGTAAGGACTGCTACAAAAGATCTAAGAAAAGGCACGTCTAGCTCAGCACACTGCCTCCGTGAGCATCTGCTACTACTCGCTACTGAGCTGAGTGTAAGAAACAGTATATAGAGAGATCCTTTGGCCTCCCAGTTCCAACCACCAGCTGCTTTGGGACCTCTCCGGCTAATTTGGTTAACCTCTTCTGCAGCCCTGATGGACTCATCCTCCCATGAAATCATATAATCGGATCTGGCCTCCACAACCATCCCGGAGGACTCATCACCATGCAAGGATGGACTACATAAAAATATTCCCTGTTTTCTCTTTAAAGCTGGTATCTGAAAGGTACTTAAGGATCTAACTCCAAATTTTTCTTCCTCACCTGCAAATGAAGACACCCTGATGGAAGAGGTGATGCATAAGATAAAGGGGGAAAAGAGCGTGTTTTACCAAGCAGTTACACAGCAAGGCAGGGTACGGACTTGCAATTGAGATACCGTAACTCCACACTATCTACTCATTAGCTGACAAGATGTATACTCTTAGTTTGGGGGGAAAAAAGAATGCACCAGGTGAAACAACTCAAACGTCAAACGTTCACTGAAGTGAACGGGACTTGTACTTTGCTATTAGAAGCAGACCAAGACGACCCAGGCAGTAAGCATTCACAGCTTTGCTCACAGCGTGTCACTTGTCATCCTGCAGTAACTTTCAGACATGTCCATACATCCCTTCCTCTCTCCAGCCAGGCGCACCCTCTCCAGCCCCAGAAACGTACTTGTGAAACAGATGGCCGCAAGGGAGTTTACGCGCGGACTGCATGGAGTCCCAGCAAATGGCACAGTCGTCATTGTTGACTGCTAGCTCCTCTGGTGTTGCGACTGCAAACCTACAAATAAGAAAAAGGAAGAGACAGACATAATGACCACATCAGCTCAGCACAGCTTCCTCTCGAGAGGCTCTCGCACCAAGAAAACCTTATCCTCTACATTAACTTTTCCTTGGGAGACACGTGTAACAAGTTTGTTATTTTTTTCCATAGCTCAAACTCACACTGCAAAGGAAGACACACACACACATTCTTCCTGTGCCTTCTTCCAGGCACACTTTTTGGACATCTCTGCATACATGTAAAAAGCTTTGACTTAGTATCTTCCAAGAAGTACGATCATTAGGTTGAGAACCTCAAGTTATAATCTCTATAGATTTGGCTATGTCATTTTTCTAAATGAGTTTTAATAGCTGTACCCATTAAGGTGCCTTCTTGGGATCGTACGCATTTATGGTCTGACTAATTTTGGCCTCAGATTTTGCCAACCCACATTTGTCTTTGATTTTTCTTTTTTTTTTTTTTTTTCTTTCCTTAAACTACAGCACCACATAAGCAGCTGCTCCATAGCACTCAAACACTGACAATATAGAGATGAGTGGTATAACAACATTTCACAGTACTGCTGGTGTGGAATATACCTAAAAAACAACTACATAAACGCAGGGAGCTCGTTGCCATTGGCAGCTTCAGGAAGAAGCTAGAACGTGGTTCTTCCAGAACAATCAGAATGACAAAAACATAGCAAGTCGCTCAGACAAGAAGTCTGGGACACTTGCAACTCAAACAGCTTTGTGAGCAGCTTAGAGGGGTTTAGGATGAACTTTATTATGCAGCTCCTCACCTGATATTACAGCCATTAAATGACTTTCCACAAAGAAAACCTCAGGAATTTCTAGAGAAGTCAGTCTTCCCCATCTGGACTACAGCAGAGCTACTCAAACCCACTGAAATCCACAACAAAAATGGTACGGCAACATACAGAAAGAGTAAAACTCCCTGTTGCCTTTAAAATTATTAAGGATGTAGCTGAGTTATGACAACATTGGATCAGAGATGCAGTAGTACCTGGCACAATACTAGGTTTTAGCAAGCCTCTCAATTTCTCTACGTTTCCTCAGCACAAGGGGATGGACTAAAGTAATCCTAAGGGGCTCTCAGCTCAACTACAAGTACAGAGTCTGTTTAGATTTGGTTTCAGGTTTAACATAAACATACTTAAAGCTAAGCAGGTTTTAATTAGCATTTTGATTTCATTTCAGGCAGTAACTGATTAGTAGGGCCTAGTGAAATTAAGAATAGTTATTTCTATCCCAGCCAAAGCCAGTATCTGACAACTGAAACAGGCAGAGCTTCTGTCACCCCACCAGGGCAGTATACAAGAGAAGAAATATTGGACAGGGGAGTTCACTTGTTGCCAGTAACGTGCTACCAGTAATACTACTATTATAAAAGTAATTCCTACATATCTGTTAAAACCAGACAGAGTGTCCCTAGTAACAAATAAAATGGGTAAAAACACACTCTAAGCGTAAAGACTTAAGAGTCGGATTTGCAAGATAGCATCTCTCCGGCTTACACCATGCCATTGTGCATCAAAGGAATGTAAAAGAATCCAAACTTCTTCATCAGGATCCTCTCTCCAAGATCCACATCAAGATCCCAGAGCAAATAAAAGGCTCACCTAGCCTCCATGTTTCCAACCACACGCAGGTAGTTCTTGTGCCGCCGAATTCTTCGTTGAACCTCGTGAAACAGGTAGCGCA
The DNA here is from genome assembly GCA_013400195.1 of Aramus guarauna. NCBI lineage: Eukaryota > Metazoa > Chordata > Aves > Gruiformes > Aramidae > Aramus > Aramus guarauna. The sequence continues at coordinate 20,412 of VXBL01002164.1, forward strand.
GCTGCATAAAAATCACCAGGCTTGCCATTGACAGCCAGATATTGCCAAAGAGCTTTGGAAAAAAAAAAAAACAGAGCAGTGATTAGAAACAAACACCATGGGAAACAAGAGGCCGTCACAAGAAACTGCATCAGGTCTTAAGAGAAATCAAGAAACCAGCACTGAAGAACTTTTCTTTTGTTGACACCATTCAGACTAAGCACACGTGCTCACAGGTATCACTACTCGTTACATCTTCAGACACAACTTCAGCAGCACAGCATTTACAATAAGGACAAACTATATTCAGTCCTGTTCAGCTTTATGTCCCCTGCTGCCAATGAAAAGAATTCAGTCTGGTATTACTCAATAACAAAGCTAATTAAACACCTATTAAAAAGCTAATTACATAGTAGTTAATAGTCCATAACAAAGTTATTTGCAAGGACTCCAATTACACAGGAGGAAAGAATGCCAGAACCCCCCACACCACATTTTTCTTTTTATTTAAATAACCCCTCTGTAATATCTGGTTCCTAAAATAAGCAAAGAAAAAAAACAAAATCTAAAACAAGTATACCCAGTACCCTTTATTTTAAGGCCAGTCTATTTGCTTAACATTACGTCCAGTATTTCATACCAGCATATGAATATGATGCATCAAGTCCAGTGAAAGCAAGGTTAACTCCATGACAAAATCTGTGTAGTAGACATAAGTGCCTTTGCCCTCCCATGTTCCTTCATGGTTGAGATCCCAGAGATGAATTACATATCTGCAAAAGCACGGAAACTAATGTTATTCTGTCTTTTTTTGTTAAAGAGTATCTCTAGCATTCAAATTATTTTATCCTTTTTTCAAACAACTTCTGGATATGGATTCTCTGCCCCTCCTAAGCCCAGCGCCCACACTCTGTGCTTTCCTGGGGGACTTTTTTTTTTATTGTTACTAGTTTCAAACAACGACACTTTAAAAAGGCAAAAAGCAATCAACGCTTAGCCTACACTGGCATTACAAATGCCATCAGCTGACGGAGAAGATGTAGCATTTGCTAAAAACTCCTGCATGTACCAAAAGCTTGGGATTATAGTTAACTCCAGACCCACATTTTTCAGCACGTGAGGTGTTTCTCAGGTGAGGCATTACAGCTGGGTGACAGACCTGAAATGCCAGTGGTGACCTGGGCAAAGAGGTTCTGCGCTACGCATCACGTCCTACATGTGCATACACATATGCAGTCCAGGTACACACGTATGCTGCTTTTTCAAAGAAAAAGTTCTAGGGATTAAGATCTTAAAAGAAACTCGGTAGGATGACATGAAGTAGCATATATCAGTCCTCATACAGCAGCACCAATCCGTTTTAATCCACCCTCATGCTATTAGCACCCACTAAAGCTATCCGTGTATTGCAGAATTCATGCTTAAAGACAGTACGGGCTAAAGTTATCCTCATCTCCAAATACACATTTGCAATTCAACAAGGTAATTATGTACACCTCTCAAATCAACATGCTATATGCACTACCTTCTTCAATAACCATCCTGTAAAACATGAGGTACTCACCGTAAAATCACATGAGCGGTTCTGACTGTCACAAGCAGAGACTGTGGCAGAGGGGAAAGAAGAAGAAAAAAAAAGGCTAAGTTAATGCACAACATTCTGGCAGGGACAGCAGTCCAGAGGCAGGAGCTGAATGGCTAAAATAAAAAATGCATTTATTGCAGCTTAACAAGTCCCTGTGAACCAGTCGTCGCTATAAACAACTGTGTGCACAAAACACACGTGACAAACATGAAGCTTATAAACAAACATGGAAGAAATTGTTCTCAAACACACAATGCTCTTGGAGCAGCCGCTAGCATCACTGCTGTTAAGTCTCACTTTTCCCCCCCCACCCCATAGGACATATCATCTTTTTCAATTCTTATCACCGAGTGTCAAGACCACAATCCCACCAACTACCTCTCCTCATCCCACTGCTCAAGAAAATCTGAAGAAATGACTAGTAGCAGGAATTTGAGGAAGAACCATGGAAGCGCTTTCAAATAATTTCCCCCCCATCGCTGAGACGTGAACACTGCAGAAGTAACTTCTCTCTTTAATCCTACTTACCTCTCTACACTAAGCACAGAGAAAAAAATGGAGTATATCAGAAAGTGTGAGTAGATTAGAAGTGTAAAGATGAGTTACTAGAAAGAACTGTCTCCAGAATACCCAACCACATTTCCACGGGCTCTCACCATCTAGGAAACACAGCCCCATCACCTCTCTCTAACCTGTCAGGCTCACACTGCCCCGTCCCTTTGTAGTATCCCAGCAAAACAAAATGGGACAGGACAAACCCCCACACTACTCTGTCCTTAGCAGGGGCCAACTGATGCTGAGATACAGGGGATTTATAACAAGCAACTGAAACCATTTCTGTAAGACTGTTCTCATAGTATGCCTTCAGCGTAAGTATTAAAAACAGTACAGAAGAACTATCAAAACAGCTAACTTCCTAATATAGCAAGAAAACAGTTGGTTTGAATAATTTTCCATCTGTGAAAAGCATTCTTAAAATGCTTCTATGCATATTTAACCCTTAGTAATATCCAACATATCAACCAACTGTTTACTAGCTGGCTTTAAAATAAGCATTCCTGTATTTAAAAACCAGTGCGATCTTTTATCCAAATCAGGGCTTCAGGGTAAGACACACACATCGTTCAAATAACACCAGAAAAAGTCAGGAAAGTGACAGCATGTCACCTAGCATGGCATGCTGTTCTCATCGCAAACATCTTTCATAAAAAAGTTAAATTAACACACTAGCTGCTCCTGCGAGGCAGGTTACGAGACCCTCTTCCGTCTCCTGTTACTCCGCATGTGGGTACCAGAAAGAGACTACACCTTGTTCACACAAGATTTTTGGCTACGGAGAAGCTTTGAGCAGACCACAGAGAAAAAGCAAATGCGTCCAAATTCTAACCGTGCAAGTGGTGAAACAGAACGATTGCCTGAGCTGCTGGGTGGATACACCACTGAGCAGAAATTTGTGTCAAAAACAGTACGCGTGGTATAAAGTCTCCAATAAAGAAGACATCCGTCAAGTAGAAATCTGAAGACTCTAGTCTTTGCAACTTATATTTTAACTTTGTAAAAGCACTGGGAATCTGTGAATTTCACTACTTCCCTTTCATTCACCATTTCCTTGCCAAGACATTATTTATACTGCTTAGTGCTGAGGCAGCAACAGCATCAAAATTAAAACAACAAGCTAGCACAGATTCGGTCAAGGCGCTGGTCTCCACTTCCTCCACTGTTTCCAGAAATGCATTTCTATGTTCTGCCATGAGAAATACTTTGCAGAAAGTACAATATTACATCACCAGTTACACAACTTCGTAATCTGAGGTTCTAAATGTACAGCAGGACATTGTCAGTGCCAACGCCTCAAGAGCTCTTGCTGTTCCACTACACACGCACTTATCCTCCAGGGACTCCGTGATACTGGCAGGTACTACTCACGTAGATTAGCACACGACTTGAAGGCACTCAAACCCTAAAATAGTGGTTACGGCATGAGAAGTTATACAGGAAAATATACAGTTATCTGTAAGGTACAATTCTAAGATTTGAATATCACTATCATTACACAGCCTTCACTGAGCTGTATGAAACAGGATCAGAGGACGGCTGCCATAGGAATGGAGTAACTCTTTCTTACAATAAAAAAAGGTGCTGAAACAGACAGACTGGACATTACTTGCTATACTATAATTCTCAAATACCATATATTAAGGCAAAAAACCCTTAATGTTTACTCAAAAATACAAACTGTTCTTATTCAACCTTCTCTGGGCATTTGCACGTTTCACATCCATCCCTTGCAGGAAAGAAAACGCTGACAAGCAACTCAGAACAAGGGGAAGCCAAACTAAAACACAAGAAAAACATCCATATTGCTTTATTGAAAACCCTGAGGCATCAAGCTAAATCAATGTTTGCAGAGTCAGGAGAGAGATGAATAGCTTAATGTAACTTAATGTAATTAAATACACACTAATGGAATACACTTGGCAGTGTCACTCTCGAACAGCATCACACAAGCCACCACCAGGAAAACATTTTAGTCTCCAAGATTTAATGTTTTTTTGCTGAGAGCTTGAGGACTGCCGCGAGGTGTCACTGCTAATACCAGCACAGAAAGAAACCCAAATGTTTTATTCCACTTAAACAACCACTCGTGGTCACCCAACCCATATAGGGCATATTTAAAAGGTTCAGGAAAGGGCGAGATATTAGACAATCTCATATGAGGAAAGGTTAAACAGACTATAATTCTTTTGCTTGGAAGAGAAGTCAGAAGGGGAACAGGAGAAAAGTCTGTAAAATAACAAATGGTGTGAACAAGAGTAAACAGGGAATGATTCTTTGTGGCTTTTCACCCTAAATGTGTTAGGTGATAGCCAGGGACATTATCAGACAGAAGATTCAGAACAACTAAAAGAGCTCTTTTGTGTACACAAAGCCAAGTTAAATGCGCCTTTGGATATCGCGGAGGCCAAAGTATAAATGAGTTCAATAAACAATCAAACAGCTTTCCAGAGTCCACCTGAGGCTATCAAACCCAACAGGCTCGTGCAAGCCGCAGCTCAGGAACATCCTCGAACGCCAGCTGCTGCAAGCCAGGGTAGGAAACCCTTTCCCACACGTTCCCCAGCAACCTCCTCTGCTGTCCACCAGCAGCACAGCAGGCTGCACGGACCCACGGCTTGGCTGAGGACCACACGCTTACACTGACTGCACCACTCCTTTGTTACTAAGCAGACAGAACAGCTCCCACTGAAATGAATAGCTGGGCCTCATCCTGCAACCCAAAACACCTAGACCACCACATGGCGCAGGGCTAACAAGGCAACACTTTGGCACTGTAAGGCTCCCTGATAAACCTACCCCACGCTGCCACAAGGCTGATATATCCTTCTGCCAAGCCAAGATAAGAGATGCAACGCCAATGAGGCCCCACCTCTTAGGGACACTGACAGATCTTCAATGCCCTGCCATTCTGTAATTACAAATCTGGCCTTGTGTATTCTAATATTTAGGGAAAAATAATAACTGAACTGTGCTGTGACCAGCATCATATTCTCCTACTATCAGCTGACTGTTTTCTTTCCTCACTAACTCCAAGTATGAATTCAAGATAGGAGAAAAATAAACCATACGTGCTACTTGTTATCTGAACTAAGGATGTGCTAACATAACATACTTGCAATTATACTGGTTACCACTCCTTTAAGCCTATCAATTCCTCAGGAGGAGCGCAACAACCCATCATAACCTCAGGAACACACCGATGTTCACAAACATAGTGATGTTTACTCCATGCTGCGAATGTTTCAGGAGAGCACAAACAGGAGCTGCTCATCTCAGCCGAGATGCATCTCTGCACAAACATAAGCCAATCCCATGAGTATGCCTTAAGGAAAGGATGTCAGTCTCGTTCCTTTTTGGGAGGAACGAAACAGAATACAACCTCAAAGAAACAGGCCGAGGTGTACATCACACTTTCATATACACTCTCTCCCTCTCTCTAGCAGCCATTTCAACCAACCCTTTTCACAACGCTCATGATGCGCAACCATTACTTTTTCATAGGCTGCCATTCGATTTCAGCATCATCTTATGGATTTATCCTCCCATTCTCTTCTTCAGACAAAGATTTTTTAATCTCTGAAGAAAGAAAGCATGCAGATCTGGCAACTCTAACACAGGGGAAGGCTTGCTTGCGTCTTCAGAGTTTCTTCCTTGTGGGAAACTAGAAGAAAACCTACTGCGTGCCAAGATACCCCCAAGTGAGGGGTTAAAAGTAAAGCAGAAATCGCAACACGTATGAAGTCTCACCTCTGCTGCCATGAAAGCCAACGTGTGCATGCCATGGGTGGAGCCAATAATGCCGCAGACGACTGCTAATCCACAGCAGGACAGGAGCATAGCTATGAGCAGGGTCAGGACTCTGATGTGACTGCTCATGGGCGTGGTAGGAGAAAAGGAAAGCTGCAACACAGATACATAAATACAGAATGAGTTTAAAGGAGTACTTCATCCACCCTGCCTTCCTCACCTCACCAAACAAGTCCTCATTCAAGAAAATCTTCTGCTTTCTAGAATAAAACCAATTTCATGACCTCAACCGCGCAACATAGTAATAAATGACGCGGAATAAAGCTAAAACCACACGCCATCCCAGTCTCATTCATCTCACTGTCATTTACATTCACCAGGCTTTTAAAGCCAGAAGGGATCCTGAAGATTATTTGATCCAATGTCTGGATCACCTGTGCAAGAAAAGCACAGACACTTTCTCACATGGTGGTTTCTGCATCAGATCCACAGCATCTGCCTAGGATGAACATAGAATCCTAGAATGGTTTGGCTTGGAAGGGACCTCACAGCCCATCTAGTTCCTAACCCCTGCCACGGGCAGGGACACTCTCCACGAGACCAGGTTGCCGAAAGCCCCATCCAAGCTGGCCTTGTTCTAAAACACACATTTTAGAAAGACACCTAACCTTAATATACAATCTTTGAGCAATGAGAATAATCGTTCTGCCAATTTTTCACCTTACAGCTGATTAGAATTAGTCCAGCTTTATCTTTCAGCCTCTAGTTCTTCCAATGTCATTTTCTTCTGGAAGAAAGAGAAACTTCCCTAAAAAAATTTAACTTGCAGCTAGAGACTGCTGGAGAGAGTCTACTGAAAACAGCTGTCTCACTCAATAGCATACAGAGCATATTAATTCTCTAAATTACCTTAACAGTAGGCTACACCTAGGCTGTCTAATCAAAGATGACCCAAGAGGCAAAGTATTTAGGTGGTCCATCCCCTTATTTTCAGGGCAGGATGAGAAAGAACAGGAAAAGAAGGAAACTGCCTAAAACTTCACTCTAGTCAGATTCATGAAGTTAACTCCCATGTTTTGCTTTGAAATTGGTTCTTTCTTCCTTGTTTAGATCTGGTTCAGTTCCACATTCTTTTGCAAGGCAGGTAACACAAGTACCGTTTGCCCGAGTAAGGAATGACGATCCATGCTTTGAATGCAGAAGGAATATAGTGTCGTTGTTTAACCCAGCAGGCAGCTACAACCACCACACATCTGTTCGCTCACTCCCCCTCCCCTCAGAGGGACAGAATTGGGAGGGGGGGAAAGGTAAAACTTGTGGGTTGAGATAAAGACAGTTTCATAGGACAGAAAAGGAAGGTGATAATATTAATAAATAATAATATACAAAACAAGCGATGCACAGCACAATTGCTCGCCACCCACAGACCACTGATGCCTGGCTAGTTCTCGAGCCGCAGTCTAAGCCCCCAGCCAGCTTCCCCCCAGTTACATACAGAGCACGATGCCACATGGTACGGAAGAGCCCTTTGGGTCAGCTGTCCTGGCCATGTCCCCTCCCGACTCCTCATGCATCCCCAGCCCCTCACTGGCAGGGCAGGGCAAGAAGCTGAAAAGTCCGTGACTTGGTGTAAACATTGCCCAGCAACAACCAAACCATCAGTGTGTTACCAACAATATTCTCATCCTAAATCCAAAAACACAGCACTATACCCGCTGCTAGGAAGTAAATCTATCCCAGTCAAAACCAGGACAAGTAAGGATTTATTCCCACACCAGCTCTGCTCTTTTACAGCTTTCTGAACACCACTAAAAATACCAGATGACTGTCTTGTTCACGTTTGTCTCAATTTTCCTAACCCCAACCAATCTAGTCTCAAGCTTAGTGCTTAGCTACTTGTGAATTAACAGACCTTACTGGATAGTAGTAAAAAGAAATTGCAAAGCACAGAGCTACCAAAAGGAAATTCATGGATTCAATGTAGTTCAAACTTTTACTCCAGGACAGAGGAGCTGAGGCAAATGCACGTCCATTATAGATGTTTAAAAGGCAAGATTTACTGTTCAAATTCCAGTTCCCTCTTCCTTGCTGAGACTTCAACTTCTGCATCTCTACTGAATTTATTCCTGGTATTAACAGAAAGTGGGATACAGCTTATAGAGAAAGTTGTAAAGACATCGGCAGTCTACATTTGTTAGATGTAAATGAGCTTGAAACCTGAGCGCAGAATCTGCAGAAGCAGGCTTTACGGACCAGGACCAAAGGGCACCGATCTACGGGACATTCTGTTGTCAAGATTTCTTTGCTAAGGAAAGGTATGAAGTCATCTCATGGAGTTACGTAATAGTAATTACAGGGCACATATAAGGAGCAATTTATCAAAGAAAATAAGTACCTTCAGCTCCTCTGAAGGAGTAAGATTGACATTGCGCTTTAAAGCAAGTATTTGAAGCTCCTGGGAGGTACACGTGTTTGGCACTGCAGGGTGGGGAAAAGGTCTAAATGATCTGTTTGTAACCTCTCATGAGCCACTGCCAGAACCAGAAACAGAATTTGCATGTCCCAAAAGACAGCCCTTATTCAAAACTTACATATTCAAAGCGATCCTTGCAGAGCTGAACCATAAGATGAAGAAACACAAGTCCAGAGAACCAGAGGCACCACATCACCACTTCTTCCACTGTCTGAACATTCAGCACACCAAAAATGAAGATGAACTTGTAGAAAATGAAATTCCAGAATTTATCCTTGAGATGCTGTCAAGGAAGACATTTGGTTACTGTAGTGAAGGCACTGACAAGCCACATGCAGGGGAAAGAGGGAGAGCAAAAGAGAAAGAAAAACAAAAAAAGACGGAAGTAGAAATGTGACAATACATTAGCAAAAGCCTGTTGCATATACATCTTGAATAGTATTTGTTACCCTTACTGAATTAAAAACATATTAGAAGTATTAGCGGTCCTTCGTATCTAATCTTTTGTCCCGCCATAACCGTGCGACAAAGCACACACCGTAGTTTCCTGCCATACTTCTAAAACTTCTGAGCACAAACCAAGTTTGATCTCAGTTTGATTCTCCACGCCCAAACAACACAGCTACTGCCCCACAAAGTTCTCTTTGCTAGAGCCACAGCCATGGTTAGATGTACAAATAGCCTAGCATCTTGCTTCCAAAAACCTGTCAAAAAGTGCGGATGATTAAGAAAAGATGACAAAGTCTGCTCTTAAAAAGCACAATGCCTACAGTGGAGAATAAAATGGATGAGCAATGAAAAAAAAAATTATTCCCACGCACATGCAGTATGAAGGAAACAATATGATGGTCTGAAGCAAGCATGCTTGTTGGGAATAAAAAAAAATGTATGAAATAAAATGTTTTGTGAAAGAACATGATGAAATCACCAGGAGTTTAGTTAAGACAGGTCCAGAATTCCTTCATGATGCTGCCATTTTTGGCTTGCCAATATTAATAACCGGCTTTCCTTTACATGAGAACTGAAGCATACTCCCACTGTCCAAACGCACATGGATCCTCACTGTTACCGCTTTTCGCTTCAGGTTTTTAAAAGGGTAGAGAACATCCTGGAAATTATCTCTGGTTAGAATTCCATATCCTTATAGAGCACATGGACTGGAAAGAAAACCTGCCCCAATGCAGTTTGACAGCGCCTTGTTTTTAATACACTTCACTCAGAGGCTCTACAGGGCGTGAATCACAACTACAACCGGCTTGGAGAGATTCATGGCTGTTAATGAAGCTTTATGTGTCTCAGTTCCACATGTCAAAAATCCTCATTTTTCCTAAAAAACAGTATTTACACACTTTTTTGTTTTAATATACAAACACACTTCAAGCCACTGGCACTGAATTTACACAGAGCAACTTATGCATCTGCATTTCTTTTTTTTTTTTTTTAAATATACAGATACTATTTAAACCACTGCTGCTGCTTTTATTTTCTGCAGAATTTTTAAAAAGCCTGAGCTTTAATGGTTCCCTTGCTTAATTTTTCAAAACATTCTCATCTAGCCCAAGAGCAGGACTAAACAGTTTGAGTTTTCAGCTCTGCTGACCTCCTTTCTCTGGGCATATGCTTTCCTTCTCCCTCTTAAACCCGAGGGTTGATAAACCATCCACTCCGTGGCTGAGGATGGAAAGCATTTCTCCAGCAGTCAAGGCACAAAACAAGGTACAAGAGAGAATTCAGACCACCAGCGCTGATAACTAACTACGATATGCAACAGAGAAATGCTGCCAAAAGCAAACTGAACAGAGAAGAACACTTTACTCTGAAATGAGGGTGCACCTGTAAGGAATCTGACAAGGTTCATTAAGGAAGCAGGATTTTCAAGTTGATTATAAGTTTATAAAATACAAAAGCAATGATGCAAAAGAAAAGCTCTCTTCAGCAATAAACTGGAAGCTTGCCGCTGTGGATATCCTAGCTAACCATAAAGGATTTCTTTGGCAGATTGATTTCTATGTGGTTTTACGGGACAGCATTTCCACAGGTGAGAAGTACTATGCTAAGACTTAAGTTCTTTTAAAATGTACTTCTCTTGTGTACTTCCACGCCATCCCATATAGAAAGCTACACCGGACGTACACCAAGAAAGTCTGAAACACCACAGGTATCCAAGGCAACAAATGGCTGTCTTACCTGCCTCTCACTGACACGAAGAGGACCGAACACCATGCACTGGATTAGCTTAGCAACCAACATCAGAAAACAGCAGGCAGTGTTCACTAGCACCTGGAAGGAAATAAAGCAGTCAGCAACGAATACTTTTGCCCTGTTTAGAAAGGGAGAGAGAGAGAAGAGCAAAGAATGAGCCTAACAAAACCTACCATTGTTCACAGAATAGTTTTAGTTGCCCTTTTTTTTTTTTTTGGAGGGGGTGAAATTTAAGCCTGGCCTCTTCCAAGGCACGTACAGTAGCTGATAAGTCACTTAACTTTTTTTCTAGAACTACTAACACAGTCAGTCTGATACACCAGCAAATCCAACAAACCAACCTACCTCCTCACGATAAATTGTTTTATACAGATTAGCAAATCTTAGCACCAAGGAACATGGGGACAAAACTTACAGATCGCAGAGATGCTCGTTTTGTTTAACATACAGCAGATGAGAAAACTCCAGTTTGAACGTGTTCTTACAGGAACAAGATTCAGACATTGTCTCGAAACATACTGAACGACACACACCCCTTCTGTAATAACACTGCTTAAATCCTTCTGGGGAAGCTGTTTTAAAGCAAAGCAGCAAGGAGCACAATACATGGGCCTGGGAAAACTGCTGCTCACATTTGACACCACCACTTGTAATTAACTTTTGACCTACACGAACACTAAAAAGGGGAGGGGGGGTTGATGAACTGGCCTCACCCTGTCATTTCTAAAGGACATACAATCAACTTTGCCAATGCTCTCAATTTAAGGTCCTGAGACCAAGTTTCAACAGGTTGAATGTGTTCAGTATATTCAAGAATCAGCACCTCCGTCAACCAAACACGTTGTAAAGCAGATGTCCAGCTAACGCCACCTTTGACTGACAGACGTGAAAAGCTCAACAGCAACGGCTCAGCTAAGTTTTTGATATCCCCTTGTCGAACCTTTAGTTCAACTACAGAAGTTAGTGAGCCAAGATTCACATACCACTGCCAGGTTTGGGTTTAAAGAGCTACAGAAAATTCTTTTTTTTTTTTTTTTTTTTTTTTTTCTTTANTTTTTTTTTTTTTTTTTTCTCCTTAATGGTGAGAATGCTTCCTCTTACCTGCATGACTTTAAACCTTAAAGAAAGAAGGCGAAGCCTGGGCTTGAATACCTGACGGTGTCTCACAAAGGTTCCTAGCTGAGGACAGGCAGTGCTCCCAGCAGTGCCGTGGCAGCACCCACCAGGCACCGCAGCAAAACGCTCCCCAGAGCTTCACCCCGAACCCGCTCACGGCGAGAGGGGGAGGCCCAGGGACAAGCACAAGCGCCAAGCTGAACTTCCCGGGCGCTCGGCTTTCACGCAGCCCCATCGCCCCGGCCAGGGCAGGCAGGAAAAGCGGCAGCAGCCCGGGGAGG
>VXBL01002166.1:3426-28996 GCA_013400195.1 Aramus guarauna
GGATCGGTAAATTGTTTTCTGTTATCGCTCATTACGTATATCTGTTCTTAGTACTGTTGTGGATTGTTTCCCTCTCCCTTGCTGTCCCAGTAAACTGTCCTTACCGCAACCCACGAGGCTTTTGCCTTTGTTTGTCCGGTCTCCTCCCCACCCCGCCGGGGAGGGGTGAGCGAGCGGCCGCGTGGTGCTCGGCCGGGCCTGAACCACGTCAATGGTGAGTTGCAATGACTAGATGGTGGAATAGCACAGTTGTTTGGTAGCGAGTTCAAGAGACAAAGTTATGAGCACAATGACAAAATTGTTACCATGAGTCCCTTCTCCATTATCGTATTTATCCGTATTTTGTGAAGTGGTAACCCTATGCCTACTGATCCGCTAAACTGCGGCTTACATGCAACAGCCATCTCTCCCGTATTAACTCCTTACACACTCTCTCTGGCTAGCTGCTGAGTTTCCAGCATAGCATGATGTGAAAGCTGGAAACGGGCAACTGTGCATTCCTTGGTTTGCTTCTGCTATCCAATATCCTTGAAAGATCATGTTTTCCTCAGGGTTTACCCCACAGCAGACCTCATGCAACCTGGTGTGTATCTATGTTTTCCAGCTGCTACACGTTTGACTCACAAGTATCTTCCCTGTGTTGCTTCCTAGTGAAGAGAGTGAGAATAGCTCAGAATGATCTATTGTTAAAATCAGACTACGTGGACTCGCATTTTCCTTGCTGTTACATTTTCCAATCAGTTGTGTTTCAGTAAAGTCAGTGGGAAATACTGTCATCCTCTGCGAGACCGCAAAAGATGCATTAGTATGAACGCTGCAGGCTACAAGTGTGCACAGTGGGTGAACCACTGTAAATTGAGCCCAGACTGCTGTTGTAGTGATACATGTAGTGCAATGTCACATTAGAACAGAACAAAGATGTGAACTTTAACAGAATACAGAAAATAGAATGTGTGGGTATTTAAACATAAAGTTTTATAATAGGCATTGAGATATTTAAAGGGTACTAAAGTCCATATCATTAAGTTAGGTTTTTAAGAAATAACTGTTGTCACTCTCAAGTTACTGTAACTGAAAGATAAGCAATACTGATGCTAATCAATCATGCAAGTTAAGAGCAAACTACACCAGAGATTTGCAGCATTCGCTTTGTGCAAAAAGCTATGAAGTTAAATGAGTCATCTATAAGCTGTTGGCATACATGCAGAAGGACATTGGCTTATGTTGCTGAGATGTTCTAGGAGTAATAAAATGTTATGAAATGTCAGCAAAACCCCACAGTTAAGGCATGTGAGTGTATGCATGTATGTGTGTGTGCGTGCGCTTGTGTGTGTGGCAGGGGGATTTAAAAATAGGTGACATAGGAGTTTTCTATTTAATATTCAATTCAGGCCTGCCACAGCAAATAGTTTTAGCAATAAAGCAGGCTTTATCTAGGCCACATATGCAAACAAGTAAGAATCAATGGAAAGAATAAATTAAGTTTATACTTTCTTATGTAATAAACTGCATTTGTCATGACATGTCCCAAAGAAACTCTAGTTCTTACTGGAAGTATTCAAGAGTACAAGTAATTTTGGTATATGAAAAAAAGGGATGAAAAGCAGAATACCTGAAATTTAATTGGCTTACTTTAATATGACTGAAGCCACATTCTGCTGAAAATGAACACTTTCATCTAAGACCTCAATGTGATACTTGATTTTATGATTACATCTAAGATGTTTCTATTTACATATGAAAAATTAAAAAATACCCCAGAGACAGCATCATTGTAATGTCATGGGAAAGAACAGATTCAATATAATTAATTGTTACTCTTGTTGAAATACAGCTTTACTTTCAAAGATAACAGTTTAACACAGTTTAAAGGTCATAATTTAAATATTAATTAAAAGTCTTCATTACAAAGCAAGCCTGTTATCTCAGATGCTTATAAAATAGAAGAAAAATTGAATGGAATAAAACGGGTTTCCGTTTTTCTGCATAGGCCTGTAGGTACCAATATGACTAAATTTGTCAAATGCCATTGTACTTTAATATGCTCCAGCCTTTTATTAAGCTTGCCAGTTTAATCCATTTTTTCCAGTCTATAATTTGCTGTAATGCAGACATTTTTTACCCAGGTTGAATATTTGTTTATTTCCATTCTGTTCTTCTCAGACAATAGTAAATGATTACAAGAGACTCAATCGTCAATAATTAGTAATGCGATAGTATGGAGGAACTAGTAGTAGACTTTCTACAGCTAATCACCCTGGGAAAATGAAAGTATTGCCTCCTTCTTTCACCATTGTTATTTACTTTCTCACAAGCAAAGATGAGAGATTGCAATGCAAGATGTCATTTACCTGTGCTACTACGTGGGTGCTAAAGGGAGTTGGAGGGTAAAAGACAATTTTTCATCAAATACCTTTTGTTTGGTACTTGCTTTCTTTATGAACATAACATTGTAAATGTCTGATTACTGAACTACTTTAGTTAGGTTCTGTGATAAAGCTCTTCTGCACACCCACCAAGGGGCATAGAGCAACAATGGCAGGAGGGGGACCCCAAATAGTACCCTGCCCTGGCTGCTCCCAGGCTCACCCCTTGGGCCACTAGCTCATCAAATACCCATCACAGAAGCCTCAAGGAGCCCAGGGTAGCAAGTGGGAACCCAAATCTAAGGTTCCTGAGGAACAAATCACCTTGACATCTTCCAGGGATGTCCAGGGAGTGCTCCAGCCCACACCCAGCATGAAACCCACCACCATAGGGAGCACCCCTGGGTTATGCTTTTGACCGACGGTGGTTGCTGCCCAGGGTTGGGGAACATGTTGGTGCAGGGAAAGAGCAGCTTGGGATCCAATAGGACTTACTACGGGATGTCTGGGGAGGAACCAAAGGTGGGAAAAGGGGGCTTAGGTCATCTAGGGAGCACCAGGAGTGGGAAAACGAGGGGCAAAGGAGCAAAAAGCCCTGGTGGCAGGAAAGTGCATATGCTTGTCAGTCGTGCCCAGCTAGCACAGCCTGCCCTGGTTGCTCTGCAGGGTCCTTCCTCACTCTGTCACTGATGGCTCTGCATGTGTGTCTTTGTGTGCGCATGTGTATGTGCACGTGTGTGTGCAGATGTCTGTATGTGCACATGTACGTGCACACATATGGGGTCTGACTGCAGCAGCTGGGATCAGTGTGGGTGGGAGCACTGTGTCCATGGTGCAGCAACCACAGTGGGTGTGCAAGTGAGTGTGCAAGTGCCAGTGAGGATCATGCTGGCTGGAGCGTTGGGCTAGTGAAGTGCCAGGAGTAAGTGGGTTGTGGCGGTCTCTGAAAGCAAGACCACAAGGGTATGGGAATGGGGGAGTCCAAGCCAACTCTGTGCATGTGTGCGTGCGCGCACATGCATGCGTGTGAGTATGCGTGTGCAACAGTCTGTCAGAACAGCTGGTGTGAGGCTGCAGCCTCAGGGGCTGTATGTCCCAGTGCCAGCAACTGGGGAGAGTGGGATCCAGGGGCCGCTGCTGGGCAAGCCGAGGGTCTAAGCTGGCTGCTGGAGGGACCCACCTTGTCCATGCATGTGTGTATTTTGTTACTTGTGGACCCCCCATCCTATTCTGCCAGAGAGAGGAGCAGGATGAGACCCTTGGTGCTGCCTGTGCCTGCGTGAGTGCTCTGGGTGTCTGTCTGATCCGTGTGTCGGGACACACATGTAGGTACGTATGTGGTGTGAACGTGTGCTCTGTGTGCGTCTGCCTGCTGGAAACGTGTCTCCAGCCTTGCTGCTGGTTGGACCCAGTGACATGGACCTGAGCAGCCTCGCCTCTCCCAGGCTCTTGGATCCGGCAGCATATACTGTCCTGCAACCTAAATAGGTATTTTTTAAAAGTGATAATAGAATTATTTCTGTGTATACAGATTAATGACTTACCTATCCATACAGAAACAAAATTTTACTTATAACTTTAATATCCCTACAAGCATAGTTCTTGTGCCTATTAGGGGACTTGGATTCAGCTCTCGGGCTGATTTTTTTTCTCATAAAAGTCATAGCTTGTTGGCAGTTTTGTCTGAAACAGTGCTGGCTGAGGGCTATGATCTTGACTCACCGATGATCTCAGTGCAACTGTAAGGATGCCTGTCAGGCTCAGGTGGTCTGTGCAGAAGCAGTCATCTCTGTGAAGTGGCACATATTTAGACTCTGGCTCACCAGTTAAATTTTAACCACTTCCCTGCTATTGGAAACAACTATATCTTATATTCCCATCTATTAACACAATTTGACATGCAGGTTACCCATGCAGATGCCATCTGAAACTAGTCAGGGTTTGTGCCGCTATTCCCACTGGAGGAGTATTTCAGAAACACATTCTTCTGATGATTTGCAATTGTCTTTAATTTACAGTCCGAAGCCAATCCTGGCTGACCTATTTTTCTTTGGTCATTGTAACTTAAGCTCTGATGGCTTTGTTTTTTCCATAGCATTTATCTGCTGATGCTCATATAGAGAGCAAATATATCCTTTCATTCCACTAGTTTAAGTAAGCCAACCTTTAAAAATTATGTTCACCCTGCATATTTGGCCTGTGCCTGAGACTCCTCAATTTTTACTGCATCCAAACTAACACAAAGCCAGGCACCAGCCTCTCAGTTTGAAAATAACAGCTAACAACTGGGAAGCAGTAAGGAACAGCTTTCTAAGATGTCTCTCAGCTGTGACTGACTGAGCTATCCACTTAAATACAATTAAACACAGCCAGACGGGACCCTTTACTATACTACTGCGTATAGGAAGCAAATAATGCCTGTACAACAACTTCCTGGATGTCCTTTTCACTGATCCTTGAACATTATCTATTTTTTTCGAGGATGGGATCAAATGCAGTGTGGCAATGCAGATGTGACCTTTCTGTCTTACACAGCATTCAGTACAGAGGAGTTTACTCCATCAAGTATTGAAAAAGACTAAAAGTATAATCAAGTCTTTGCAAGGCTGCATGTAACATGAAAAGAATGCAACTATCACTTTCAGAAAAAATGCTTTTGGTATCAATAATTACTAAACATTAATTCTGGTGGTAAGAATGTACTTGCTTCTATTTATCCCACACATTATTCAGGCATGTAAGGATTAATTCTCTCNAAACAGTGGAAGATCTCAAGCATTTGTGATGAGTAGTAATAGAAAGTATTTTAGCTTGCTTTATGGAACATATGGTGAAACTATTACATCCCACGAAACTGTTAATCTCTTTGTAATCAATGAGATTACTCATGAGTTGACCATATCATTAACCTAAATAAACTAGGATCATAATCTAGATTCCAGAATATAATCTGCAAAGAAACTAAGTATCAGCCTAGCTATGTCCAGCAGTTTCAATGGGAGATAAGTGGCCAACAGGGAGGCATCTTAATTCAAGCTGTGGAACAGAAGATGACGTGAGGTCTACTTAAATAATACAGACATAGCCTTTGCCCTTTCGCAAGTGTATCAAAAACATTTATTTGTGTGCATGTGCTGGTAATAGACTTGTAATACTGATGACCTAGACAGGATCTGTCCAAAACTGAATAGTTTCAAATACCCCATTTTTTTAAACTACTGATTGAATATTTTAAAGCATCTAGATGAAGTGACTTCTCTCATCTGTAAAGTGGAGATTTTCAGTAAGTTCTAGCATGTGTTTAGACTGAAGTTACATTTGAAAATACTATCCTAATTATCTTTCACTGCATTTATTCTACTGGTATTCAGAAAAAGGTTGTGGTGTGTAGTAAAGCAGTAAGATGCTGTGCCATACTTTACCTGAATGCCTGCAAAAACCCTGCTGGGAAGAATTAGTCTCTGTACACATTCATATTTTGTTTCTAAAATACCTTTTCATGAACCCTGAACTTTTGTTTGTTTGTTTTTATTCCAGGAAAGAGTAATATCTTATTGTTCCCTGTCCTGGTTAGGATATAGTTAATTTTCACAAGCAGCCAGGCCAGGTGAGCCAGGCTGGCCAGGGGGCTATTCCATACCACTGTCATGTCGTGCTCACCATAAAAGGGGGCTAGTCAGGGAGGGTAGGTTTGGCATGGCTCCATTCGGGTGGGGTGGTTGTCGGATTGTTAAATTTCTTTCTGTTATCACCCATTGTGTATATCTGTTATCAGTACTGTTGTTGTTTCCCTCTCCCTTGCCAACCCAGTAAACCCTCCTTATCCCAACCCAGGAGGCTTTGCCTTTGTTTTTCCCACTCTCATCCCCTTCTGCGGACAAATTAGTCAAGTATGCAAGTAGTGCATTATACTGTTAATAGCTGTAAGACACCACTGGTACTTGGCTTTGAGTCCTGCGCTGCTTGTCTACTCTATTTCATGTGTACTTGCAAGTCCTGGATTTCCAACACTCAATGACAAAATTACATTTAAGATTTAAAATGTGAAATAAATAAGCATATAATACCAGAAATTCTTACCATTTCTATGCCAATATATATTTTTAAGTTTTGGCTACAACAATGTCCACTGCATATACTTGTTCCACCTGACCAGAAATGACAGCCATTTCCTCCTCTGTGTATCACTGGAATTTTGAAGGAGCATCTTAAAGTAGTGCAATACTAAAAAAATCAGGTGCTGTGCCCCACTCGATCCCCAAATTCCACTTTGCCAGCAGATCCTGTTTGGTAACTGAACAGTTTTTTTCAAATGTACAACTTCCTCTCCTGTATAGCAGTCCTCTCCTGTGTTTTAGCTTGGGAGAACAGACAAGAGAACTTTTAGATCAGCAAGAGGCAGAAATTCAGCCCCTAACCATCTTTTTTTTTATAGGCATGTAATTCAGAGACCTGATTGCTGTCTTGTCTCTTCTCAGCCAGCAGGATATGAGCCGTGTCATTTCAGAAGCTGCTCAGATGTCACAGCTTGGTCCACTTTATGCGGCATCTGTCACAGACATGCTTCTGCACCAGCAGCTGGACTAGAGCTGCCTCAGAGCTCCCTGGCTCACCTGTGCTGTGCTGGTGTGGGCCCACCTACTTCTCGCCGTCAGGAAGTACCTCACATAAAGCTGTGGTAGCCTGTGACAGCTCAGACCTCAGTGCCCAGGGATTGGGCAATGTCTGTCTCAAATCACAGCTGACCTTTGTGACTCTCTTGAGTACATCAGTATAAAAGCGTACGGAAGGCACATTTGAGAAAATTTGAAGTTTCCATTAAAAACTGGTGATGTTAAAAAACATTATCTACATTCTAATTTTAGCACAAGTTATAAATTATGCAGAAATTATTTCCTGAATAACAGAAATGACTGATGATGAGCAATGGAAATATAAATGATCTACTTGACCTTACCTAGCTTGGAAAAAAACTAATCACTTTCAAAAGCTAATTTAAACCATCTTCAAATTATTGTATCTTTATTGCTACAAAGCATATCCCCACAGGGTGTTGTCTTTTGTTACACACCCTAAACTGCTTCTACTGCAATGCATTACAAGAGTTATTTTCTGTCATCACTCTGCATGCATAGAACACGTTTTTCACAGAGGAAAGCACTTCATCTTCTGTTTGTCAGTCTTCCACTGGGAATGCATAGATTTTAGTTAGTGAATAACACGGAACACAGCTACTACCACTCTTCTTAGCAAATGCAGGGTATGAAATACAGAGGTTTTCTAATATGAAAAATATCTTTTTTATAAGGAGACATTAGCTATCCACCAGAAAAAAACACTGTATAAACCTGCTGTATGTTACCCAATTGTTTTAAACAAATGGTAATAGGAACATCACATATATATATTGAGAAATTAAAAATATACTAAAATAAACCATTCTGGAAAAAATGATACTATTCACAGGAGAAATCATGTTTCACGGATATATGATTATGGACAAGCATTTAATAGAATACAATGACCCTTGCAAATCATGGCTTTTCAGGAAAATTGTCTAACCATATCTCATTTTACAGACTGGAGCTTGGTAAGTCTTCAGTGTTTCTCTAATGTGGAACTTTGAATTGTTATGTATGGCTGGTCTCAACCCATCCCACAGAGTGCTTGAGTATCCTCCTGGGTACTCATTAAAATAAAATAACTGTCTGAAACAATAAAACTGCTCTTCTTTAGCTCTTCAGTTTCAGCCTTTTGCTCGACCTCCACATAATTGTGAGATGTTTACCTCCAAGGAGGGAACAGTGGTTCCTCAGCAGACTTTAGCCTCTCTTCCCATTAATGTTGCCCCAGTAGAAAGATAGGCATCTAAGCATTCAACTACTTCTGCTTTCTAGGAGGAAATCTGCTATTTTGCTCTCTCAGTCTTCTTGCAATGCTTCCGTAGAGTGACTGATACTATGCATTGAAAGGTCTGTCTCCTGGAGCTGGCAAAGCCTGCTCTGAGCCTTTGGATGGTCCCAGAGCTTCTTGTCACCTCCTGTCACAGCCATCCATGAATGCCATTGAGTAGCTTCACTGTACTGGGGCAGCCTTAAGGTAATATTCTATTTAATGGTAACAGCACTGTAATGGATTCATGGCCTGAATCTGACCATGATATAGATTTAAAAAGATTCTCCTTCCTCTCCTGATGTGCTTTAAGCAACTCTTCTACTTCTTAATCTGGGAGAGGAAGGGAGATTTTCAAAAGTGGGGGTGAGGGAAGGAAAATCCTTAACTTTAGAGATATGCTTCTCATTCTCGGCTTGTATCTGAAATATTTCCCACTTCGTTTAGTAATAGCAGACAATACCTGTCAGCTCCTTGACCTGGCGGGACAATGATTTCCTTTTAATTGTATGAAAACTTAAAATTTATTCCATGTAATCTCTATTTGTGGCAGGCTACTCAGAACCCACCTCATCATTATTCACAGTTAATGAGTGTGTCAGGACTTGCCAGAGAAACCAGAGCAGGGAGGAATTAGCAGCACCGTCGTAATACATATCCTATGGTGTGTTATTTCTGGTGATTTTAGTAATTTTAGTGAAACGGCTCCTTTTAATCATACTTACCAGCCCAAACACCTCTACTAAACACCAGTAGAACTGTGCAGGTACTTCATGGTATTTAGGGCATAGGATTCGTAACTGATGGCACCTTGAGTATTGAGTCAGTAGGCACCAAGAACATAAATCTGTATTTACCATGGTTCAGTGATGACACTTTCCTGTATGGCATTGTTCACCCAGTTTTAGATTGCCTTTCTCCTGTAAGGGTATTGAAATAGCCTTGAAATTGCTAGCAGATGACATGGTAATCCTTTGGTTCCTTGGAAAAAGGATTTTGACTAGGAAGACCCAGCAGAATTACTCAACGTGACAAATGCTCCAAGATTTTCAGTGTCTCAGTACAAACATACTAAAACTAAACAATGACACTGTATATACACACACACACAAAGATAATGTCTGTAAGGAATCTAAATTTGTCTTTAAACTAAGCCAGAGGCATAAAGTGGAAACACTGATGCCATGAGTTCATTCAACACTCTAGTAAACATTTAAGACACCTTATTCGATGGTTCTTCCCATCAGCAGTGTTTCCTACTTTATGACTTGGGGAAAAAATCTGGATGGAGTCTTCTCTGCAACACCTCAATTCAAGTCCTATTGAAATTACTAAGATACCAAATGAAATCTTTAAATTCTGGATCAAAATCTGAAGGCTAGAATGTCTAATGTGTTTTACTGGGACACAAACAGGTACATATTGGAACTTCAAAATAATAGCAGCATTCTACTTAGTTTTAATAAGCTCCTATGAACTATGGAAACAATGTGGTAGCCAAACCACAGCTGTTCCAGACACCTGAACGATACTCTAAAATCCTGCTGTAAGAGTTCAGCTGAACTAAGGTTTTACCAAGAGTTTTGTTAACCTGAATAGGCAAATCTTTCTGAAAAAATAGTTCAAATATTCTCATTTGGATTAATTGAAAACATCTGTTTCTCTGTGGCAGCACAACAAGAGGCTTTGGATCAATCTAACAATCCCGCCCCTTCCTTGTAGTGGGAGATGAGTGGCACCAATTTAGTCTAACTCCATTTCAGGTGTACAAAGATCTTTTAGCTGTAAAAATCCATGTCCTACATGGGTAAAATTATTCCAGTTACAATGAGCTATCTTTTGTTTTTTGAAAGCTTTTAGTTTGTCCAAGTCACAGTTGTACTCCTGCTTTTGAAACCACAGTGTTGGTAACAGTTCATATCTGCCTCGGGGACATCAGTGCTGAGTATGTGGTGCTCTATGTATGTCTTTGCTCTAGCACCTTCCCCTTCTTTTTTTTTTTTTGATAGCAGAATGTTTACCCTTCCAGTTGGCAATTTTTGCGATACTCAGACCCAAAAAGCTTAGCAGAGTCTGCTTTTTGGACAGTTATAAGGTAATGAAAACAAGGTAAAAACAGTCCAGGAAGGGAATAAAGTGCACAGCAAGACAGAGGCAAGGAGTGCTGTGACCTACTCAGTTTTTGCAAACTTAAGGTATGTAATTCTATGTTAATAAATGTTCCAGTTTCTTAACATCCCTACGGAAAAAAAAACAAACCAGTAATAATTACAAAATAAGTTTTCTTTCTCATTTTGCTTTTGCACTTTACCATCTACTCTCTATTAACTGCTCTCTTCATTTGTTTGCTCAGTCTTGTCTCTTGAGCAGATAAAAGGGTTTCATTAAAGCAACGCCTAATGCTGTCAGTGGCAGGAGAGCTGCCAACCCTGGAGGTTTTAGTTAGTCTATTAAACTGACCTAAGCATGCTAATACTTAATAAACTCCTTCTATTCACAGCAGTCCTTTGCAAATATTCATTTATCTCATATGAAAAACTAAGTTATGCAATTCAAATGAGTAATAAAAGACCAGACACCACACACTACCTTATCTTTATTTATCTATCTGTATAGTTCTGTCTAAGAGAAGCAGCAGCATAGTATCAATCATAACCTCTGCTGTACCAGAAGCATTTCTTGAGATTACAGAAAGGTCTAACAACAGCTTCATGAAAGAATTCTGTTTCAGAGATTATTAAGAAGAAACCAGCACTGGACAATCAAAACAGAACTTTTTTTTCAAGGATTTCATGCTATAGCCCATTTGCAGAGCAGATGTTCTAAACCTATCTGAAGGACATCTGTTATACCCATCTTGTATAGTTTATCTCTAATTTATCCAGAGGGGAAAAAGAAAACGAGATTCTACAAATCACTGACATCTTCTGTCACTGCCATAGCATTTAATATGGTAGAAAATACTCTGAATAATACCAAGTGAGCTACATAAAAATACTAGTCGGCATCACTGCTTATCAAAGTAAAAGCCTTTATCCTCCTTTAATATTATTTGCCTTTCTTCAGGGCTCCACAGCTCCAGCTATTACTTCACGTTTAATTGAAACAAAGGTTTTACAGCAACAAAGCATTGAACAGTTGTCTCTTACATAAGAGAATAAATCTGTAGCAGTAGAAGAGTTTCAGTTCAACAAAAATGTTGACAAAAAAATAAAAAAGGAAAACCAAGAGAAGATTGATCTTAATTCTTCTCTCTTGAAAGATTAATGTCTTTGTTTAGGTAAGGTAACAAATATGGGGGTGGGGAGGGGTGGGATGTGTGTGGAGGGACAGGTCAGGAGGGAGAAGGTACAACCCTACGTCTAATAGAAAACATACTCAAGAAGCAACATGATTTATTTCAGTACACATTTGCCTGAGAACTACTGTCAGGCAAGTGCAGAAATTATGGTGGAGCACTCCCACAGCACCATTTCTCCAGCCATTTGTGATGACCATAACAGAAAACATTGTCTAGCAACAGCTGATTTTTTTATTCATTGCCAAGGGTACTGGAGACCTTGCTTGTTTTAGTTCATACAAAATTACCATACAGGTGGAAAAATAATAAAGAGACCATGGTTTTGTGAATAGAGAGGATCGTATTTTAAATTCAAAACCTAAACTGTCCCAATAAGAAAAAAAAATTTCATCTTTGTAAGGTTTAGCAGAGGAAAAACTAATGACACACATACCTATTATTATATTTAGTATAGAATTTATACACCAGCTACTCCAGTGAGGCTAACACCACATCAGCCACTTTGCACAGAGTCAGAAGACCTACCAAAGAAAATAAACCTGCCTTCTCGATCAAGGGCTGTCTGTCTATTTCACCCAAGGAAGGATAAATTATGCTGAAGTCAGGTGGCAGGTGGCAATCGTGTTGCTTAGCCATAGCTGTGGTGAAGCCTTCAAACGAAGGACAGCTTGGCACTTAGTGATGAATTAGGCTTCTTCACAGTCACCTGAGTACAACCCTGAACAATTCTCCTCCATGTTATTTCATTAATTTATTTCATGTCCTTGCAGGGCAAAACAGTACTTAACACTAGATAATGCAACAGCCTGCAGACCTCTTACCACACGGTTCAGTTCTGCTGTTCTACTGCATAGGAACACCCGCTTGTCAGAGAACAGAAAATAGACATGAGTTAGAGCATGAAGAAGCAAAGGAAATTCTCTCCTGCTAATAAACTCATTTTACTTAAGAGAAATATGGCAACACTTTTTCCATTCTTTTTTAAATAAATACTCTTAGAATCTCATCTGAATGAACCATGTGATGCTGATTAACGCACCCATCTAATGAAGGAGAAAGACTTCAGTCATTGTGCCCCTGAATTCACATCTAAAAGCTCAGTTTTACAGCATAACGCTGGGTATTTCTGCATTTTATTTTTTAAGCTTATGGAAAAAAAAAACCCACAAATTATGGACCTTGACAAAAATCTTGTTTGCCACTGAAGGCTATGCAAATACAAAACAAACAAAAAAGTAAAATCATCGCAGAGAATATCGATGTATTGTATAGATTCTTCTCTAGTGCCAAATGATTCCCCTTGTGCTAAAAACCTTAGTTAGCAAAGGAGTGTGTACAAAGGAACTTACGACATGTGCCCTCCAACTTATGTTTGTAAAAAAATGGTAAATTTTTCGTAACAAATAAAATTATCTTGTAAAAACCCATGTATTTGTTATTGAGGAAGTTGATATTGTTCAAAAAAAAAAAAACCCAAACCAAACCAAAAACCCAAGTGTAAAATACTTGTTATCATTTTTCCTTCAATTACTAACTCTAGGTACCATCAACACATAAAGGTAAGAACGCAATAAAACCATTATTTCATAAGAAATATATAGTATTTTTGTGCACAGCTGCTGATTTATATAAGTGGACTTTATACTGCCAGGCAAAGTGATTAATATACCAGAAAAGAAGGTAAAAAGTAGGTCAGTGATATAGGACAATGGTTCTTCAACTCAACTCAGCTCCCTGCCTCCAGCTTGAAGTATAATATTAATTCCTCATATTTTGGAGCACTAAATAACACTGTAACTGGACACAGAAGACAAGAATTATTAGACATTACCCACCCTTGATCTTTACACAAAATTCCCATGACATCTATAGAAATTCCACAGCTGCACAAAACAGAATAAGGTCCATGGCAAACACAGCTTTCAGAATTTGCTCTTCAATAAATATCACAAGCATAAAAGAGACAGCAAATGTTAACATTTTATTTGTTTTCAACATAAAAAGGTTATAACTCTGAAACAATTCTTGTAGAGCCATCTTGTGGGGAAAATAAGCAATTGAAAACAATATATGTACTCTAATTGGTTTTCTACCAAAAAGATCACTGTTCAGTATGACATCTAGCACTCTTTTAAAAAAAATGTCTTGGTCACACTGCAAACTTTATACAACATTGTTTAACCACTGGAACATGAAGTGCCTTTATGAACAATCATTTGTTAACAGATTGGTTCTGGATAGAAAAAAAAAAAAATCATTAAGTTAAAGATGCTGAAGAATGTTTTTAGGCCACCTTCCATTCAAACTCCACCCAACTGCAGCCCACAAAAAAGCACAAAAACCTAGAGAAGCTGAGGTTTCCTTCAGATCTCACTTGGCCAAATGAGTAAATCAGATGGAATTATTCAATCTAACTAAAATGTGGTATAAAAATCCCAAATAAATCTAAATGTAGTAGTAGATTCAGCACTTGAAGCTGAGAAACTTCTGTTCTTTAACAGCCTTGGCATTGCCAATTTATTTAAAGTTTTGGTAATCAGCTAGTTCTGAAGTACCTGTCACCAGTTGTTTATAAAGAACTCATTAAATGACAGTTTTCTGTTTGTGTATTCTTAAGTGAAGTACAGGGTGGGGCACTCATTTTCAGAATAACTGAAAGTCATGATGCAGGCTTCAGCTACCTAGAGCAATCAAACATCAGCTGCTGCTTGATCTATGTGTCTATTTAAGCTAAGTGCTTAAATTTTATCCTAGAGAACAAAAGCGCACATGTAGTCCACATATCTTACTCAGTTTTAACTTATGCCCTATTAAAATACCTCATTTACATAGAACACTAAAGCATATCACATCACATTTATCCAATACATAATTATCTTCTATTAATACAAAAGTAAAACAGAGTATCACAGAACACTTCTACAAAGTGCACAATCAAGAGGTATCATAGAAGTATGCACTTTTTGGAGCTGTTACAATCACTGTATAGTATAAACTAGCAGGCACCTCTGTTAATTTTTGTTTTTTAAATAAATAAGGAAATTGGACAACAAAAAGGTCCTATGGTACCTAAAGCCTTTGGACAGCTGTAACTAAACAGAACATACTGGCACCCAGATCTATAACCAGACAATTTTGCTAAGGCAAGCACAAGTATGTCAATTTTTAATTTTATACTTCTACCAAACTTTGAGTGAAAGAAGGTGTACATGTGCGCTTACAGCTTTCCTTCCTCCTTAAAGATGACAATGAGATCCGCTTCCTCCACATCCTCTTTAAACTTTGGAAAGGAGCCCTGACTCAGGGGCACTCGCCTTAATAAGATTTTGGATTTCTTTGAATTTTGGATGTTCTTTATCAGCTACCAACTGCAGCAATATAGCTTCGCTAGTAGTGACTATAATTCCAGTACGAGCAAGACGCTGAAAGAGAAAAGAGCAGACAGACAATAACATAAGATACTTGCAAATGTGAATGAGTACCCATTTTGTAAAAAAGATGGGTGCTATTTTTTTAAAAATCTCCTATTAACGAAAGTGTTGCAAATTCCATTCCAGCATTTCTTGGTGGTGTCATTTTAAGTGACTGGTTTTAGCCTTCACTGAGGAAAAAGGGTGCCCTGGATTATAAATAAGGCTTCGTACTTAGACTGTATTCTTTCCCCTTGTCAGATTTAATATGCAGAAGATCCACTCCCTCTTATATTAACAACCCTTTCCCCTTGCATGGTCTCGATGATAGCTTCCTTCACTCTCATGCAGATTCAAAAGGCCCGGGGAAAATGAAAATAGTGAGGTCCAAGATAAAGGTGTTAAGGAAGAAACTTAATTGTAACAATTTCTCTTTCAGGGCTTGTTATGCACTAGTACTTGGGTCTTTGGACTACACAGCACATTAGTACTAACAATCTCAGGAGACAGAACAAAAAGCTCTTCTACAGACCTTATAAATCATATTGACACAACAGCTGCTCCTTTTAAGCGACATGCCATTGCAGCCTCGGTAACTCTCAAGTTAGTTCTCACAGGCTACAAAATAAAAAGCATTGCTGCATAGAAAGCAAAGCTGAAAGACATGTGCTAGATCTTGGAAGTGCGCAACGAAACAGAGCAATGCCTGATGTAGCCCAAGCCACAGGACTTATTGCAAAGTTTCTGGACTTTTAAGACTGTGGTTGTTGCCTACATAGCAAAGTTCTCTTTAAGTAAAGGCTGACCACCTGCTGCTCCCTCTCAATCAGCTTCCCAGCAATCATAGAGATGCTTTCGCAGTAAAACTCTTCATGGATCCAGAATGCCCTCCATCATCCAATCAGCTGCATGCACTACCAAATCTAATGGGGTCCTGAATGAGCCAAGGGAGGGCAAGAGGCAAAAATACAGATATATATGCCTTCAGACAGGTTTCAATTGTAATTACTAAAGGAAAGAGAAGCTCCAAACTTTCCAGGGCAGACATAGATCACTACTGTTTAGCTGTTCAATTACAAAGCAAATGATGGGAGAAAGTTATTAATTTTAGAGGACTAGTAAAGTATATGTAACTACAGTCTATATAACAATAAACTAACTGGGCTAGATTTACTCAATTTAATGCTTCTTGCTTGCAGTAATGGCAGCAAGCCTTAGATATTCTTAAGTTGAAACAAAGCAGACAGCTTCTCCAGCTCTCCTACTCTGTACAATGATACATACATGTGGTTTGTTTAAACCATATACGCACACAAAAGAGAAAAACAGGAAAACCAAAAGGAAATATTATGGTAATGTTTTCAAGATGTATTTCACCAGGAATCCAAAGTTTTTTAACTAGTATGGATGGGAGACGAATCAGACTGTTAAAGAACCTTGTGCTCTGATAAATGTTGATTGAAAAAAGAGAATGTCTGCTCTTCAGAAGCAAAACATACTGTAACATGTCAAAGAGGCTGGCATTGGTATATACTTATAGGACTAAGTATAATTTATATAGTTTTGAGATTAGTAGGAATGAAGAAATGCACATGCTAGGCATACTGGATGATTTTCAAGGAAAAGAAAAGTTTGCATAGAACGCAGCCTTTCAGATGAAGGAAAGCAGCAAGCATGTGTTGCATCCACGTCACAGGAACAAGTAGAACAAAAAAGAAATCCAGCAGGAACAGACTAAACTGACGCAGTCTGAGACCAAGCAGTGGCACGAGGCATCTTCATCAGATAGGGCAGAGATTAAGATCAGCCACAACCAGGTATGGAGCAAGTTTGCACAAGAGAATGTCAGACTCAGTAATTAAAAGGGCGTGACTAGGAACTGTCAGCTGTATGGTCAAACTAAAGCAGGATTACCCAATGCTTTGGTATTCTACCAACTTCCCTAAGAAATGTATCATCATGTTCAGTTAGCATTACTGACATGCCCAGTACCTGTGTCCCTTTCTCCTGGTTCCTGCTCCCATGCATGCCTACCTCTTGCCCTCAGTAGCATTCCTAAGAGCAGCTCTACAGCACAAGAAGGAAACAATGTTGGCATGTGCAGACACAGAGGAGGAATTACTGCCATGTAACTGTCTGGCTCATCACAGTAAACCAGCAAATGTTCCCTGAATCATATATTAATGGTTACTACTTAAAGGATCACAGCAAAACATTTTGTTTGTGCTTGGTGAGAAAACATTGCAAATATATACTCAAAAGTTACTTAAAGCTGACCAATTTGCCTGAATTACAGCTTTTGCAACCAACCATGCTTTTAAGATGGTCAATACCTTTTTGACTAGTAAGAAAGGCAAAGCTAGCTAGTCACTGCTTTAACCTCTGTTACACTGAACCAACTTCTATGCTTGCAGACACAGTGTAAGTGATTATCAAATATACAAAATGATACACAATAAGGTAAACAGATTTCAGTTTTCCTATATTTGTCTACAGCTGCTGTACCATATTGACTTGGGAAGTCCATGATTTCAGTCATTCCTGCACTCTCTGTGCATCACTATGCTTTACGTGACATTTGACATTAAGCTTCCACTTAATCAAAGTCATGGGTTTCATTAAATGCTATATGCTGGTGATTTCCCTTTAGCCTTTAATTCCCTTATTCATGAGAAACAGAAGAAATTAAAAGTCTTCTCCAAATCTATGAAAAAAGTATAAAATACTGCAGTTATTAGTTTCAATTTCCAAATAATTCCTAGGCCCTTAGGCAAAAATTGCAGTATTTAATGTATGCATCAGTTTTTGATTTCCAACAGTGATTCCTGTAGGCAAGTTACAGTACACTATCAAAAATTAATTTGTATGAATTTGCTACTACAAAGTTGTACATCCTTTCAAATCTTGTTACATTTATCTCCACTTTTTCAACATTTAGTTAGATTAAGCTCCTAGAAGGGTGGGAAGAAAAAAAAAAGAGACTTTACTATAATCACAGTGTCTCGAGATTAAGCTTTAATTTGCACTGATCAGGAAGAGCAGAGGGAGGGACAGACTTAAAAGATGGAGCTTTGAACAGGATCACTTACTATATTCCATTGCATTTCAAGGAATTTCAATAGCAGAACAAATACTGTCTGGAACAACAAAACCAAAACCTCTCTAACACTTTTTCTGTGCTGTACAGTTAACACTCCATAAGAAAATATCCTAAAATGCTAATGGTTGTACAGAGTAACCTATATTGCACAAAACTATCACTTTTAAAATCCAAGTGTCCGAAATACGTTCCACATATTAAATCATAATTTAGGGAGGAAAAAGAAGGGAGTAATCATTCTCCATCCTGGAAGCTATTCCGAAAATCAGAGCATTGACCTCTTCTCAGGTGTACATTTGTCCACTGCTTACTGTCCTTAGAAATTCCTTGTTAGCTTACAATAAGCAGGGAAATTAACATACAGACCCAAGGTGGAGAAAACCTTAACTCAGAAACTTACCTCAAGTGCAAACATTCTGTCCATCATACTTCTTGATGAGGTGGCATCAGCAACGATATGAACTTCTAGACCTCTGCCAATTAGTTCCAATGCTGTTTGCTGGATGCACACATGAGTCTACACAGGAGAAATCAAAGGCAAAAAACCCACCAACAAGCCATTATTATAAAACATGAGTAGCACAATGCCAAATTAGAGTACAAAATTAAATAGGGTTCAAACATGTATTTTTCTACCCCTGACATTATTAGGTAATTCAATGTGGGTTTTAAATGCCAACCAAACAAATACCTCATTTCAAA
Source organism: Aramus guarauna (assembly GCA_013400195.1). Taxonomy (NCBI): domain Eukaryota; kingdom Metazoa; phylum Chordata; class Aves; order Gruiformes; family Aramidae; genus Aramus; species Aramus guarauna. Next base: position 22,198 of record VXBL01002166.1, read on the forward strand.
TTGTATTATGAGATAATATCAAAGACAAATAACACAAGAATAATTTAATCTGTAGAAGATAACTGAGCTCTAGCAAAATAAACTTTTTTTTTTTTTTTAATTACAGAAAGCAACGCTTAATACTATTGTGAGCCAACAGACATTACAATAAAACAGTACAAGAATGGCAAGGTACATACTTCTACTCCAAACAGGACAACGCTGCGGACTCCAGGTATCTCTGCTAATGCTGCTTCAACTTCTGGCAACACCATTGAAAATTTTGTTTTGGGAAGCACAAGCTTAGCTCCTGTTAAATCGATTTCTTGCACAGTACTGCCAAGACCTTTGGGATACTGTTCAGTTACAATAACTGGAATTCCTAAGAGCCGTGCACCTTGGAGCTGCAAGGGGGCAGGAAGGAAAGCATACAAGAAAAGAAATTATTAAAGAACAATAATAGCAAAGACATCGTTATTACCTGAAACTGAATAATGAGTAAATTTGCCATGTATAAAATATTTTCAGTATTTTGATCAAAACTCACACAAGAAAACAAACACACACAAACACAAAACATACTAGTCGTTGGCCCACGCTGATGATATCACCAAAGTACTTGATGGCAGGCCGGAATCGCTCTTGCATATCACAACAGAAAAACACAGTGCTTGAGGGTGTCAGGTTGCCCAAAGTAGTCATCTGAAAAAAACAAAATAAAGATAATGTTTTCTGTGGCAGTGAAGACCCTTTCAGAAAAGCAGCACAATGAGTAAGAGTCTGCAACGCATCTGCCAGGTAACAGATTTACATTACTTAAAGTAGGAGAAAGGTTTTCCAAGCCTGATTTCGCTGTTTCTAAATTCAAATGAATGGCTGATACTGACCCATATACTATAGTCATCAACAGGTAATGAAGATTTTCTTAGGTGGGAGACACAAGTCAATGTAAATGTGCATGGAAACTTCTGAACCCTGAAGGGAGTTAGAGGAACAAACTGCCTAAAGTACTGGGAAAAAAAATAGAGTACCAACAGCAAATTACGTTCCTCAAATTAACTTTTAAATCCACAACTCTTTGAACTGACATAAAATCAGGATAAATTAAAGTAAAAAAAAAAGTCAGTCTTCCTCTTGCTTTCAGTACTGTATCTACACATACTTTCAATAGTTTCATTGTGTAGTCAGTTTCATTGTTTTGTCTATGACATCTTTTAGCACAAGTCTGATGAAAGTCCAAATGCTAGAATGAAAGTAGAGAAGCTTGTCAGTATTATGACAAGAAACCAAACTGAATACATATTTAATGATAAAAATAATCTCCCAGAGTTTCCCTCGTACCTGCTACTGAGTGAGGTAGAAGGGGGAGGAGGTAAGGAAAAAAATAAATCAAAGACTGCATTTTCTCACACTTTGAAAGAGTGCTTTGTATTTGTATGAAATTACTTGCACTGTCTACAGAAGCAAAGGATAAGGCTTCAGCTGGAGGCTACAGGGAAAGAAAGCAGCTACATAATACCAACTAAAGTTGTAAGGCAACTCAAGAGAAATTACATCCATTCAAGAGCTTTTCAGCAGACTGATAAATCAAATTGAATAAACTGCTTCTGGGAAGTAGCCATTGTTTGTATATACTTCATTTTCTGCAAACTGAGTTTCTGGTATTTTAAACTAAAAGAAAAGTACAAAATCTGTAAAACAGTGTATTTTGGAAGAGCATGGATGCATTTGGTTTATGTGGCAAGGTTTTGGTAGCAGGGGGAAGCTGCAGGGGGTGGCTTCTGTGAGAAGATGCCAGAAGCTGCCCCATATTGGACAGAGCCAATGCCAGCCAGCTCCAAGATGGACCCACTACAGACCAAAGCTGAGTCCATCAGTGATGCTGGTGGCACCTCTGTGATAAAATATTTAAGAAAGGGTAAAAAACCCACTGTGCAACAGCAGCTGGGAAAGAGGAGTGAGAACACATGAGAGAAACAACTTTGCAGACACCAAAGTCAGTGCAGAAGGAGGGAGAGGAGATGCTCTAGGTGCTGGAGCAGAGATTTCCCTGCAGCCCATGGAGAAGACCATGGTGAGGCAGGCTGTCTCCCTGTAACCCATGGAGGATGATGGTAGAGCAGATATCCACCTGCAGCCTGTGGAGGACCCCACACCAGAGCAAGTGGATGCCTGAAGGAGGCTGTGACCCCATGGAAAGCCCATGCTGCAGTAGGCTCCTGACAGGACCTGTGGAGCAGGTTTGCTGGCAGGATCTGTGGCTCATGCTGGAGCACTGAGAGCATTGAGAACACTCAATCATGGCATTTAACTTTCCTACTGCTCAGCAGCAAAAAATAGAGTAATTGAAATAGACAGTATTTATAAATGTGCCACCTACTCAGAAATTGCGTCATTTTGTCTTGGCGTGAGTATGACAAGCAAAGACCATTATTTTCTTCTATAAATCATTCCACCACTTTAATTTTTTTAAGACTGTTTTGAACTACTGCAAACCATCATGGATTGTAGTGTGATCTATGCAGAGTTAGTCTACTGCCTTAGTATATACACTGCGTATGCCAATGCAGTGGATGGCACTACCATCCTTAGCGGAGGAACAAATATGGATAGACTAGGACTGCCTTCAAGAAGCTGCATAGGTTGTGTCTACAGAAGGATCAATCAAACGCAAGTATTCTTCGCAGATACCTACCTGGTCTGACCCATCAGTAATACACAATTTAAAGAGCTGCTATACTATCCAACCCACAGCTCTGTTATCTTTACCTTGCAGTGTTTTGTCACCCACAGCTCCTTTGCTGCCATTTAAAAGCATTATTTCCAGTTCTGTCCATGGTGGATTTGTAACTCAAGAGCATTACCATCCTCCTTCACTGTGCATAACCATGCACAAACATCTATTGCCATAACTCGAGAGTGAGAAACTCCTATTGCCATGACTCGAGAGTGAGATCCGATCTCCCCTTAGTCCTTCCCCATCATTACTCTAAAACATACCTAATACTTTCAATCTTTCCTTCTACAACTTAGATAATTTTCATTGCCCCTTCTGGCGTGCTTTTCAAATTGCAGCATACAGTGAGGGACCCAATACTACTGTAACAGTAGTATTTCTCTGCTCATAATACTTCTCAGCACTAGTAGAGCCTTAGAGAAGTTCGGTTAATTCACAGACCTTGCAGGTCCTGTTCAATTTATACTTTCCTGTATGCTATTTGCTCTTTTCCTAAATGATGATACTTACCTCCTAAGGTACATTTTACCTCAAAATCAACCTTGAACTCTCCCTCAGCTTCTGGTTGTGTAGTTGATTATTTCTACGTTAGCTTCCATTTTGAATTGCATTTTATTTCACCTTGTTTCTGCAACTTGTCATAAAAAGCCTGAATTCTGCTCTCTTGGACACTTGCAGCTCTTCCCAGCTTGGCACCTTCTGCAAAAACAGTATTTGGCCTAAGTTTTGTCAATGACGTGGATGACAATATTTACAAACTGGATTCAAAACAGGTCTTATAGAGCCCAATTCAATATTATTCTGATTTCATGGTGAAGCATGGAAGAAAACTGACTGCCTTACCAGCCAGGGAGCATCCTCATTACAGACTTCCACTGTATCTATAATCCCATGTGTTTATGACAAACATTACAGTGAGCTGGAGCAAAAGCCGTATATCTGCTTTCCTCTATTATCAAGTTGGTTTAATATGATTTAATTTATGCCTTCAGTGTAATATCAGCAACACTCTAAAATAAAGTTGGGTCAAATATATATTTGCTAAATAAAAACTTTTACAAAATTTAACACAACTAATTCCTATGTTGATTTTTATATTTATTTCTCATTATCTTGTAGTCTGAATTGAACCACACAACACGTGGCAGAATAAAAAAAAACTGGAAGAAATAGATGGCAAGATCAAAAAAAAAAAATCAACGCTTGCTGGTATACTTAGAATAGCAGATGTGAGAAGGACAGAGCACAGCAAAAAGCAGTTTGAAATTAAGTTTCATAAATAGTAGGTAATGCAATCCATAAATAAATTCACAGAAGTATCTGCTACAAATAAAGAAAAGTTTTCATTTACAGGTTCTTCAACGTGCCATGCAAATCCTACCATTCACTTGCTCTCAAAGCTGTCCTCCTCTTCCACAGCCACAGCACGTCAGGGACATGGGACACCTCTACTTCACCCATCCCCTAACAGCGAAAACCATGACCGCCCACACCACTCCAGCATTGCACCCTACCAGTGAGCTGGGTGGGGGCAAACCTATACCCAAACATCAAAACCTGGGCCAGCATGGCAGCACCTGTTTGCTTTCACTCCAAGGAAAAGCAGGCTGTGCAAGGATAGTGAGCCACTGCAGCCACACAGTACCTGTCTGAATCCACTCCAAATATAACATCTACTCAGCCACAATATCATTAAACAACCTAAATTTAAAAGGAAAAAAAAAAACGAAAACCCAAATCACCTAAAGTTCCCACATACAGTATATAACCTTTTCCATTTGTTTTACTTCACTCATCTCAGTCACCAGGACTTTCTTCCCTCCAGCTGAAAGTTATCCACAGCACAACCAGAATAGGTACGTCAGGTGGACATGTAACTTGATGCAGCTCTTTTACCCAGCTAGAGAAGTCATTTCTAGGACCTTGTCCAGACCAGGATTTAAAGGTATGCTGTCACAAGTTACAGCTTTAAATTCTACTCTAGAAAAGGCTTAGGCGAGAAAGGACAGGTGTTTTTTCACATCTATTTAATCTCTGCTGATTATTATTAATCATACAAAATGTGACTGTGATGAAGTACTGTAATTACAGAATCAGCTTTACAAAAATATTCACATATACTGCCTCTTCATCTGTACTTTCCCTGTTCAAACTTCAGAAAACCATTACACATACAAAATGCAATTTTCCCCTGGTATTTGTAAAGAACAAGAAAATGGAAGCAGAGAAATAATCCCATGCGACATTACTATTCACCTCATAAATCTCTTGCAAAGGTTACCCACTAAAGAGGAGACAGAGCAGAGGGCCTCACAGCCTTGGTATTCCAAGGATAGCATAAGAAGACAACAATGAAAAGAAGCTGACAGTCATATTTTCTTCTCCATTATTTCTAAAAGGAAATCTGTAAGATTCATTTTTACTTTACTGCTTATCTTTCAAAGGAAAAAAATGAAGAAATTCAGTTTAATGTATTTTAAGGGAAAAATAGTTTACAAGTGTTTCAACTTAGGAATATAAGTATTTTATTTTATGCTAAGCCAAAGTGCAGCTTTTTACATGCAATTCAGCATTTTAAAAGAATTGATTTAGATAGATAAGCATATGATGTTCATGTAATTAAGACAGCACAAAATTCTTCATCAAAATCCAAAATGACCAAAATGCTTGCTGCAAAGATACACAAAAAAGGAGTCTGGATTTGAAGAAACCTCTCATTCCATATTTTCAGTCCTTTTTTTCCCCTTCTTTAAAGTTCCAAGTACTGCTTTTTAAGAAATTTATTTAGAAACATTGTATTTAATTGTAGCACTAATGTATCAGAATTTATAACTGCACCTTTAGGAACAAAAAGCAGACAACTCCCCTCATCTCCCGTTCAATTTATGCTTTGGCTTTTCCTGTAAGTCTTCAGAAAATAGACTTACACTCCTGAGTTAATGTTACTCCTATTTGCAAAGCATCTGAATGTCACAATATTGGGTATGTGTAAAAAGAGTGAAATTCTGTGTATAAATAGTGCTATTTTATTTACCTTATCTTTCAGCAACAATTAAGTATCATTCTGCAAGCAGCTTTCTGAAGAAACGATACGCCTAAGACACCAGCATGTCTTTTAAAAAAAACACCCTGAAGAAGAGGTGCTTTAGGCAATGATTTTAATAATAATTTTACCCTTTTAGCTCTAGCATCTTAAGGTTACAAGTTTGTAAATGCAGAGCGCAAGTACTGCTGAAAGGAAGTCACCTTGGAGTTTTAACAGCGACTGTGAAATAGCCTCTCTCAGGCATATATTCGATTGCTGCCTGACCTCCTCTGTTACATGGCTGTAACAAGCACACCTGTCTTGTCTTCTGATATCTCCAAAGTCGTTTTCCTTAATGCTTCTCTCCTCCAAAGGAAGCCACAACAGCTACAGCAAAACAATAGTTTTAGTAGCACTATTCAACTGTATTTAGAATGAGAAGAGGTTACAGTGGTCCTGCATTCCCCCATCCTGATTATAAATATCATTCTGTTACAACTTTTAAAACATGAAACATCCATAAAAAGCAGATGGATCCTTTCTGCTAGTACTCAGTCCTTCAAGTTGCAAGCAAATGCCCTCCTCACCAGCTGGGAGAGGCCAAAGGAAAAGTCCCACCTCACTGCAAGTCTGAGAGCGAGGACTTTCAAAAGCAGCAGCCAGGCATCAGGGTTTACTGCACCCCACCAGCTTGCCTAACACTGAGTGGCTATTAAAAGTTCAAGAGGCTGTTTTGCACCAGCATAGTTAAACGAAACAAATGTACATATATGAGCACAAATACAACTGGAGAGCAAACATCCCTGTACAGATCAAGCCTTGAACTGAGCTGCGTGGAGTGGCTTTCCGAGGGCAGCACATGGTGATTTCTCCATGAGATTACTGCCCCCCTCAACTGCAGGGACAGGAAATTGAAACAGCCCAAACACCATTTGGTACTGACATTTCTTGAGCTACTGCAACAAAATGCATCATTCCATGACAGATCTGCAACAGGAATCAAAACGAGAGGACCTTGTTCCACAGCTCATGGGTGCTACTGCCGTCGGGGTTAAAAT
>VXBL01002166.1:29034-39073 GCA_013400195.1 Aramus guarauna
TAACTTAAACGCATACATATATTTTATAAAGCACACACAGAAAAATACTGAAATTATTGTCTAGGGATATGAATGCTAGAATCTGTGAATCTTAACTTTAAACCAAATATATCTTTCCAAATACACAAGTCTAATCACATCAGTGAGCAAAGGTTGTCCCTCTTGAAAGACGCGTTCAAAATGGTATTTCAACTAACTATGCCACATGCAGAGTTGACAAATCTATGTCATGTGTAACTGCAGATAAAACATCAGAAGGGGAGGAAGGTCACACAATAGTGCAGTGCATGAATCAACATACGAAAAGAAAGTATAATCTTCCCATCAGTAAATCCTAAAGGTCTTAAAAAGCGCAGCTGTGACTGTATCAGACTAAATGTTTCCCAAATGAGTGATCTCTGAGCACCTACTGGAGGCTTAAGGCAAGCTGACTGACATCATTGTGATGTCTCCAGTTCATTCTCAGCTGCTGAAGCACATCAAGGAGACAACTAAAATAATACACAAGTACCATCATTTTCCCTCCAAGTTGGGGGTTTTGTTTTGGGCTAACAACCCAATCTTGTAAAAAACAAAACCTGTTACAGAAACTGCAACAACACTATGCCACCGGGTCCGATGGCATAGTGTTGTTGCAGCCCTATGCTCCTCGAGGAGTAACAAGGACTAAACTAACTAACCATCATTTTCGTATCAATAGTTGCTATTGTCACAGAATTGCAACAGTATCAGTGAAAGTAGCTAATCAGTTAGGCAATAATGCATTAAATATTGCATTAAATATTGATTCATCCCAAATCCCTGCAGTGAGTTAAAGCTGTGTAGTGCATCTGCACCCTGGGAAAGACATATCCTTCCATGTCTCAACACTGACCTTTTACACAGAGATGTATGTCCTGCTATAAGTGCTCAGGCTGCATTTATAGTTTCAGCGCAGAAGCCATCTGCAACAGAGTCTTTGCAGAGCAGTGATCTGCACGCACAAAGAAGAAACAAAATTCTGACCTGCACCACTGTTACATGCCCAGATTACACAAATTATGTTTTTAAAATCTTTGCTTGAATTAACAGCCATACCAACTCCTTTTACAAGTCGGAGAGGCTGTCCTTTCCAGTTTCTCTGGCTGGGCCCCCATCCATTGTTTCTAACACACAACAAAGGTTTTAAACTGAATATGGTAAGTGATGAATGACAAAATGAATAATAAACGAAAAAATAAACTAGTTTGGTCTTCCTAACCATTCTTTCCATAAATATGATTAAGGAAAGGCCAAAAGACTCCAAAGGCATCCTTGATGCATAGTCTAAGCAAACAGGCCACCTTGACAGTTTAAGGGTTCAAGACACTACAATTAAGCAGGGTTTGCAAACAGTGTGAATTAAACTGTTTCCGGAAACATAAAGAGAAGACAAGCAATATTTCAGTTTTTATGACATCACTTGTTCAACTTACTAGTAATGTTGGCTTGACAAACTAAAACTTCTTAAGTATAAATTAAGAAGAATGCTCTGAATCAAAACAATAACTGTGTGTTTTGATGGTTTTGTGTGTTTGGTTTTTTTTTAGTTGACTTATTTGATGCTGGAGAAAGGAAAAAGCAATTTTGCTTTGAGCGTAACTATTAGAGAGCACGACTAGCACAAGTCTCCAGTGTGCATAAAGATATGTTAGTATGAAACACACGTACATATCCATCTGGCAGTCTGCTTTCCTGGTTTATGGCCACAAAACTAGTGAGTTAGGAACCTGTAAATCGGAAAGAGCTTTCTTGGAGTAAGAAGGGATTCAGAAATCCTAGGGACCTACGAGCCATGAGACCAAGCTCTAGCAGAGCCCTCTTTACTGGCACGCTTTGAGTTTCCACCTAGCAGCTTTACCTCCAGTTAAAGCCGGGTAGCACTGGCCGCCTGTTTTAAAGGCGAAGTATTGATTATTTCAGCCACCAGGTTATTTTCCCATTCATGGGGTCACGTTAAGTTCTGGCTCGCTGAAGGTAAATCCTGGTAACCAAACGCACGTGGCGTGCAGCGCACCCTCCTCACCGCCTTAGTAACACAGAAGTTTCCACGGGCAGCCGCAGACGGCGGCGGGACGGGGCTGCTCGCTCGCCCGCCCCCCCACCTCCACACCTGTGGCGGCTAACGCTGCCCCGCCTTCGGGTCTCACCTGTATCTGCAGTGGCACTAGGCGCACCTTGCAGCGTTCGCTGACCAGAAAGCCCTTAGGCAGGTCTACGTACTGGCTCCACTCCTCGGCGAAGAGCTGCACCACGAACTTGCGGTGCATGTCTATCTGGTCCCCGTAGAGGCTGAGGAACTTCTGGATCAGCAGCTCGTAGCCGGCTCCATGGGGCACACTAGAGGGCCGCGCGAAGACGGAGAAGCAGAAGAGAACGGGCACCGAGCCGCCACCACCCGGCGAGCAACCCCCCCCGCCCGGAGCGGCCGTCGCCTCCGCCGCCGCCATGTTCAGGGGAAGTCGCGCCGAGCCCAGCCAGCTCGCTGCGGTCCGCGCCGCCGCTCCTCCTCCTGCCACCTCCTCCTGTCGGCCGGGCGGGCGGCGCCGGCAGCCCCCAATCCCAGCTGCTGCTGCTCCTGCTCCTCCTCCTCACCATGGGGCTCGGCCCTGCCCCGCGAGCACTCCGGGGGCGGACGCGCGGCCGGGACGACGACGCCGGGCGGGCAGTGACTCTCCCCGTGCCGCTGCTCCTCCTCAGAGGGCAGGTGCCTCCCCTTCAGGCGCGTGGCGGGAAGAGCAGTAGTTCACCTAAATCTCTGCCTTCGTCTGAGCTGACGGGGAGAGCCCGGTTCCCCCGGAGAGGGACAGGCGGCGGGAGGCAATGGTACCTCCCGCTGCGGCTGCCCGTCATGGCCTCGGCGCGGCCGGCAGGCAGGCAACTCGTCCCTCGCCGGGACGCACCCCACCGCCGCCGAGGTGGCGGCAGAGCCTGCTGTGGGGAAGGGGCGCGGGCGTGGAGCCGGAAGCCGCGACGCCCCGTCGGGCGGGCGCGGCAGCGAGCTGAGACGGCGGCCTCTGCCGCGCGGCTGGCAGGGAGGGAGGGCGAGCGGAGAGGGGCGCGGCCGCGTTTCGCGGAGGCTGTGGAGAAACCTGTTGATAGAGCCTGAAAAATGCCCGGTGTCCTTCAAGCATGATCCAGCCCGATCTTGAATGTCGACAGGTAACAGTTGTTCGCTCTCCCGGTACTGAAACCGCTTGTTGAGTTTTACACGAGGCTTTCTTCAGAAATGTCAGTTTGTGCACAGCGGGAGGTACCTGAGCTGCTGCACGCCGATGCTCCGAACCTGCAATTGCATCAACAGATGAGGAGAAGTGATCACGATGCAATGCATCTCCATATTCTATCCTTCCTAGCTTTGTGTTCTCTACAAAATTTCCAGATTCATTAACTTTTTTTTTTTTTTTTTTTAAAACCAGTAGTGACTGGCAGCTGGATACGTTGCCTGTATTTTTGCCATAACCACCAGATTTGCTGTTGCACTTCAGTGTGCTTGAAGGAAAGGATCTGAGTAGTGTGTTACAGGTAGAAAGAAAATACTCTCCATTGAAACCAAGTAGATGTTTTCACATGCTATACAGTGTAGTGGCATCACCATCAAGGTTAATGGGTGTCTGCCTGGCTAAATACCAACAAGCTGAAGCTCAGAATTGTTCTCATGGTTTACTGATGTTGGAAATCTGGAGCTGTCATGTTAAATGACAGTATTATATTTTCACTTGATTTTTTTTTTCCCAGAAAATAAACTGCTGATATGAGTTGATTTAAAAATCACAAGTGTTAGGAGCCTTTCAGAATTACATATTTACACACTCATATACTCACTAGGCATTGAAGCAGCCTGAAGTGATTATTTTGTACTCTACCCAAGAAGCAAATGACTTCTGCATATTACAGGGAAGACATGCAAATTGTATTGTGTGTAGGCAAAAATTACATGAAGTAAGGTTTTAAAAGGATTCCATTGCAAGTCTAAAATACACTGATTCTGCTTTCTTGTACTGCCAGCAAGTTCCGTGGATTCATACAGAGTTTGCACCCTCTTTCCAAAGGAGATAGTGTCAATCCGATTGTGTTCAGTGAGACTGAACACATCTCTGAGATTATTTAAAGAGTGAAAATGCAGGAGATCCTGTCCATCTCGGTTTAAACACTTGATCCCGTCCCGTGTGTGACAATATTTAGCTGGGAAAAAAAAAGCAATTTTCACTTCTGAGAGCATTCAGTGAAGTATATACAACTCTGTTCCACCTGCCAGCTCTAAAAATATCCATCAGCCAGGGTTCAGGGCTTACTTTAATTATTTGTCCATGCTTACTGTTCTGCTGATTTAATTTATGAATACACCTGGTGATTAATGCTGTTACAGTAGAGGCATACAGGGTGAAAAATTTTATGACCCAGTCATTAGCTGACTTGAATCAGTTCCAGTTTTCCAAAAAAAAAGGTGACTAATTGAATAGTTAGTGAATTCTACTTATTTTCTGTGGCTTAAATTGGTTTCCAGATCTTAATTTGTACTCAACTTTAATTGAGTGCAGTTTTAAAATTCAATATATTCTTAAAACATAGCATGAGTGTGGTTTTGTTGATTAATGGTGTCTTAAATGGGCTTCCTTTTTCCATTATAGCGAGACAGGGCTATACAGCAATTTGTTACTTTTCTACAATTGTGTGTACAATGTATACATTTGAATACAAATTACTCAGTTATTATGCAGAATACATAACTGTTATTTTTGTAATTTGGCCAGATTCAAGCTTGTTTAAATATCAGATTATTTTTATTTTTATTTTTTTTTTTCCCTCCTAGCAGGGCAATGAAAATGGCAAGGAAGCAGTACGCAGAGTCATCCAAAGTCTGGACAAGGAGGGGCTCCTCTGCTGCAGCTGACCATTGCCCCCCTCTGTCTCAGGTCAAGGAACAAGTAGGAGATGGACCCAGACATGCAGAGTGGGTGCCACTCCTCCCTCCTTCTGTGCCTCCCTCCCTCCCCAAGGTCTTGCAGAGAGAGGAGTACAACCACCAGATCCCTGTGCACATATGAAGGTGAAGGCTGAAAGCTACATTCTTTACCATGCAACCCAATTGTCCTTAGGAAGTTGGTACCTAACCTTGGCCTTTATCTGCGTCTTAACTCCACTTGTATCATACTGTACCACCTTGGATCTTTTTGCATTTCTAATTCTTTGTCTTCCTCCAGCAAGTCCACAGTCAGTCTTTTCACTTGTTTAATTTTTCTTCTGAAAGCACTTAAGTCTTTTTGAGTGTGCCTGTGCTTGGTACTGTCCCATAGAGGAAGACACTTCTGATGAAAGCAGATCTTAGCCTACAAAGTCTTCCTCCCCCAACTCTGGTCATCTTCAGTTTTCAAAGTGAAGACAAAAACTCAGAGACACAAACTCAGGAGGGGAGACTTTCCAAGCATCACCAGCTGGAAGTAAGTTAGATTCACTGACCTTTCATGTGTCTTTTCATCATACAGCTCCTGTGGCAGTGGCAAATCAGGCTGCTTTTGAATTGCAGATGTATGGCACCATCACAAACACGAGGCTTTAGCCCACCTAGAAAATTCGATGTAGCAAGTTCTGCTTCACAGAAAGAAAAGAGGGTACAATGCACTACATGGGGAAAATGTTCAATGATCCACGTTACTTTGGCCTAAAACAAAGATGTACTTTTTCTCCAGTTTGAACGACAGAAGTGTCTAAGCACATTTGTAACATGTCTCTTCGGCACTTTATATTGCAAGTACTGTGTGATCGGTCCTTGTACACAATAAAGAAAAATGCAACTTCTGCTAGAAAGTCAACGTTACTGATCTCCAACCATGTTTTTTTTAGATGCTGCCAATCTTGCACAAGCTCAGCATATGCCAAAGTCGTAACAAGGTGGATATAGTCACAGTGAATACGCCTCTTGGGTGGTACGTACAACAACACACTATAAAGAAATGTATTAAAAACTACTGAAGTAGCAAGGATTTTAAGTGAAGACCAAATTTCTTTAGCCCAATTCTGAAACGTTTTTGTCTATATCAAGTCTTCCTACTAACAAGTCCATTGGCATTCTGCTCAGACACAAGGATCTGCCTGCCACATGGGACCTTCCTTTCCTGCTGCACAACTGAACAAGGTCATCTGTTCTGTAGCCTCTGGAAAGCATGTTTTTGTTTTCATCAGTTAAGGAGCACTTCCATCAAGACCTAGAATGGATAAGGTGAGAGATGGAAGCTCATGCTATGTCCACTTTAAAAATACAGGCATGCATTAGGTTTCAGATCGAAGGCATTCGGGGCATTAAAATGTAAACCTCTTAGTATGTAAAAAGAAAATAATTTACATTTTCATAAGACAAAACCAGTATTCTAACTTTTGGATTACTACCTCAATTCCAAATTTCAGAAGTATATTTTCTGCCTGATTAATTTTACTTGTTTATTACAGTCTGCCTGAAAGCCTATTATATGGTCACCTTCTGTAGAATGAAACACAATGTCAAACTGCATCACACTCCCCAAAGTATCCTGTTGAAAATTACAGTAAAATCATGTATAGAGTAAGACATAGAGAAAAATGTTTACTGCTCTGTTGATACCCTCTCTATCAGTGAGAAATATGTGAACATTGAGGCGTGTTGAGCAGTTAACAGTTTTGTATTTTGAGAGTCCAAGCTGAGCAGGTAACTTTAAAATCAGAGACAGCTAACAGATTTCTTATAGTTCAAAATCCTCTTTGGCATAGCAACTGCCTGAAATTTACACATCTGCAATAGGAAGGAAGTCAAGGAAAAGGGAACAGCCATACTACTATGCTTCATAAACTGGCATGCATAAATACACTGCTATTCTGTGCAGTTTTGTTGATTTTCTATTATTTCAGTGTTACTCAGTTTCCCTCTGATATTTCAGAATTATTTTCATCTCACATCCAAATTACTGCTTTTATTCCCTATGAGGTCATGTCACAGATTACGTTGTTAAAGCAATAGCATTGCCATAAAAACCTTTGTTAGATCTTGCATCTTGCCCTGCAAACCTGCATTAAGCTACCTTGTTTTAGCAATGTAACCACATTATCACACAGCTCAGCACAGATAGCTTCGTTTTGCAGTCCTGGCTTTGCAGTCCCAGCTGAAGTCTCTGTTGACTTTAATATATCTGGCTAGATCTGCATTGTATTTTAAAACTACCCTTGACACTGGGCTTACAGCCAGATTTACTTGCTATCTATGCTACATACCTGAGATAGTGTCCTTTGCACTGGCTCTGCAGTAATTCTGCTGATACTGCTGGGGCTAGGACTTTGCAGGTGAGTACTTTGCACCTCATAGTTGTGCCAGCTGCAATGTGGACTTGCTTCAGCACCCCATACTTGGCACAGCCACTTCCATTTATCTCATCTGCAGGAATATTGTATTAACATCACACAAAATCCTTTCTAAAAGAGGTCTATATTTCTGCTGCAGTTACCTGTAATGGTAATCTGTGTATGGAACGGTGGAGTCTCTGGGCATTCTGGACGTCTGTCTGCCATCTGATTTAGCAGATTGGTAGGTGTTTTAAAGCTCCACCGTTAATAATCAATTTGATACCATGCCACCTAGGCTGTATTTTGATATTCTAAATTCTTTTAATGTATAACAGCAGTTGGAACAGGATAGTAAAACGTGACAACAGTAACTATATTGATAAAATACATAGCAATAAAATAAAAAAAATAAAGATCTTAGTCACTGAATAATTACGATTGTTTTCACTATGATATGTGAAAATAAAATGTCTTAGATGTTTTTTCAGATGTGGTAGCCCTCACATTTCTACCAATATGAATAATTACATCCTTCTTAATTACTGGCATTAAATGTGGTATGGCAATTCTATTAAAACACATTCTTAATGATCTGATTATCTTTTACCTTCCTCTGAATCACAAAAGTACAACAGAGTTGTCAACATTTAGCAATTATTTCAAGATCAAGTATTGCCACCATATCTTTTCAGAGCACAGAATTAGTTGGAATTACACTGTTAATAAAAAATTAAGTTTCCTTTTGAGATGGGTTTATTAACAATTTTTTTTTAAATGTTAATGTAAATGTACAAACATATGCTTTACTAGTCAGACAAAATATCAAATAGGAGAGAGCTTTTTTAATCCCCTGGCTTCAAGCTGGCTAATGACAATTGTAGAGATGTTAAGTCATACCTGGTAGAATCCATTTTGTTGGCTGAAGGTTGATGAACCTAAAAATGTATAGCATTTCCTTTATGATATAATTGATCTGCATCTTCTTGCAATCACTCTTTCATCATCTTTATATGCATTAGGTTTTGTGGGTTATTTAAAGTTCCTACTTAATATTTCCTTTGAATCAATAATGTTTGGTCACATGGGACACCAGTTGCCATAGAGAAGATAGTTTTCAGTGTTGTCTGTACTGTGCCTTTTGCTTGACCCACAGTTTATTTTTACGTCTTTGATGACATTTTTGGATTAAATAAGCACTAGTTGCAAACTACTCTTGAAAGAATTCTCTATGTAAGTCCTTCTTTGGATTGCCTAGTTTCTTTCCAGCTCAGCAGAATTCTTCTAGTTCCGGTAATGCTGGCGTATATTCAGAAGTCACTTCATTTGGTTTCTATTTCGTTTGGAAGGCAGAATTGTTTTATAAACAGTTGCATTTGAAGGATCTGTAGAGTTTTCACAATCTTAACAAATCTTTTGTGCTCATACTTGGAAGAGTTCCTACACTACCCAGCAGGCAGTATTTTTCAATGTCTAAAGTGGCACCTTTTTCTCTTCATCGATGCTGTTAGCAGTTATGGACCTTTCCAGTTTGTCTAATTGGTTGGGCAGAGATCTGGGGAGCTATCAGACCAGTCTAGGTTCCCCAAGTAACCAGGTTTTTCAAACTTTGAACATTTTTTCTCCTGCAAATGAGCTGTTTATTCATGAATGAGTGGCTGCCAGTTCAGCTTGCTTACCAGTTTTGTTGCCATCTCTCCCATTACACTCTGCTTCATTGACTTTGTTGACAGGACGCTTTGGCATCCTGTTTCTGTCCCCAGCTATGATGACTTTTGCGTTTTTGCACAACAGCTGTAATAAATGTACACGTGTGTTCATATTACTAATATCTAATAATACACACTTGATGTAATATATATAGCTACTGATTGTAGCTGTGGTAGGATGGGCAAGATTATCTGAGCAGTTGTTTGTATGGAGAGCACGAGCCATGAGCATATGGAAGTTCAGCTGTGACTGGCAGGTTGCTAATGTATCACCCTGGAGGAAGGGCTTCCCCTAGCAGGGGGAAGGATTGCAGAGAGAGCAGGTCACACTTAGGGGTGGAAGAGAAGAGTTATGGTGAGATGCCTGGTTCTTTGCAGAACGACTGGCCTCTCCCTATCAGTACACTGATGCCTTTTCCACACTGGAAAGACATACATCGTGCTCAAGGACTTCTGGTAGGATGTGACACTTCTTCCACAAATGGGAGTAGTTAAATTTTTTGAACTGTACTGTCTGGTTTGTTCTTTGTAACTGATGTGCATGGAATTACAAATGCTATGCATTTTCTCAGATAGTCACTATTTTATTATGTTCAGACCTACTTTGCTTCTAATTGTAAACTGTATGACCTTTTTCTAATAACTAAAGCAGTAGTTTACATTTACTGATAAAAAAAGGAAAGCATTCGATGCATTTTAATAGGATAATGAAACACCTCCTCAGCTGTCAAAGATGAGTTTAAATCATCTCTGTTGTCACATTCTGAGAACAGAACTGAGCTTGCAATACCTGTCCTTTTTCTCTCCATTTTTACATAGTTTGTCTGAGTCAGCTCCTTGAAGACATTACATTCAGTTAATGGGAATATCTAAATTTTAAAAAGTGTGTTGGGTTTGCATGGCAAGGTTTTGGCAGCGGAGGGGAGCTACAGAGGTGGCTTCTTTGAGAAGCTGCTAGAAGCTTCCCCTGTGTCTGATAGAGCCAATGCCAGCCGGCTCCAAGA
>VXBL01002166.1:39457-91042 GCA_013400195.1 Aramus guarauna
CTCTCTAAATTCAGTCTGTTTTGCTCGTGACGATAATTAGTGAGTGATCTCTCTCTGTCCTTAACTCGACCCACAAAGCTTTTCATTATACTTTTTCTCCCCTGTCTACTGAACGGGGGCAGTGATAGAGCGGCTCTGGTGGGCACCTGGCCCCCAGCCAGGGTCAACCCACCACAAAAGCCTCAAGGAATAGTAACTAACATTATTTTTCTTAATGTACACGTCTTTATGGGCTGCAAAACCCTCTGAGGTGTCTGTTTCTGAATCCTAGAAGTAACTGAACATGTGTGAAGACTTTGCTCTGTACAAATGTGCTATGCCACCATGGAAATACTGCCTGGGAGCTGGGGGTGGCGACAAGCCAAACGGAGGCAATGCTTTCACTATCAAGGAGACAGTCCTGCAGAAGTCAGGCCAGAAAAGCAGAGCAGTTCAGGAGCAGCCAAGTCTCTAGCAATGAGGCAGATTCAAGGTCAAGCTGGGAAAGTTGGGACAGCGGGTCGGGGTCAGGGTCAGCAAACTATATGTCTGGGCTCAGTGATACCTGTAATGAAGCTCAGAGGCCTGAGGTTAGAAGCAGCTCTCTGGCACAGGTTTGAAGGACCCTTGCAGCTCCTCCCCCGCAGCCTGGTGCAAGTGCCAGCGGCTACAATGTGGGAGGGCTGGTCACCACAGTACAGGCAGCCAGACCTCGGCTGTGGGGGGGTGCAGCTTGCAGAGCGCAGAGCACAGTAGTGCAAGCAGGATTTTGACGTGAGGTCTGTAACTGTGTAGCGCAAAGTATGAAGCCTAGCTTTGGCGGATGTATGTTCACATCAGGTGAACAAGTTAGCATTTAACCTTTAAAAACACAGATAGATTATTTAGAGCTAAACTCTGTAGTGTTAATTTAAATACAACCGAATTCTTGCCCTCTCTGCTCCTTACTCTGTGTGAATAGCTACCCAAACCACCAAGGTGCTTCTATCACATTTTGCCTTTGCATTTTCTTTTGACATGCTTTCTTCTTTGCCATGCTTTCTAACCTACATTGGAAAGTGTAGTTCCACTCTTACAAGGTGTATCAGCAAACTGGAGGAAACTATTACAGATTTTTAAGGAGAAAACAAGTATCTTCTGTCTACTCTTTCACTGTCAGCATTCGTCTCCATTGTATCTATTTTTAAATCAATCACCCCAGTCCTCAGTTTCCCAGTTCTAAATATTTTATTCCGAGGCTGTAATTTACTAACTCAAGAGCTCTTTCAAAAGCTTTCTAACTTGATTACTGTCATTTGGAACATCTGCCTGACAAACTTCTGCATTAGCAGCTACTGAATGAAATGTGGTTTTCATTTCTCAGGAGATTCATAGGTTTAATTCCAGGAATAGTTAATCCATAAGTGATTTTGCATTAACTAAAGAATTACCCTTTGCCTCCTGTTTCCTTAAAATTAACTTTTTTTTTTTTTTTTTTTTACTGGAATAACAGAACATAGGAGGTCCAAAGCACAGATATTTTTAGCTAGAATCTATTGTCATTGTCTTTGAGAGACCAGACTGAATAGCCTCCTTGTCACTCCAGGTCTGACTACACCTGCAATTACTAGATTATATTCATAACAGTGAAGCTGAGTGGCAATTGACCCATTTTGCAAACAAATACATAAGGTGTCTGAGACATTACAAAACGGTTTCTTGAGTTGGGCGTTAGTGCTGTAGCATCCAAAGAAAAGCCAAATATGAAAAAAAGCTGAAACAAACAAACAAACAAAAGATGCATTTTCTTTTCCTTCAAGTTCTTTGTCTTTTCTGGGATTTCTACTACTAGAGAGTACTGTTTGCGTCACTATTTGTTCAATGATGGGCTTTAAAATGAATAATTGTTGAAAGCTAGGGCTAAAAAAACCCAGTAATTTGAACAGGGTTTTATTAATAAAGGATGATGCAGTGGAATATGCAGGGCCAAAATTATTCCCTGTGTGTTTTCATTGGGTTCAACTGAATGGCATTGGCAGTGTTACTAAGAGTTTCAATAGTTGAATTCCTTTCCCTTTTTCCTAATAGTCCTTGGGGGTTACTTCAAAGTGGAATGACCATATGCATTATTTGAAGTTTAGAAAAGGAAAGGGAAAGCAGAACTCCAGTTCTGACTGCAGGATTATGGCTTTGAGCTGTCCATGTTACTAGGCACAATGCATTATCCTTTGTAAGAATGTACACTGAGAGGAGCTTAGTGATGATCAGCAACTGCCAGATATGTGAATTAGCAGTTGTAATGCAAATTCTAATTGTTCAGAAAAACTTGTAGTGAGATTAAAAAAGCCTGCAATTTTGGAAACTGGACATAAATTTTTCAAATAACTGCTTCTGGGTGACTCCAGTCTTAATGTCACAGCAGATATATAATTCTCTTGTAGTTCAAGAAACCTCTGTGTAGAACTATTTTTTCAACAGAGTGACATCAAAATGAGTCATACTCATTTTAATATTTTAATATTTTAATAAATGCTGCAGGCCCTATGCTATCTAGTCTATTGCTTCAGTTGATTTCTCTGTACCGTTTCAAGGTCCTGCCAGCTCCCGTACTGAGAATATGTAACAGCTTTATTTATTAAACACAGACAGGATGGTGGTGACACAAGGCAAGATACTGTGATTTATGGGATGCAGAAAGATTGATTTGTGTTTAAATTCTGCAGATCCCTGAACATACAGGTTCTAAATGTAGTTGTGGGAATTGCCAACAGAACACGTACAGTGCAGCTAACATAAGGGTAATTGTCATCCACTGCCTCGCTGTATAAATAAAGACTTATCCGAAAAACGTACTGTTAATTCACTGATGGTCCTCATTCAATCCTGGAAACCGTTTTTCTCTAGAAACTGTTTTTAGAAACTCCTTTTCTGACATTGGTCTTGGTCTGCCAAAGCAAGGCAGAGATTATGTTAACTAGGTCACATGTTGTCTAAGAACAACAATACTTGTACTGAACATCATATAAAGAGGTTCGAGAAAAATACAGACTACAGGATCAACATTTTAGTTAGAGAGGCTTTTTTTCGTGTAATGTTATGAGCTAGCTGAACAAAGTGATCTCAAAAATATTTGACAATATTTTGCTTTCTTGTATGCCACATTTCTCTAAAGAAATTTAGGTTTAATATAGCACAAGAGGAAGCCAAAAGGTCTTTAAAAATAATCTGTACATCTGCAGAAAATTTACTACCTCAAAGTAGTTCAAAATATACCTGACGAATGGCATAGGGGCTCCTCATTGCAGCAGATATGCTAGTATAAAAATGGACTAAGACAATGAGTCATACTTTATGTTTTGAACCATGAATTTCCCAACAAAACCAGTTTGTTAATGGCAGATTACAGGTATTTGGGTAGATATAAGCTTCTCTTCACAAAAATTGGATTGTTGTGGCCAGCAAATGGAAATGGAGTCATATAGCTTATGCTCCAAAAGAGCTTTTCCTCATCTTACACCACAATATGGCCTTGTTACTGCAGTAATATATGACTGATTACAGTGCTTTCACATGCCATCAATAAATTATTTCCTCTCCTATCCTAATGAAATGCTTGGATAGAAACTGAGTTGAATGCATATGGCTGTCTTTTTGCTGACAATCTGTAGAATTACAAGCATTTGCAAAAAATTGTTTTTGTGTAATTCCAGGAGAGAGCTCAAATCTCTCTGTGCTCCCAGCAGCTGAGAATTATATTCCTATATGCTGCCAGGAGATGGATTTAAGACATAATCCTCTTCTCACTGTTCCCCACTAGTCAATTTAAGCAGTTCTTGCTCTTTGAGCTGACTTTTGTGGATCCTATTCTCAGGCATATAACTTTCCTCCTACATTTTTAAGGCGCTGTAATCCAGCATGATGTCTGTGAATTTCACTAAGCATTTGAGCTCTCAGGCTAGGCACTGAAACAATGCCTGTAGCAACTCCATTTCCTTTAGCTATTCAGCTTCAAAGATGAGCAACGTTTGCTCCTAAGCATGATGGCTTCAGATGAAGCAGGAGCTCAGCTCTGTCTTGGTTTTATTATATATATATATATATGTGTGTGTGTGTGTGTTTAAAGATATAGATATATGTAAAGATATAGATATGCTTAAAACAATAAAAAAACATGATAAAGGTGGAGGGTTATATGTGGAAGGGCTCCAAGTAGTAGAACTTCAAAATGTGCTACACTGTTGGAATTTAATCCAGACTTGTCAAAAATGATAATCTTTTGATCTCTTTGTAGCCAGGATTTTGATCTAGATTATTACAGAAATAAAGATCCACTTACAAATCTGGAGTACAATCCAAATTTTCATAGCTAATGTTTGGATTCTTGTTTTTTTAAAGAATTTTCACAGGCTAAGGGCTTCATCCCACGTTTTTATGAAACCTTACGTAGCCAGGAGTAAGTGCTAGTCTCTACCAGAAATGGTAAGGGGTTTGAAACCTTCTCTTTGCTCCTCATATCTCACTCTATCTGATTGGCTTAATCACCTCCAGTTCTCTAAATTGCAGTGGCTATTTTGGGGTATACAGTGTTTACTGCCAATTTGCAATTTCTTTAACAACTTTATTTTAAAAAATATAGGAAAGTTATCAAAAGTTTGCACTATGAAATACAGCTAATGGAGATATTTAAGAGGTGTCTTTTTCAGCTATGCACATGGTGTGTTCATTTAATTAGAACCACAATAGAACTACACTCTGAATGTATTGAATTTCATTGTAATGTTAGTGAAGTGGAAAGCAATGTACAGTTCCTGCATGCTGTTTTTTAGAAGCTGACAGACATAAATACCTTTTAATTTTAAAGCTCTACTTTGACATTTGAATGAATGATATTACTAGCTTTTTATACATCCACTAAAGATGATAGCTGGTACTTCTCCTTGATAAAAAAGTTAAATGTCAGAGACAATTTTGATGTTCACGTCAGTTTTGCTGTCTATGAATACTCTTTAACTTATGGAGAAGTCATCATTCAAATGTGACTGAACTATAGATCTGAGAGGGCTCTTATTTAATGCAAATGCTAATGTGTAGCATCCTGTTCCTACATACCTTTAGGACAAGAAGCTGGTAGAATGAGCTAACATTCAGGCATTCCTCTCCAGAGATCTGTGTTCAAATTCATGCTTTTACAATATCAGTAAAAATGAATCCTCATACATGGAGGGTACGGTTTCGCACAAATTAATCCCCCTTCACAGTTTGCTTGTGAGCTAGGACTGGTATTTCTTCCTGAGCTGGAAAAGTTGTGTAGAAAAGCATGTGTGGGGTGGGGGAGGGGGAGCAAGCAAGCAAGCAGAAAAAGCAGTAGTATAGATCAAGTCTTTTACTATTAAAGTACAATCCACTCAATTGAGAAAAATATTAGCATATAATAGAAGACAGGTGTGTTAATACATTGGTAGAAAAGTACTGCAAGGTGCCTAGTAGCAATGACTTTGGAAAAAAAATAGTAATTTGGAAATACCTGGACAACTAGGCAAGTGTTTAATGATCTCATAGCTACAGATATTTAATTAATTATGTTGGCATTCATAGAATTTTTTAAAATTCATGTGGTGACGTCCTACATTTGAAGAAAAATTTAAGTCATTCACCAGATTTTCAAAGGCTAAGCTAAGCTACCTGGTAAAGTCTGCATGTTTAATTTCTGTGCTTTCAGTGAGGCCATAAGCCTAGCTAGTCCAATTTTTATTTTTTTTTAAAAACCCTGAGTACATTTTCACATATCTAGTATAAAAATGTGTCCAGATTACTAAAGTCAATACTTATGACTGTGTCCAACAGAATTTCCAGGTAGCATGACCAGTTTCAGTGTTAATATGTTCTATTCCGAACTTACTATTACCAATTTTTAAAAATAATTAAGAATACAAGTATGTTTTGTTATTAGCAAGGAGAAAAGAATGAATGAAGAATAAAAATAAAATTGAATGGAAATTGTGCTAATCACTACAACATGTTTTTCTTGAATCACAAGTAACACCCTAGTTGGCATTACTGACAAAGTAATCAGTTTCTCTGCTATCCATCATCCTGTACACGCATCTTTTGCTCTTTACATTTGTATTTGTTTAGGTTGAGTAAGTTTAATCAGGACATACTATCTTAATGCCCATGAACACTTTAATTTTTAAAACTGTAAAGATGCTGTATATAACCATCTGATTAATTTTTATTAACATCAATAGTGTTGATGTCAGAGTTTGTCAGTTACAGATACCTTCCATGTAAAATAGATCAAATCAACTTGTCTGATTTGGAAACCAGTGAGTGTATTTTGGCCACATACAGTTAACAAAGATGCACAAATAACTGGCAAAAACCAGATGACTGTTTAATTTTACCAGACAAATAACTGTATGCCAAAATAAATTGCCTTGGTTTGGATCAAATCTGCTTTTTTAGACAACATTTTAAACCCAATGATATGTCCTTCCATACAGTAAGCACTGTAAAAGACTAACAACTGTTTATCTGTACTCAGCAGGTTGTGCTGAATGAGCAGGACTCTTCTCATCTTACAATTACCATCAAGTCATTCACTCCTTTCTTGCAAAATGTGCTTCAAATAATTGAGTACTCAGTACTCAGTTTGTTATAACATTATTTGTTTGGTTTGGTTTGCTTTGCTTTAAGTGAACTGAGCCATTTAGTTGAGTTCTAAACCCAGAACTACCACAAACGACAACTTACCAGACTTGGCCAGTCCTATACTGGTAACACCGTCCATACATACTTGCAAGAACTATTAGTTTTGTCAGCATAGCAGTATCAGTTACTTGAAGAAAAGGAGGGAACAACAACAACAGGTGGGTTTTTCCCAGTCTAAATGCCCTTTTTATGAGTAAGAATTATTCCTGTATATGGTACAGCTGACATAATGCAAAACCTCCCACTTTTAATGCACGGCTATGTAGTAACGGGAACTATGCAAACCTGACAGTGCCAGGAACACCTCCTGATGGAAATAAGTCAGTGTATCTCCTGCTGAAGGCAGCAACAAAGACTGTTATATTGCAAAAGCAATTCCTGACACTTTGATTTGAACTGTATCTGATGCAGGCTTGGAGACATTGAATGAAGACTATTTTGGTAAAAGATTCTCAGACTTCAGGGAACTTGTGGATTTGTTAGTGATACAGGAATTTCATTTCACTCTGATAATGACCTCGTTTATTTAAAACGAGCATTGCCTCTACATCGTATAATCTCTCTGTGTAATTAAGACTATAATGTTTCCTGAATACCAGGACACAATCTGTTGATCTGATGTTACCCTTATGGCAAAATTAATTATCAGACTGTCAGTTATTGACAGTACTAATAATATGCATAACATTAAATTTTTTTCTAAAATTCCTACCATTTGTGTGCTACTTTCTTTGGCTGTATACTGAATCTTTGCATCTAATTTTACTGTAAATAGCATTTTTTGAGATAGCAAATTTTTAAGGATTAACAGAAGGATGTTAATTGCTTGAAATTAGTTTTGACTTAATTTTCATAAATACTGGTATGTATTTATAATTTCTGCTGTGTGAGAGAATGTACAACAGATTACTAGTTGCATTGTTAGCTGGGGACAGGCTACTAAAAATGTATCATCACATTTGTTTTTTAAGTAAGTAGAGGGTATTTTTGTCTCTCCTCCCATAGCCATCCCGTATTTTTTAATTTTAAAAAATGCAAACAAGACTGCTCTTACCCTTACCTCTTCTTTCTTCCACACACCCAGAAAAAAAAGAAAAGAAAAAAAAAGAAGGAAAACCAACAGTAGAAGATGTTTTCTGTATGTCATGTGCAGGGAATTTGTAGGTCAATTGAAATACATTCTTTATGGTGGCTGTTACAGGTATGGGAATGCTGGTGAGAGTGTGAGAGACAGTTTAGATGCTTCATCTCTTGAAAAGCTGTATCTATCTGACTTGGGTAAGTAGGATAAAATTCAGGCCATGATTGGCTATCTACTTTGTAGTTTTTTACTATTTCCTAGGGATCCTGAGAAAGATTTACAAAAACTAAAATAACTGTATTAACTATACCAGATTCACTAGGACAAGAGAGCATGTGTTTATCCTTGCAGAATTTTACCTCCCCTAAATGCTAATTCCAATCTCATTTTTTTAAAATAAACATTTCTTTCATCATTGACCGTCCCCTGTTGCAAAAGAAGACTTGAAGATATATATGCTGAATCTCATAAACAATTACCTTTATTTTAATCTTTCTTCTTTTTTTAATAGATGAGGTTACCAGTGCAGCTCTCCATCCATGCCTCAGCCACCTTCAGCTGCTTCTTTACCCCTACTACATGAAGTGAAACTTCCCAGGCAAATGCTGGGGTGTAATTTTTCAGCGACACTCAAGCCCTCAGCCCAAAGGCATTCCACATGTTGATCTGGGTACGATGGTCAGAAACAAACAAGTTGGGCCAAATATTTTCTCATTCTGAAAGGAAGGCCCTCCCTGGTGTTTGACATGAACATCATTATCATCCAGCCAGTTCAACAATTTACATATCCATGGGAAATGTGACATTCTGCTGTAACATGCTTCAGTGCATCTGCTGGCACCTAACCTACTGGCTAAAAGAAAGAAAACTACTGGATTGAAAATAATATACTGTTTTCCCTTTAGGAAATACAGAGCCTATGGTTCTGTAGATTTTCCCTTTATTATTTTCTTGATGTCCTAAGCATCCTATCTCTGAGACAGTGCATGGGACAGGACTCTTAGTAGCCTTTGAACCCAGGTAGATTACCCAGGCTGTGTTGTTTACACTAAGGAATACAGAGGAGTCACTAGATTTCTGTATTTCTCTAGTGGTGACAGCTGGGAAACAAACTCCTGTAGGCTGCTGTTCAAGCTGCTGCTGCTGAAATACACTGCAGAGCTCAGAAACACCAGCTGGCTGCCCTAGTAGTGGACAGAGCATGCAAGATAGCACACATGCATTTTTCCTCCTCTCATGCTCTCTCCACACTAACCACACCACACAGAAACAATCTTCTTCATCTTAGATACTTTACAAAATAAGCCACCAAATTATAACACTCAGAAACAGTTTTATGGAAAGGTATTTACTTGTTTTCTTACCTTTTTTATCATTCTCCACCCCCTATTCCCCTTTTCTGTTGTATCTAAGTGGTAGAACCTTTTCACTAGTCATAAATAGTATCAAATATTGTAAAGCAAAATAAATAAAAAAGTGGCAAATCTGATAACAAAGCTAAGCATTTGATTTCATTACATTCATTTATAATCTATTACAAGATTAAACATGCTACTACGGATCTCAGGGTTACATTTTTTTTAAAAATTATTAAAAAATTTATTTCCCACAGGAACTGCATAATTTTTACAGTTGTAATAAAAGAGATCCTGAAGTATATTCAGCACACACTTATGGTAAGATGGGTGTAAAAGATAAAATAGTTTTGATTTCTACAACCAATCCCTTGCTCAAAATTATAACCTAACTTGCAAAATTGGGTTTAACTTTATGGTAACTACTTGATTCTTCAATTTGCAGTCCTTGACTAGGAAATTGCAACTATCTG
The DNA here is from genome assembly GCA_013400195.1 of Aramus guarauna. NCBI lineage: Eukaryota > Metazoa > Chordata > Aves > Gruiformes > Aramidae > Aramus > Aramus guarauna. The sequence goes on from VXBL01002166.1 coordinate 49,036, forward strand.
CAGAACAGAGCAATGGTACTTCCATCTGTCTGAATAAGCGGCAAACTGTACCCCCCAGCTTTCTGTCAAAGACAGCCATTTTGGGAACTACATAAAGATATAAAAAGTGGGACTGCTCAGGAAGTGCTAGACATGCTAGACCATAATAACCCCTTCCATCTCTACACAGCAGTCCTCTCCTTTCCCCAGTATGTACTCAACAAATTACTTCTGCCATAAAGCATGATGTTGATGGAAGTACTGTTTGGTCTTGGTGCTTTGTAAACTGCAAAACTGCACACTTGCATATTTTACTAGCAGTCCCATAAAGAACATGGTATTCAGAAATATAAGCAAGCTGTGGATTTTCGTATGTGCTTTACTGCATCCTTACTTTGGGTTTTTAAGGAAAATCAATGAAAGTGATAAAGAAGAAAAAGTTGACACAAGTTCTAATGTCTTGTTAGATGAACAAAGTAGAAAGAAACAAGAAAAGACAGTTATTTTTTTATGTTACATCCTGCTCTTTTATGACAGCCTGATTTCATACCATAATTATGACAGAAGAGAGACTTACAATGCCCAGTATTGAAGAGTCACCCTTTCAGTATTCTATGATACTGCTTCTGGCTGATCAAAACCTGGCATCACGATCCGTTAGAGGAGGACATTGTGCAAATAGTGTATCAGAACAGGCTACAAAACAGACTTTATGTGGACTTAAATCAAACTGAGAGACTATGGAATTTCGTTGAAATAATCTTCTACTTTATTTTAAAACTTTTAAAAAGCAATGCATTAGAACATATGGTTTAGAATTTTAAAATTTCTGCTATATTTTATACTCATAAAATAATAATCTCTGGTAGTCATTAACAAGAGTAAGGAAGCTATTTGTTAGTGAATATAATGACATAAACTGCTACAATAATTCTTTTTATGCTATATAAGTAATTTTCCCCATTAAATGTGCACAATTTCTCTGCCTATTGTTGATCTGCTGCTAAACATTTCACAAAAGTTTGCTCTGTCATCATAAATTGACACTGCAAACAGCCAGTTTAACAAATGAAAGAGCATGGATTATGGCAAAAAATCTCAGCAGTGATGTTAGTATAAACCTCTTAGTTTTGGGTTTGTCTGCAGGGCTTTCTTCTGCTTCACTCTCTGTCATCTTATGTTCCATCAGAAAAGTTTTCTGCAGAAATTTGTTTTTTCTTCCAACTACTGTCAAGCCTTTATTTCTTAAAATATATATTCAGAAGTATATATGAAATGTAAATTCTATTTTAAAAAAGGTGTCGCTGGCATATTTTCTCTCTCTAGAAACAACTTGTGTCACAACACCACATATCATTCATGTTCATTTAGTACTAAGAAAAACTGTCAGACTCAGCATTTATATTCAAAAATTAAGATGAAATAGATTTCAGTCATGTTTTACAAGTCATTTACTTAGAAACTGGTCTCAAGAGGTAAAAAATGATTAGTGAACAATAATGATCAAGTGAGGAAAGATACAAGACGTATCTGCTCGTAAATATCAAGTATATAAAATATTATTCTGGGTAACTACATATAAATACTGGTAATTAATGTTACTTGTTTTTCATACAGTAGCTCATATAGACTGTCCCTTAATAGACTGTTACTGGGTTAATTACAGTTTAATTTTCCCAAATAAGATCAAGTCATGTACTTCTTTGGTTAACAAGACATATGCTTTCTTAGAATTATCTAAAAAATAAAGAGGATCAGTAATTGTAGATGGATTAAAACCTTCATCCACCAGTCGAAATTTTTGTTGTTTGAATGTTCCAGTCATTTCCATTTTTTTCTGTAGAAGAGAGAAAGATTTATTATTCAATAGAAGAGCTTCTTTTCTTTTGCTGACATTCACAATGCTTTTTAAAAATCTTGATATAATATTGTTTAATTTAATAAACTGACTACTGCAATATTCTCAAGTGTGATCTTGCTTGCTCGTATCAGAATGATGCTGCAAAAGGTATCTTCCTGGACTTAGGAGAGACATATACATATATGTATACATATGCATATATTTCAATTTCAAGATCCTTCACAGCTTTTTCTTTTCCCTCCCTTTATTCTGAATCACTATTCAGTCTCTGATTGGCCCAGGGAACCAACTTCCATAATTTATCTTCTCTTTTCAAATAATGATTATTTTTTTCATCTTCTCCTCAGACTTAGGAGACTCCCTTCATAAATCTCTTCAAAAACATTTTTCTGTTTGCCTTTGTCATGATGTTTTCAAAACACTTGCCTGAAATGGTGTTACATTTTACTAATCTGAATCTTTTTGTTTTCCAATATTCATGCTTCTTATCTCCCTAAATCCTTTTGTATAATCTCTATCCTTACTCATTTGTACAATTCCTTTCAACACAATCTGCAAATTTTATTGACTTTTTGTGTAATTCCTTTCCTAGGACTCCATTCGAAGACAGCAAATAGGACCAGTCCTAAAACTAATGAAGTGATACATGAACAAGCACTTTATGTTATTCATTTAGCCATCTCTGTGTTCAAATGATGTAGATGTTTGTATGCACTATGCAATGCCGCTTACCTGGACTCTTAAAAAAAGAGGACAAGCATAACTTGGTAGATAGGTCACTACTTGCTTATACATTTGCTCCAAGTCTAATGATGTATTCTGCTTTAAAATAAGAGAGGCCATTCCTGCTTTTCCTTCATGATCTGGGGTAAAAGTGAGATGAGAATTTTGAAACATTAATAAATAAAACATAAATACATTTGACATTTTAGTGATGAACTTTACAAAAAAGAACTGTAGTGCATTAATAAACTGACAGTCATATATCATCTTCTGAGTTTCAGTAAAGCTGGAAGATTACATTCATATTTTACATGATATCACATATATTTGGAGATCACTGAGGTGAACAATTAAGGAATAATACTGTAAATTAGTTTGGCAGGTAAGAGTAAATGGAGTCCCATGCTCAATATTAATCAATAAAAGTGGATAAACAGCAACACCATTCCTATCTCAAAAACAAAGAGTGATGAACCTCTTTCCCAGATTAGCCAATTATGTGTTCTCTTCAGTTTTAGCCTTTCTCTCTTGCTAGTATCTTCTCTCAAAACTGTCAATCTGGATGGTGTTAAGAGAGGGAGACTGAAAGTTCTTACTGGTTTGTCTGGAAAAAGAGAGCACTGTAGGTCTATGGGAAAGACCAAAATGGGTAAAATATAAAAGCAATGAACTTCAGCAAAAATAACTGCACACTTTAACCATTAGCTAGTAATCACAGCAGAGACATTCTGCAACCTTTTGTCTCCTTTCTATATTTTTTTTGCTAATGCTACGAAATCTGTGATGAACTTGTTTATGTTTAAGCACAATTATCAAGACAGTCATATAACCAGGGTAGGTATCTGCAGGTGAATGTTGCATAGGAGTTGAGAATCTCTCACGTTTTTGAGCCTGATTTTCAGTCAGTCTTCTTTATTATGATCTTCTTGTTGTTTGGCTTTAAAATAGAGGCCAGTGACACCTTTTTCACATTTTAAACTCTTTTATCATTTTGTGGTGCATTCATCCTGGCCAACAGCAAACATCCAGCCAGCTTCTCTCTCGCTCCCTTCTCTCAAGGGATGGGAAGGGAATAGAAGGAAAGCAAGAAGACTGTTATCAAGATAATGGCAGTTTAATAGGGAAGGTAAAAGCTGCATGCACAAGCAAAGCAAAACCAGGACTTCATTCACTATTTCCCATCATGAGGCAGATGTCCAGCTACTTCCTGTAGGGCAGAGCCTCACTCAGCACATGCAGTGGTTACTTGGGAAGACAAATGCATCCATCCATCCATCCACATCTCACTCTCTTCCTTTCCCCAAGCTTTTATTATTGAGCATGGTATAATACAATATGGAATATCCCTTTGGTAAATTTGGGTCCACTGTCTCATCTACATCTGCTCCCAACTTCTTTGCCTCCCCCCACCCCCAGCATACTGACTGCAGGCAGAAAGCCTTGATAATGTGCAAGCTTTCTTCAGCGATAGCCAAGCGCTGGTAAGTTACCACCATTTTAGCGACCAGTGCAAAACACAGCACCATAAAGAAACTTCCCTGTACCCCAGCCAGACCTAATACATATTTAAAAACAGATTTAGCATGAATGGGAATCAAGCCCAGATGATCTCATGAAAGTAAATAAAAAAAACAACCAAACAANTCCATCCATCCATCCACATCTCACTCTCTTCCTTTCCCCAAGCTTTTATTATTGAGCATGGTATAATACAATATGGAATATCCCTTTGGTAAATTTGGGTCCACTGTCTCATCTACATCTGCTCCCAACTTCTTTGCCTCCCCCCACCCCCAGCATACTGACTGCAGGCAGAAAGCCTTGATAATGTGCAAGCTTTCTTCAGCGATAGCCAAGCGCTGGTAAGTTACCACCATTTTAGCGACCAGTGCAAAACACAGCACCATAAAGAAACTTCCCTGTACCCCAGCCAGACCTAATACATATTTAAAAACAGATTTAGCATGAATGGGAATCAAGCCCAGATGATCTCATGAAAGTAAATAAAAAAAACAACCAAACAACAGAAATGAATGTATTTTCTTTCTTAATAACTTTTCTCTTTGTTTTCTTTTTCACCTTGTCCTTCGTTTTGTAATATATCTGTATACAGATGGTTTATGAGGCTAAATGAAAAGTGAAATAAGACAGAAGAACATCTTCACACACTTTCTTTTGGAGTTACTTTAATTCTTACCTTTTTGACATTTTTTTTTGACACATGAATGTGTGGATTTTGCACAGCTGTGAATTAATAAATCTTTACACTTTAATTTAGATCATGTAGCTGTCACAAATTCATGAAAGATAACTTTTCAAAAATACCTATCACTGCATACATATAAAAATGCATGATTCACTGGCTTATTCACAATCTGGTGGTATTTTCATTATGTACATCTACATTTTAGCTAGGTATTAAACAGATGACTTAATCAGAAGAGATTCATAGGTTTAAAACATGAAATAAAATAGTTATGAGGGTTAACAACTAACCTAGGAGAAGAAAAACATACAGTTAAAACTTCTTTTACCTGGCACAGATACGCCATACACATTTACTTCTTGTATGAAGTCCAACATTACAATGACATCAGAAACTTCTGTAGTTGCAACATTCTCCCCTTTCCATCTAAAACATGTGAAAAAATAACTTAATCCCATGAAAACATATGGACACATTAACTTTAGTTGGAACTCCATTCATTTCAGACTAACACCACCTACTTGTCACATTGGTATATTGATCTCATGACCAGAAGACAATGCCTGCAATTCAAATGGTACTGGATGTGAGCTATAAAGCACAATGAAAGCTTATCACTATCTGATACAATGGTTTTAAAAAATTTGACATGCACCTAAATGTATCAAATGTGACCAGTCTTCACTATTTGATACATTTTTCTCCACTTCAGTATCCAACTTCCCTGCTCACAGCAAAACCATCACTAGTTACTATGCGTACTGGAAGGGCTGTTCAAAGAGCTGTAATTCCTACAAAACATTCTGGAAATGAGCTATTGAGTTCCATGGGAACACTTTTTACAAAATTAAGCCCCTATCATCCACTTCAAGATCATTATAAACAACATCACAATAGTAATAAACTGATCACTTCTGGTTGAAAAAAATAGAATTCTATTCTACATGTCCATGTTTTTAAACAAAGAAATGTGAAAAGAAACAGTGATTATACCTGAAGGTATCTCCAATCCTGTCCCAAAAATAAAGAAAATTCTCATGGTCTTGAACCATTAGATCTCCAGTGTTAAAATAAAGATCTCCCTTCTTAAATACCTCACAGAGTAATTTCTTTTCTGTGTGTCTCTTATTGCCAGCATAACCAAAGAAGGGGTTCTTCGCATTGACTTTGGAAATGAGAAGACCAGCCTCGCCTATACAGAGAAGTTGAAAGAATGTAAACCTAAGATATCATTGCACATTTCCTATACTTTAATATTAATTTGGTACATATGATTTTACAAGACCAGGAACCAAGTTTGGTAGGGTTCAGTACATAAGACCTAGTAATAAAAACATACCTGTTTCTACTACTTTGCAATTCATGCAGTCATCTCTACATGCAAAGTGACCATAAAGACACAGTACAATATGTCCACTTGAATTCCCAGTCTATTTCTTCCTGATGACTCATCAGTTTTCTCTCTAAACTATCATCTATCAATTGTGAATTCACAGGTAGGTTTACTATCTTCTCAAAGTGCACACTTCAAGTGAGTATTATGTCCCTACTTAGTCTCCTTTCAGAAGTTCTGAGAACACTTCTTAAGAATTTTCATTAATGCGATATAGCCTCATTGCTTTGGAGTAAAATATAAAAGTTTTAACATATTTTTTTCTCAAAAAATAGGGAGAGATGGGGATAGGGTTATCTTGTTATGCATGTAGAGTATCAGGGTGTTAGTTTGCTGAAAGTGGAATAGTTGTATGAACTCCTCACCTTTTTGGAAGCACATTCTGAACGATAAAGCTTAACAGTTATATGACTTTGTACCAGAGACAAGAATTATAAGTATGAAAATATATAAAAATAAAAATTTACCCAAAGTTATGCACAATTTTTAATTTAAGATGGCCTCCTCATAAAAGAGCTGTGCCTTTTTTCCATAAATTGGTAGTGTTTAAGGTGAAAGCATTTAATTCACTGGTAGTGTCACTGCAGCCATGATGCTCTAAAGATATAGAGCAGGGGTAAGACAAAGTCTATAGATAAATACTTTCTATTAGACTCACTGGTATAATTGGAAAAAAATTATACCAAAAACATTAGAGCATGTGTTCCTTTCACAGGTCACTCTAACATCCTTACTGATAATTTCCCATAAAATTTCACATTTTGGGGACCGTATTTTCCTGAAAAAGCCCATCTTTGCTGAAGACTTGTTAGAGAATCTTAACTCCTTTGAAAAACCTGCTTCAAGTCCCTGTTAAAGCTGCCTGCCTGACCTTAATATGACTTTTTTGTGCTTCAGTTTTCCAGGCATTAATTACAGCTGTTACCTTCCTACAGTAAAACTTCAGTATCTGATAAACACTTTGAAAATAGGTAGAATCAAGAGATACAAGATATTTGATAAGTATTTTGAAGACAGCTATAATCAAGCAACCTCTTTATTTAAAAAAAAACAACAACTCCCCCCCCCCCCCAAATGTTTAAGATTAATCAATTCACTTAGTGAGGAACAGTTAATCTCTCACCAAAAAGCATGTTCTCTAATCCACCAATCTTTCTTGTAGATTTCTTAGGCAACCATCTCACTATGTTAACCTCCTTTAAAAACCACAGATGCCATTATCTACATATTCAGAGATAATTTCACATCATCACTTTTGAACACTGCTCTTCTGTGAATATATCCAAGGATCTCCTAAGTTCTTCTGGTGTCAACACTTGTATGTTTAGTAATGTTCTGCCTTAGATCAAAAATGGTATTGCTTTTGTCAAAGCAAAGAGTAATAGTTGATGTTGGCATAGTACAGTAACACAATATAGCAAGGCTTCTTAAAAAAAAACTTCGCTGGAGTATTCATATTACAATCAAAAGGCCGTTATACACTATTAAAATACATACTTACCTTTCTTAACTTTTTCACACCAACCCTGCTTATTTCTAATTGGTTCGTCTTTTTGGAAATCATACTTGATTAAATCAAATGGGAAAAAAAGCTAAAAAGGGAAAAAGGGTCATCAGTTATTCATCTACACAGTGTCATCTGGTGGCAGCAAATGTAAGCAAGGAAATCATTAGTCCAGTCTTGCTCATCTAAAAGTAGAATGTAGTTTCATTTAAAACTGAAAATACTCTGTATGTAAAGTTATACCATTTCCTGGAGGTAAGCAACATCAAAACATTTTTATAATCTTGTCACTTTCAAAAATACTTGGTGAAGACATAGAACCATAATTTTGTTAATTTTCTTACAAATAAGTTATGGGATCCACATATCAGTGGAAGAGCCTATGAGTCAGGATAACAGAAGCATATCTGGAATTTAAGTGACATTTAATGGTGGTGGCTGTTACGAAAAGTGTTCTTTGGGTCTTTTGGCACCTAAAACAACTGGCAAAGCAAAGGCCTAAATCTCCTTACAAAGGAAAACCTGCTTCCTGTTGGGCTTTATTCTTGCTTAACTAGCCTCAGTTCTTCCCTGGAGCTTTTTCAGGCTGGTGTATGTATGGTGAGAAGTCTTATGAGCACCAGCAGAAGGATACATATTCCCACATCATTTGACATAGTTATGTAGCTGTGCATGTTCCACAGTTATTTCAGGGTTAGTTCTGCATTTTTCTGAAATACTGTGAACCCTTGAGTCCTGACACTGCTGACCTAACTGACCTCCTAGATGGTGCTTTACAACTAACCCTCCTCTTGTGTAAGGATGACAGAGAATGTGGCTCTGAGTAAGGTGAAAGAGAGGGCAAGATACTCTTGTCAAGACTAGAAATTCCAATACTTTTTTCCTCCAATATACAGGGCCTGACTCTTACTACACTTCATTTTTCTACTATAATAGAAATCCAAATTAGACCTTTAAGAGACATTGACAGATATGATATGCCTGATACTACATGGACTACTGTGTTTGCAGTTATTATCCTAAGGCTTCAGTTTGCCTAGCTTTGGATTCTGATTCCCCTTTTCATAAAGAAGTATATCAGCAATCTATTTAACAACTAGTCAATCCAAGGATATCCAATTATCTTCTCTTGGAGAAATCTTGGGAAGCAGAGAAAATAATTTTAAAAACACATGAATATACAACTGCATTGTTCACAATATGAAATGCAATATAATTTAAGGATGGTGTTATGAAAGTGACTGTAGTAAATGACTGAGGCTAAGACTGATGCTAAAACATAAACCCCTTTGCTTTTCTGCAGCTAATTTGGATTAAGAATTACATAATTATTTTATCCTAATTTGAAACGTTGCTGTTGCTGTATCACATCATTCAGGAAGTCTGAATAGATAGCAACTTGAATCAAACATCAGGCACACAGTTTCACCCTCGGACAAACTTGTTTCACTGAGTCTTTTCAATGTTCACCACATTGTTTTCCTTCTACTGTAAGTCTGAAACAAAGGTATATTTAACAGTTGATCGAAGGAACAAGGTCATAGTGTGCAAAATCAATTTATGGTCCAAGAATTGGACACTTTTTGAATAAAGTGAAGGAAATTTTTTAAAATATATAGCACTTTCCAAAGTCAAGAATTGGAGAGCCAAAAATTTCACCTTAATTGGAAAATAATTGTATTATTCTTGATGACCAGAATGAGAGGTATTAATAATAAACAGAAGTAATTTTTTTCTTAGAGTCTTCTCTTTTGGCTGTCTACATTTAATTGCTGTTCTTTTTTCATTTTCTTTTTTACATTGATATTTACTACTTTAATAGTTTTCATATGACAGACCAAATGCAATGAATAATAAATAATAAGAATGAAATGGTATAAAATGAAGTGTTATTCTGATATTTTTGTGTTTGATTAGAACAGCAATGTGCCCTGTTTGGGCATATTGTCCATTTTTATCTGTTCATTCATTCAGAGCTCAATAACTGTATCTTGTCAACATATTAGTCTGTGTAATGCATTACTTAAAGTTGTTATAAATATGCAGAAACTTTAATTTACCGACATAATCTAAAAACTGTTTGGACTTTTAGTATTTATGTTGCTGCATACATCTTTTAGTGTATGCAACTTCAGAGTATTAACTATGCTTATTCCAGTCAGGTTTTTGAAATAATAATGCAAATATATAATGAAAAGGAGAAAACACCATATATTGCATTAGACATGAATAATGAAACTATGCCAATATACATTCTGTGCAAACAGTTGTCTCTATGCTAACAGCTTTCTTTTCATATTAAATACGGAAAATGAAAGCTCCAGAGCAAAGCATTTAGTCTGGGTACAGGCCTACGTTTGTTTTGTCTCATTATTTAAAAGTCATTGGAAAAGAGGGCCTGAGCTGTTGAAGTATTAACATATTATTTTCACAGAGTACTGCATGCAGCATTCATCATTTTACTCTACATTTTAATCCCTAAAGCACCACATAAATGTACCAAACAAAAAGCATAATTTATCTAGCTAGACCTTAAAATGAGTTAAACTGCAACACTATTTTCTGTTGCTATGCTGCCTGGATGTTATCTATTAACAGCACACTATAATCCACACCTCTTTTTATTTTAATTGGCTGGAAATATGTGAGTTTAAATATTGTTTTGAAAATAGTTTTGAAATTCCTGAAGTTCTTAAAAGTTTCAACTTGCAAGGAATGCTTATAGAACTTTCATCAGAGAACAAAGATCACAAGCTATGACCTTTTTATTTAGCTATTAATTTTTGAGATGAGATGACGTTGAATTCTCTAGGAGAATATGTGTTTATAAAACAAAGCGTTGCATTTACTAGGTTTAGTTCCAAGCATCTTAAAAAAGTGAAATTTAAGGAAAAAAGTTCTGGAGCATAGTATCATCATATCTTATAAATGTTTTAAAAATAGACTTGTAATGCCTTACTTATGCTGTAAAGAGTAGATATAGGTCCTCTGCGTAGTTTCGTTAGCCAAAGTAAACAAAAACCAAGAAAAAACCTTTTAAAATTAAGCTTGGTATTAACTGAATCACCATATATTATAATAAAATACCTTGGAATACACTTGAAGTACCTTAGATTGCTTTAAATGCTTCTCAGCTCAAAGCAGATTTTGATCCATATAGTTTTGAAAAAGAGAGATTCAGATTCCTGTAATAGTTGAATATTTATGCTTATAATATTGAAAAAATACATTTATAAATAAAGTTTGGAATATTTTTTTACACGCTGTTTTTTTAGGTTTACTTGCCATGGGTTACTTTTAGCTGTTCTTACAAGCTTCCTTGGATCTCATTAGTCCCACTCTCCCATTGTGTGTTCTCTGCCATCACTCAGAATTTATTTCAGTGTAAGAAAGATATAGATAGGTAGGTAGGTAGGTAGGTAGATAGATAGATATAAAATAGACACAACTGAGGGTCTGACAGATTTTTCCCTTATCACGTTTATATAAATACACACATAATTTATGTCATATATAATAAAAAGCTATTAACTACATATATATGTATGCCACATGTAAAAATTAGACAATAATTTATTATATTACTATGTTAATCTAGACACTATCTTCTTTGTAAAGCATTTAAAGTTTTACCAGCTAAATAGCTATTCAGAGGCTTCTACTTTTCTGTTGATTGACTTTACATGAACATCCTTTTTGAAGGATTTATTCATATACCACAGTGCTGCTTTCAAGCACATGAACCAATCCCTCTTATATAAAGAGTACAGTATGAAAATAAGTGCAAACAAAAGCACTGCTTGGAGTTAACAACTCACATACAGTGGCTTCTTGTATGTCTGGCAAATGCTATAACATTCAGCTGTTTCTTCCTATTAACCTCTGTCTTCCAAATTATTTATGAAAATAAATGTGTTATGTAGAACCTTAATATTTATCACAAGTATTTGTCCCCAATCCTTGGCAGTTACTGACAGAAAAGTTACTTTGCTCATTCTGAGAGCTCAAATTGTCTTTTAAAGCCCTTTTTTCTGCATTTCACCTTTAGAAACTGTCATTGCCATTTCCTACAACAGAAACGCCTTCCTATTGCTTTTCCATTTTCCTTGCAAAAAATATACGTTGAACCTACCTCCTATTATTCCCACTCTACTCTCAAGAACTGTATGTATGCGTTTTTATACTGCATTTACTTCACTCCGACTGTGCAATTATGCCAGTAGAAAGAGAGTAAGTTTATTCCTTCTCCTTTACTCTATCACATATATGAACACACAAACCTCTTTTCCCCTTTCTCAGTTATCTTTCTATTCTCAGTTTAAGAAATAGGTGTTTAGGAAATCCCTAGAGAGCATGTCTAAAGGTATCTCCTCATATCATCTCATATGCCAAGAGAATAATGTTTCAAAAATTGTTGTAGCATTTTTTCAAGAAACAAAAAAAAAAAAAAGGAATTGGATGGCAGGGCCTTGTCTGTGACTTGTCTGTGCCATTCTCTGCTTTCCAGCAGGAGGTAGTCTCCCTTTCCAAATTCAGATCATTCATGGGTCACCAAATCAGAAACAAAGCTGCTCTCCCTTACGTATCGGTAGATGTCCAGTGGATGTCATTCAGACTGAAGTAAAACAAACACAACAGGTACACTTCATAATGCATTGTTTAATAATCTGTAACCTGTAAAATGTATTTTAAAAAACCCACAAGGAATGCCTGAAGTAAGTCAAAATGAACTTATCTATGGCATTAAAATACCTTGTTTGTGCCACAATACTCACAGATCGCAAAGTAACCAAAAACACATACAGAAGGTCTCCAAACTTAAGTATTTGTTTAAATATGTACTTCTAAAAAAAAAATAAAATCACTAAAAAGTATGTTTCATTATATTTTCAACATTCCTTCTCTCTCTTAACCTCTTCTAGACTTTTCTGAAACTACACTATACCTAAGCCTTTGTTCTAGTCAACACTACTCTGTGTCAGCATATGAGGGAGCTAGCTGCTCCTGCAAACAAGTGTCATAAAGCAGACTGAAGGAACTGCCATCTGGAGGAACTGCACTGGTGACAGAAGCAGAGCACCACTAGTTAACAGATTGCAGAACTGTTAATTTGAGACATGTAACTATTGTAATGTTATTAATAAGACATGTTGTTTCATGGACACATATTCTTTCAGACAGAGGGAGTATGTATGTTGCACAACTATAAGTTGGATCAAAACATATTACTTATGGAAAAGCTCCTGATGGAGCTTTGGAGTAGTCTCTGAAACTTCCTTGATTTTGAAGAGATTTGAGGCAGTTCTTCTTCCACACAAAATGGGTCATATAATCCACTCAAGGCACTGGCTAGACAAACTATGCCCATGTAACCAAGGCAAGGTAGTTTGTCTCTGTGACATCCTTCATTCTTCCCTCAAACCCTATAGTCACAGAATGCCACACATATATACATTGTGGGAAGGGTTGGGAGCCAATACACTTCAGGCCCCTTGGAGAATGGTAGTAGCTAGAAATTGAGCCTGCTCACAAATAATGTGCTTTAGCTACTTTCCTTATGACAGAAACTAAGGAAATAGCTGAAGACTTACTTCCTTATGACAGAAGATATGGAAATAACTGAAGGCTTACTGTAGATTTATCTCTAGGGAAAAGAGACTATTAAAAAAAGATAAAATAAAATTAATTTCAAGCCAAGCCAAATGGAATGAATGGCTTTTTCCAGTTCACAAAATATGTTATGGTCTTTTGATATTCATACTGAGTAAGCAAGGAGACAATCCATAATTATCTTACCAGACAATATTGATGTCTCCATAGACTATAACAGCTCCAGCTTGGAATAGTATATAAATTATACAAAAGATGTCTAGTGAGATCAAGTATTCAGTTACAACTGCATTTATTTTGTTATTGCAGTTTATATGAGTTATTCTTTCTCCAAATCTGCAGTGACTAACTCAAATCATAAGTCCAATCATTAAAGATTCAAAAGTAGCATGTTTCATGTGCAAAAACCCCCAAAATACTAATCTTCCTTTTGGAAACACATACAGTGTATGTTATTGACATATGAAGTGCCACTATTAATATATGCAAAACCACTACACTACTTGATTAAAAATACAGATAATTAAATCAATAAATAGGCAATTTCAAGTCTAATCCTTTATCTGCTGTAACCTTTACATGGTATTTCCAAAAGTTTAATGACTTATGACAAAACTCTGTCAAAAGTTCTGAAATACTAAAAACAAGTTTACTCAGGTTTGGAACAAATGCAAAATTTCCTAACATTAAAAAAAAAAAAGGTTTATAATAATTAAAGATGTGGCTTAGAAAGTCCAAAACAAAAATTAACATCAGCTCTAAGGTTCCTGGTTCACCTACTACTCCCTAAATTCCAGATTCCAGATTTCTTGTAGTGGATCTGTACCCTTCTAGAGACATTCATCAGCACCAGATATCCACCATGCATGCTACACAGCATCAGTCATGTAGAAGAGAGAATCGGCAGAGCTGATGCTTAAATTCCTGAATTCTCAACAGTATCTGAGAAACACACTAGCTCTTGTGTTTTTCTGAATGTTTCCGGGTTCTTCCCTGCAGTCTGGGTTCCTGTTCCAGAAATGAAGAATTCCTCTGGCCCGGAGCTGTAAAGTAGTCTGCAGTAATTGTAATGTGGTGATGCTGTATTGAAGTTGTAGACCCTGGAACATATGCTGCCTAGAAACCTATTTGCACGTCACCAGAAGATACCTCTAATGTATTTCCAAACAATATTTTACATCATTCTCTGAAAAAAAGTTTTGTCTGGATATTTTACCATCAGTTCTCCTCAGGAGCACAAATGCCACTGAAGTCAGCAGGTTTCGCATATATTAGATAGGTATCTCAATATAGAATGGTATCTTGGTTAATCTGCAAATTCTAGGCAATGCACGTCATCCTACTTATTTCAAGAAGAGTAAAAATTGTCATAAATAACAACATAATGTTAAATAACTAGTCTCCTAGATCTGCTAGAAAGCCTGGATGAATAATCTTTTGTATTACTACCTAAAGCTTGGGACACAACAGCTACATACTGACTTCTTAAACCATTTAAGAGATAGTATTAATAGGACCCAAAGGGAAAAATCTATCTGAATTTCAAGCTGAAATAAATTGTTCTTCATTTACTCAGAAGGATGAAGGAAAAGCCACCATTTGTGATATAAATAATATGTATTCCTCTTCCCCAAGACTTCTTCCATAGTTAAAGCTGATGAAATACAAAATAGAGACTATTGAATAAGCAGTGAAAAAACTGTAATTTTTTCCTAGTTTTAGTAACCTAGAACAAACCAAATAAATACAGCAGACCCATGTCCTGTGGTCAAACTGAGAAACACTCTTACCTTAACTTTTACAATGTAAATAAATAGTCACCTTATAAAAGAAATTGGTGCGTCCAACAGATCCAATCTTTCCTGTGTGGTTCATGAAACAAATGTTTCCTTCAGTAGCACCATAAAACTCACAGATCTTAACAGGACCAAATCTGGCTAAAAATTCTCTCCATACATCATTTCTTACTCCATTTCCAACTGCTAGTCGGACTTTGTGATTTTTTTCTCCTTCCTTCTGTTAAAAAAAGAAAAAAAAAGAATTTAAAATATAATATACCTATAACTGCATTTCATTATTGTGTATATTGTGGGGAAAATATACCTTCTTTAAATAAATCAAGTATAAACAACAACAAAAGAAAACCAACAATTAAGAAGGTAAAGAAAGCTGGCATAGCTTGCCTACAGCTACACTGTAGCAAACTGCAATCAAAACCCTATTATCTTGTTGAACAAGCAAATTATTTCCTGTATAACGGCTACATTAATTTATATAAACGCTTCCATGTTTTAAAAGTTGTATCATCTTAGCCTGTTTCCACTCAGAGGAATTAGAAAATTGTGAAGAACAGAGAAAGGCAGGAACTATTTCTGTCAAGGGATTAAAGTCAGCAGAGATTAATAGTTACTTTCTTGTATCTTCAGACAGATTATAAGAAACAATCAAATTTCACACTTGTAATATCTGTTCCTTCCCACACATTGCATATGAGTCATCTTCTGTATTTCTTTTAATATTAAGACTTGTAAGGTTTTGTTCAATGTTACTTGGAATACATTATTTCTTGGTGATCTTAAGTTTTTACTGTTGTCAACTCCCATGTTTTATTACAAGAAACACAATAGTATGCATTCATCCAGTTCAGTGAGACTCTCTAATTTTGTTTTATACATTCCCAAACCTCGCGATTGCGTGGAGCACCTTTAAAATACAATCAGATTTAAGTTGAAGTATCAGAAGGCAAAAGATCAAAAAAGTTGTTCTGTTGTTGGTTTGTTGTGGTTTTTTTTTAATTTCACCTATTTTAAAATAAGACTCCCTTTTTCATCATTGCAACTGGCAATACAGAATACCTTAGAAGTGAGAAGCACAAAACGGGTATAGTTTGTGACCACATACCTTTAGAACTGAATAGCATTCTGGTACTGCAACACTGTCTGTACATACCTCTATATATGTACACTTATACAACTGTATACAAACACCCCTATATATACATATGTACATATTCACACTCTATGTATGTGTGTGTATATATACATATATATGTACACATATATATACTAAAAAAAGGCAGATAGTCCATATTTTCTGTTCTTCTATTCTAGTTTCCTTTTCCCCTCTCAACTCTAATCCAGTATGAATTAAGTATGTCTTTATAATGAAAATCCACTTTAGTACCTTTAACCTGGCATAAAAGCACAGCAAATTATTTCTGCAAAGAAACACGGTCAGCTGACTGAAACAGGAACCTCTAGATATTTTTTATGTTAAAAGCAGTGAAGTTTTACTGAGTACATGGACAGGAGTGTTCCTCAGAGGCTTATGTCTTGGCTAAATTCCATTTTTCATTAGGACTGTGAATTCTTAATTCTGTAACAAAAACTTCAATCACAGTGATATTCTAAGTTCCTCTAAATCACAAAGACCAACCAAGTTTTTTTCTTCCCTTTTCAAAACCAGTAACTCATAGAAAGATAAAAAATGACTTTACTGAGCTTCAGAGTCTTTCTTCTGGAAATTAAGTCCTCTTGCTGAAATGATTCAGCAAGGAACTCACCTATTTCACTATATGCTGATAGGTGTTGGCAGATCCTTTGATCCACAATGAACAGAAGACACAAATATGTGCATATACACACACACAAATTAAGTGGGTCATTCATCAGGCTAGGAACATTCAAAATCTCTAGAGACCCAATTAATAACTGGGTGATTTTGCTCCTATTATTTATCATTTAAGAAAAATAAAAGCATTGACAGCTGTTTGCTGAAAATACACAAACTAGGATGAACTAGAATATAATAGTCTACATGGATTACGTTTTTTTTTTTCCAAAAGGACAAATACAGCACCATTTATAAGTGCAGTTACTTCAACATCTTTAATTCCTCATGTTATTTGGCTGGTTTATATTACTACAGCACAAAGTCATTTTTCTAGTGGAAAAGATGCAGAGTAAACCTGACAGGTCAGCATTCTACTGTGCTTGCAACGTTAACACCTTGTTAATGAATTGTATCAACAATACATGTATGACTATTTCACTTTAGGAAGCATTCTCTTAAGGCATTCAGCTCTTGCAAGCATACAAAGAGGTGTATGATGTCATTAAGAACTGATGGAAGAAAGCAACTTTTCTTAAAAGGCAGGGCACTAATTCACTTCCCAACTAAATTAAATTTTCTGTTAGACTGCATTGCTGCAACTGCCTATTTGTGATTTAGTCAACTCCATCATAGTTATACCCATCTGTTGATGCAAGACTCCCTGAAGATTATTTCAGGGCTTTCTGGGGAAAAAGGCATTAAAACTGTCATGCATTTATCTGTCTTTCCACTGTAAGAATGGAAACTATAGGTAATGTAATGTCACAGCAGGTTTAACAAGTATGAAGAGAATGATTATAATGATGGAAATTTTAACAGCGATAATTCACATTAGTTTTACATGTGAGTAAATTAATATAGCTATTTTTAACATATTTTTACCTAAACTTTTCAATAACTAATATATGACATTAATTCATGTTGGCTTTACGTTTAACTTCTACATTTTCAATGGAAAGGGAACTACAGTAAAAAAAAAACAGAGTTAGCCATTTTAACATCTTTTTCATGACTTGATATTTATATTCATCATCTGTTCAGATCACTGCTAGAGTCCAACTCTAGGGCAGGTATGTTGGTATCCATGGGCACTGTGGCCAAAAATTTATGCAGTAAATAAAATGCAATAAATAAGAGAAGGGGAAAAAAGAGATGATAATTCCAACAAATGCTAGAAACATGACTGAGAGATGCACACGCAGGGTGTCCTAATGTATGAAAATAAAAATAAATACATAGGAACTTATGCTTTAAACAGACTATGGCACCAAACAGTCATGCTTGAATTTCTGCCATATTCAGATGGCATCTTATCGACTAGCTTCCCTTTGGTACAGGAGATAGAATTATAGGAATAAGAGGAATTCCAAGGAGTCATCTCATACACACCTCTTCTGGGAGATAAGTTCTGCTAGTCCTGTGCCATTCTTGACACCTAAACAAGCTGTGGCATGTCAGCCAGTTACTGTACAACAGTTGGTATGCAGCAATTGTCTGCATGTGTATTCTTAGCTGGTTGCAACAGCATAGTACTTACTTAACACGTCCTTCACTAAAAGCTGTATTTCCTCACAATACCTCATTTACAGAAGACTCAGTGCATTGCCCTGGTCAACTATCACAAATAAGTCCAAATAATGTGTGTTCTGTGATAAAATGCTCATGCTATGTGTTTCTGAATGTGATTAATAGTTCTCTACAGATAGGAAGACAGATTTTGTAATACCAGAATGTTAGAACATCTTTCCAAGGTTTTTAAAAATGTATATTTATTTTCCTGCACTGTGATTTTCTTTTCTTACAGATTCTCAAATAAAATGGGGATTCATTCTACATCCACTTATTTCCAACAGTAAAGGTGAAATATTTTTTCAATGCCTTTTTGAAGCATCAATATGCAAGAACTGTTCTTACAACTGGACTTGAGTTCGTTCTGCTAAGGTCTTTGAAATGTATACCAAATATCTGCCTACATCATAAATCAGTTTCACACACTATTTCTCCATTTTGAGTGCTTGTTTCATTTGTATAGTAATTAACTGACAAGTCAAGATATGCCTTATTACACTAAATACCACATACCTGGGATTTTTCAACTGCCAGTCTTTCCTCCTTAAGTGTTCTTTGTAAACTATGTGGACTACCTACATGATTAAGTTGTTGACAAAAGAAATGCCTTTCAAAGTGCCACCAACAGTACATTAATTGGTGCAGGAAGGATTCATGACTGCAGCTATATAAAATGTACTTAGCAGTTGCTTTAAAAGAACACAAGAAAACACGTTCATTGTCCTACTTTTACGGTTTCTGCAGCAGGAAAAGCCAAATGGACAAAAACAAAGGCAACTTCAAGCAAAGGAGGCATGAAATGTTTCCTGTATGAAACTAAAGGTGATCTCAGGACCTTAGAAATGCAAATGTCTGTTAAATACAAAACATGATGGACAGACCACACAGGATTTACAAAGCGGACTGTCTCAAAGCTTGTTTGCAGCCTGGGTAAGCTCATTGCAAGACTTCCTGAAGGTTTGGCTGAGCCCAGCTGCCATGAACAGATCAACAGGGGTCAAAGAACAGCCACATTGCTTTGGGAGGGGGTATGTCTCGAGACGGGCAACCACCCCCGCCTGCCAAGGCATGCAGCGAAGGATCATGCAGTGGTAGCGT
Organism: Aramus guarauna; assembly: GCA_013400195.1. NCBI lineage: Eukaryota > Metazoa > Chordata > Aves > Gruiformes > Aramidae > Aramus > Aramus guarauna. The sequence goes on from VXBL01002166.1 coordinate 68,591, forward strand.
GCACTTCATGGGACCGGCGTGTCGAGACCAAGGGCATGCGCAGGGATGCAGCACGTGCCATTGTCAAGGGAACAACCTCCCTGAATGCCCTATAAAGGACTCTGCGATCTAACGGTGAACGGGACCCTCACCACCAGAGTACACGAGGACTGCGGACCAATGGGACACTGCTGAATCCATGGTGGTGACTATCTTTTACAACTCTACCCCAACTGCTTGCTAGATTTCCTTCTATTTTCTCTCCCTTTCCTATCACTACTTTCTTAAGACAGGAAACAAATACTCGGTTCCGATAAGCAATCAGTAAAGTCCTTTGATTAGCAGCATCTGATCTCATTCGTGTTTTAATCTCACTCTGGGTATAAAAATGAATCTTCCTGGCCCAGGCCCTCCCGGAGCAGAACATACATTAGCCCTGAAAAAAGGGGTGTCAGCTGGTTAGTAGAGAGACCATAAGATGAGAGGTATCTTACTGTTGTTATGATGACAGATGTAATAAATGCTTCAAGATGCATGTTTACATTCACTTTTCAGTAATGCTTAATTATAAATTGCAACTAGATTTTCTGAGCTAAATACATACCCAAATTTTAAAAAACCAAGTGAAAGACAACAGGAAGAGTACTAAAGAGATGAGCCGTAAGAAAGGAACAGGAATTCTAGAAATAGGACACATCCTTGCAGTTCAGGAACTGGCTATTTGCTATTTAGTATAGCTCACTCTCACCGTGCTTTCATTAATCAACCTCCTAATAATCTAATAGGATTAGATTCTAACAGGAGTTTTCTTCCTTTAGCTCTTCTAATAGGAAATGTTTTCTTTAAGTTGTACTTCTATTTCCTCAAAAAATATCTACCAACAAAAAAAAGTCACTTTTGTCTGTGTCCCACCCAGTACTAAAAATTAGATCGTTGTATTTGTGGTGATTGTCCCAGGAGCCCACAAGTCAAAATAAATTACACAAAAATTTCCAAAGGTCAATTCACAGAATCAGAGCACCCACAGACTAATTCTTGCAGTCCATACTGCACACAGTATTCTGTGAGCAGTATGAAAATTCCCTTTGTAAAAGTATGATTGTGATTTCTACAGTCCGCTATCAGGACATTTTCTGCATGATTCCACTAGCTTAACCCAAAAGATGAGTATCTAGGAAAAGAAGCTGGAAGGAAGGAAACTGTCAACTTAGAAACCTCTTAAAGACTTAGAACTAAGTCCTGAGCCACCACGCTAGAACCAGTAGCTGATACTGCAACTAGCCTTCAGTGCTGTTTTGGGTATGGAAACCAATGGTTTCTATGGCTTAAGGAACTCTATGAACATTACAGAAGACTTTTTCAAAAAGAAAACCTTAAAACCTTTACCATTATTAATGGGAAGAATGAGAAAACAGACACAGAATCGTCATGTGGATGGAGTTCAAGAGAGGTATGCCAGCGAATTTAAATATCAGAAGGCAGTAGCCAAAATGGACAGGATTATAATCTGCTTTTAAACCCACTGTTTAAAAGTAATACTGTTGTAGGCATTGCAGTTTAAAGCACAAAGTTTTTTCTGATATGCAGTATGTTTTTATACATACAGTGTATTTTTAATTAGATCAACTGATACTGTCTGGAGGGAAAAAATACAAGCTTCCAAATCCCAGGTCCACTTCTAAGCTTCATTTCAGATGTGCTGAATATGTTCTTAATCTAAAAATTCTATTTTCTCTAACTGCATGTACAAAAAATGTTCAATTCTCCTTTTAGGCACTTTTAATACTTTAGTAAATCAGTAACAGCTTGGATTAAGAATGACATCTGCTTACAACATACAGAAGTGGTCACAGATTTAAAAAAAAACAACCCATAGGTTAGTAGAAGAATAAATAAGGATGCAAAATTCCACCCAGTAAATAAAATTGTAATGACATATAAAGACTATTCAGAGACCTCAAATGGAAGGTACAGATGTGGATGCCTGCAACTGTGACACATTACTAGTTTGGGGTTTATGCTGAAAACCTGCAAGGGTCTTGACAAATTCCCACTCCACATTTTAATGATAAGAGAAAGAACTGTTTTCAGTATGGAACATAAATTGAGCTAAACTTTAATGGGGAATAAAATGTGACATCAGGTAAAACCTGCATTGTAGAGAAGTGCCTGCTAAATCATTTTTCCTTCCTTATCTGACTATCAAATTTCCTTCCTTCAAAGAAACCTGTTTTGAGATGGGAGACACTGCTATCCAACATATCTAAACCCCATTCTTACACCACTTCCCACAACACTTGGGTCAATAGCAGGGAAAAAAGTGTTCATTCAGTTTGCTTATCCCAGCACCATTGACTTCGTTGTTTTCTCCTTCTAAATTACTACTGTTCTAACACATAAGAGTTTTAATAAAATCAATCCTTAAGCATCTTTTCTAAAATCACTTCAGAGAGCTTAACTCCATCCAAAGCAACCTTGGCCAAACTGGATCTAGTAGAGAGATTGGTTTGCTTCAGCTTAAAATAGAGTCTGAAAGCTGACAGACATGGTCTTATACACTTGAGGTAACCCCAGGAAAATAGGAAAAGTTACTGTTGCCAAAGGATAATATTGGCTTATTAAAAAAGGACATAAAACAGGACAGATGTTGAAAGAAAATTTCTAAGCAATGACATAAATAATTGGTAAATAGACTTTGACTACAAGTAGAAGTGAACTCTGGTTCGCTTACCAAGTTCATCTCATAAATCATACAATTGGTGTCATTACATATGACAGTTTATGAGAGTAGAAGACAGGACATAATGATCAAGAAAACTGATTTCTACCTACTGTTTGTAAACCACTTCAGGATTAAGGTCTCCTTTACAGAAAAGCACAAAGATGCTGCATTACCATTCATATCTTTCTAAAAGCTTCAGGATGCAATATATTATTTAAATAGGCCATTACTTCAAATTTGAAATAAATCTGCAAGTGCATTAGGAAGATTTTGTATACACTTTAAATGTTAAATTTTAAATGTGTTGCAACCCTCTAAGGAAAATATATCCACAGGTTAGTAGAGAAGTATCTTCAAGGCCTTTGCTTAGAGAGGAGATAGGGAGCTATGCTATGCCATATTCTGAAATTTTGTAGATCACTAATAATAGACACTTTGAGCAATGTCATCCAGCAAGACCAAGTTATTAATTTGCTGAATATTCTCTTTCACTGGAGTAGTAATGCTAATATCTTAGAGCAGGATCCATATTCTAGCTACTAATGGCTACTAGCCATCAATGCTGGCTCTTGTACTTTCACTACGACTGCAGAAAACAAGCTTGGAAGAGGACAGGCATGAGTATAACTCACTTAGGAGCCCAGCAAAATCTATGAATATCACATAATGCAAGATCTTTGTACTTGTACTTAAGGAAAAAAAGACAACTTCCTTTTCTAACAAATGTTCTTTCCAGACAACAGGTTACTAAACCAAACTGGATGCAGAACAAGTTTCAGAAGAATTCTACTGCAAAAGAGTCTACTCAGAAGAATTCTACTGCAACAAGAGCTGTTGCAGATGTGAGTGGGAGGCAGAAAGATCAAACAAGACAAAATTAATAAGGAAACCTAAGCCAAGAGTCTATATGCTACCACAGAGACTTGCCAAAAGTTCTGTTCAAAATCTATGAAATAAGAGGCTAATCTGTGGCCTCCAACTATTAGAAATATACCATTTACTTCAAGTTTAGTGTTAAAGAAACAAATGAAGCACTTAAGATAATTGCTGTGATTTTAACCTATGTTCATTAGAAGGACTTTATAGTACTCTAACCTCAAGAACACTGTCCACATGTGGTGGTTTAACCCCAGCGGGTAACTAAGCACCATGCAGCTGCTTGCTCACCCCTATCCCCCAGTGGGATGAGAAGGAGAATGGAAAACAACATCATGGGTTGAGATAAAGACAGTTTAATAGGATAATGAAGGAATATGAAGATGATGATAATAACAACAACAGCAACAGCAGCAACAAGAAATGATGCACAAATGCAGTTGCTCACCACCTGCAGAAGAAAACAGCCTGATGCCCAGTCTGTTTCCGAGCAGCGAATCTGCCTCCTGGCTAGCTTCCCCAGTTGTATACTGAGGAGAGCATGATGTTATACAGTAGGGAATATCCCTTTGGCCAGTCTGGGTCAGCTGTCCTGGCTGTGCTCTCCCAGTTTCTTGTGCACCTGGTAGGGCGTGGGAAGCTGAGAAGTCCTTTACTTAGTATAGACACTACAACTACCTAGCTACAACCAAAAACATCAGCGTGTTATCAAAATTATTCTCATCCTAAATCCAAAACACAGCACTATACCAGCTACTAGGAAAAAAACATGACTCGATCCCAGCCAAAACCAGGACACCACATAATATATTCACAGGGCTTAAAAAGTTGTATTAGCCCTACTGTTATCATGCTGCCACTATATATACTACTTCTAAGTTAATGAAACTTAAAGAGAGATAACAACTTGGCAAATTATTTCATGTACTTGCAAAATAATAATGGATTGCATAACATATTTAAAATCCTCCCATTTATTTGTGTGAACATGTTTCTTTTCCAGTTTTAACACGACAAATACACTTTATCTTTCTTCAGGTACCTAGCTGTCAAACTGATTTATTCTATAATTTTAATTTTTCTTGGTAAGGTACATTAGGTTTCTCTTTAGCCAGCTAGCAAAAAAAAACCCACAACCCAAAATCCAAAACCAAAAAAACAAAATCCAAAACAAAAAAAAAAACCAATAGCCTCATAGAGCAGAGTTTAGACATGCTAGCTGCTAGGAAGTATGCACATAAATTCATAAATAGAATAGTTATATAGCTAACGAGTAGTTCATGATGGTATAAATATAGTATATAGTACATACATAGTTAGTGATGGCATAAATAAACTTATTTGTACAATTTAAAATTCCTTTCACTTTAGATGGCATGTTAAGGATTTAAAATGAAAGAGTTTGTTTTAGAAAATGAAGTTAATTAATCTATCATTCTTGCTTTAAGACACTGAACAGGATAAAATGGGTAAAACAAAACACCATGCTCTAAATGTACAGTTAAAAAGACAGAAAAGAGGAACAATTAATATCTGAGGCTGCAAACACAGCAAAAGTTGGTACATGTTAAAGAGAAGGGAGATGACTTCGGGAAATCATGATAGCCTACAATGAAGAAAAATCACAATTTATAAAAACTAGGCTCTTCATATGTTTTGATTTTCCTTATGTCTTTAACTTGATTTTTCATTGTCCTGTAGCTTTTTGTTTATTTTATTAAAAAGATTAAAACCAAACAAATGAAAAACCCCACCAAAAAAAAAAGAAACAAAGGTATCACTATTCTGGTGTCACATCACAACCAGTAGTGGTCACTGGGACATCAGCCATGCCCTCTTTAATTCAAGAACATTCGCTTTGCAGAGGCATGCATGGATGGTGCTATAGGATCTATGACCTATCACTACATTACTGAAACACCTGAAAATTTCCAGGAGGAAAAAATCCAATGTCTTATGAACACTGACCTTTTCCATTCTTTGGTCAGCAACTTCAGATATTAATGCAAATTGTTATTCTGCTGGAAAACAAGACTCATTTGCATTGTCTTCCAATTATTAGAACACTGGTTAAGGAGGACTTTATTCTGGAAAATTGTAAAATGAGGACTTGGATTAGAAAAGAATTTTCAGATTAATTAATTTGAATTATTGGCACCATTTCCTAAGAGATGAGTCATTTCAATAAAATTGACAGAAAAGGAAATAAACCACTGATTATTTTTTTCAAATCACAAAATGAAATTGTGATAGAGACAAAGGGAGAATGTTCAAAGAGATAACAATTGCATTGCATCCAACTTCTCTACATTTTCACAAATGTCTTTGTGTTCTCCTAAACATTTTGTCAAATTAAAGAAGATACCATTTGTTTTGCTTAATGTTATACAGGTACTTGGAAGCTGTATTTATTTTTGCTTAATATTCAAAATAAAAGCTCTTTATGATCATAAGGAGTGGTGTAAAGTCATCTATTAAAATGCTTAACTAAGTAAGAGTAACGTATGATGTAATATTTAGGTTTTATAATTGAAACACAATAGGATAACCTACAGCTCATAAATGGATGGAAGTTGCCAGCATTAACAAAATTAATTTTAGTTTATACTGGACTATGAATGTTTCTTTCATATTCATTTTGCAACATTTAGCACTACCATTTGAGGATAGAAAGTTAGTTAGGTTTATATCTGTTCCATCTACATTATTCTATACATCTTGAATTAATTCCAACAAATTTCATTTAGCTTAGCCTAAATATCTACTGTTAATGGGTAGATACAGAAACGTACCGGAAAACAGCCAGATCAAGAGTTAATTCCGTTAGCCTGAGTCAGTTATACTTGGTAATTACAACATGTTCAGCATACTTTGTACCTGATACCGTGTAGATAGACCATCACACCACTGAATTCCAAGGCAAAAGAAGTATTTTCAAATTAGGGCTAACACAGTTTCAGAGAGGAATGTCACTTTAACCAAAATACCTTTACTATCTGAAATAGCTTTCTAACTGGAATAAAAGGCACTCTTCCCTTCAGCTAACCTAGATGAAACTTACCAAATTTTAAAATACGGTTTAGATGGTCTCAAAACTAGCACATTCCACAAGACAAAACAGTGCTAAAACATGACCTACAAAACTTGAGACCTCTGTTATACCTCTGTGCCAAGAAACATAGTTTTGAAAATTCTGAAAAGACACTGAAAAGTAATCCTGGTTTTCTGAACTTACATTGTGAAACTCTGTGAAACAGTATTTTGTCACCAAATGACACCAAACCAGTTTTCAGTCTCAAAATCTTTTTTTTTTAATACTTTAACATCTTCCTGATTCAAGCCATTTGTTTTTTACAGTCTACAGATCACCAAATATTTGAAGAACCTCACATAAAAAGAAGTGCAGAGGGACAGGTTCAGTACAGTTTTATTTCCCTTTTAACATAACCACATTAAGAACAATAAATGTATGTATCACGTACAGACTAACAGCCATCATTTTCATTCCACTTACCACTGGCTGGCTGCAAAGGTAACGGCAAAGTTCTCCAATGTACTGGATGACAGTCACATTGTACTTTTTGCAGTCACTCCAAAACTGACTAGCTGAGAACTTCTTTTTTAACACACAGGTTGCACCTTTATGGAAAGAGTAGAAAAGGAAATTAAGCATTTTCTCTCTATAGCAGCTTAGCTAGCTATGTTCACTATTTCTACAAAAGAGAACATAACAGGAACTAAAAAAAACCTCATTCAGAGAACCATATGATATTTAAGCTGTTTTATTAGATGTGCGTTCCAACCTGGCAGACAAGAAGGAGACGAACCCAGCTTCCTCCTTGGTGAGACACCAAACTGGTAGAGAAGAGGTTAAAAGCAAGATGACAGCTTCTCTTTGTTTGTTGTAACATTATTGAAAACAGTTTAACTGAAAATATCCAGAAAAGTCAGCCTGACTTAGCAAATCATTTGGGTATCACTGAAACCTCATTTTTCAAAAAAGAAAGTATTCACTGATGCAGATTCAGACAGAATTAATCCATAATCCAATGACGTTTTCCTTGCTCTGACTTGTCCTTGATGCTGTGTGATTTGTCTGTGCCCAAACAGTACCAAACTAAATAGGAAAAAATGTATATATCATCCAATGATACATGACAAAGCTGTTTACTACAAATGTATTTGTCATTCTTTTCAAGTTCACCAACATACATTTTAATTCTATTCCACCATACAATGTTTAGTCTGTACATATACTAATGCACTATACACACTGCCAAAATACTTCCTATATCCTCAAATTCCTTTTCATCTAAATATAACAGAAAGTAAAGACATTTGTGACACAGACGACTGTAACTAATTCTTCTCCAGTACCACAAAGATAATCTGTAAGAGATCCTTTGCTATTACAACAGCCCTCATCCCCAAAATACAGAAATATAAAGCTATTCTGCACAGACTATTAATTTGATTTCAGCAAAGCACCAGTTACCCTAATGGCAGTGAAACTAAGTGTGTTTTATTAATTTTTGTAATAACTAATTCTCTATTAACAATATAATTAAATGACATGAGCCCTACCCAATTCAATGCATCCACCGATGCCAAGAAGAGATGCTGCACTGTGATAAAGAGGCAGAGTAATATAAATTATGTCTTCTGCAGTAGCACCAAAACCCCACAGTCCAGCAGCTCCTTTAAGAACCTGCATGTGACTGATGACTGCAGCCTTTGGAAGACCTGCAATGAAAACACAAAACTATGCATAAAGCTTTGCTTAAAGAGAATTTTTTTTTTTTTTCCCCTGTGTAAGGTCTCTAAAATCATAAAAGAATCAATTCTTTTTTCTGTAACCAAATTTTCAGCCACCTGTTTAGATGGTTGTTAATAGACAACTGGCTGTTTAATATCGTATTGCATGTTTGTTCCGTACACACAGAGATACATAAGCCAGTTTGTAACCTCATCTGTTAGTTACTTAATCTGATGTCAAGTCAATTCAAATAGGTGACAATATGAAGAAACTCTAAGGTTAGCACACTATCAAATTATATAGAGCCAACAAATGGCCAAAGGCATTTACTATACACATGGACTTCCTTTAACATAGACATGACACCAGCTCTGTAATGTGACTGTAATGTAATTAAAAAGGTAAGGAATCTACACAAAGTAGATCATATAGTGGGTGCTTATCTAAGATGTGCACATCTAAGTCTACCTATTTGTTTTAGAATGCTATGAAGACTATGTAGAATTAAAAAAAAAAAAAAAATCCAGCAAAAAGTCCGCTCCAGTTAGGTTCTTCTTATATGAGTTTCCTCAGGTTCAGCACAGCATTTCTGTTCAGCAACACGCAGACTCACATGGCAAGAGCTTCTTGGGCTACTATTCTGGTACCCATTATTTTGAGTAGGGGATGTGTTCTTGCTTCATGTATGTTCTCACATACACACACAAATTTCAGGTTGAGTCCTGATAATGAACAGTGAGAACTGTTAAATTTTTTAAAAATGTAACAGCTCAGAAAGTTTTCTCACCTATTCTAGCAAAGCTACTGCTAATTTGAAGACTTAACTAGAGCTGTTAACTGGAAGTGTCATCTACGGAGATTCTAGCTACACCTCAAAGCTATTCCAAACCCCATCATATTAAAGAGAAAAGGGAGTAAGCCTATGTTGCCAATGAACCACTTATAGCAAGAAGTGCTCTACAGAGTCTCGAGTTTTTCCTTCTACCTTTACAGACAGCTGACTACAGACTGTGCAAGATGCTGCTTTCTTTTAACTAAGTTTATCAGTCATTGATTTTAGGAGCAACATTATGCTCTTACTTTATCAAAAAGTGTGAAAATGCTCAGTTACTTTACATTAGAATTAGTTATTCCATACTCTTCAAACAAACCTTATTCTTTTAGTTACATGCTACATAAAAGAAATCCAATGTAAATTAATGTAATACATACAGGCATTCAAAAATATTCTAGATTCTACGTAACTAAAATTTGAGACTTCATATAGATACTGTGAATACAGTTATAAAGAACAAAATCTTCCTACCTGGAGAATTCTGTAATATTTTTTAGCTAAAACTTCTTACTCATTAAACAGCAAGCTCAACCATAGTAGTATTGCAAACATGCATGACATCTTTATATCTTCCTATTTTTTTTACTCTATACTGGCATTTTTATTTCCTATTTTTTCCCCAGAACCTGAAGGAAGTAAATTAAATAATTATTTGTATGAGGGAACAAAGCCATAAAACACATCTTCATTTTAAATATTCATGTGACTAAAACTGTTGTGTTCAGCTGAATGAGAATGCCAATCTGCTTATCTTAACAACATCATGCTGCTTTTCATGTCACTGATCAGGTTTTTTTAAAGTCTTAGCTTCTTAGCTGCTGGAGCAGTGGTAATAAATTCAGCCATCTGTTTCTAAACTAAAAGGCTAGCAACTTAATCCTATTTTCCATCTCTACAGTGACCTGCATAGAACATGACTTAATGAAGAAAAATCAGATGTCTATTTGCTTGTTTGAAGATTGTTTTTTAAAGTTCTAGATACAATGTTAGCTATATTAGCTAGGTATTGTTATGTGATCACAAAATATTTATTATAATTGTAAAGCCACCAAAGAAGCAAAACGTTTTATAAACACCTTAGCTGTGAAGTAATAAGAGGTAAAGTTTCTCAGTATTTGCACAGTGTGGCAGGAAAAAAAAAAAAAAAAAGAGAAGCCCATAAACCACTTGCATATAAACAGTGACTTACAAGAAACATGCTTTTTTTCTACCATATCGCTTCTAGATAAGAAATATGATATTCTACTATGAAAAGATGAATAAAAGGATTAGAGTTTTGGAAAATCAAATTTCTAAATGAAAGCTGAAGGAAAATATAGACTCTTTAGCAGAGCTGTACCTGTTGTTCCTGAAGTAAATATATATAAAACAGATGACTTGAGGTTGTTGGCAGAATGTCGATTAACTGGAACAGGGTCTTCTGATGCAGCCTCTATTTTGTCTAAAAGGGTATGCACACTTGGAAAAGTGGAGTCTTTGGTCATTATCCAAACGCTAAGGTCTTTTTGGAGGTTAGGAAGAATTTCTTCCAGTGTCCCAAGCAAATCTTAAAAATTAACACAAAATAATGTTACTTACACTATGTCTTCACAAAATTAGCAAATTAAGTATTTTTCCTCTGAAAGTTTTACTTTTTATAACAGAAAGAGGAATGACAGTCACCTCCATGGACATAAATAAATTCAAAAAAATAATGACAAACTAGAATGAAAATTCATTGAAAGTAGGATATAATGTGGTAAAAATACTGCTGACCCCACAAGGTCTAACAGTCAATTAGCCCTCAAGGCAAAATGATGAGCCTTGATTACTAGCCACTGCTTCCCATTTAATTTTGGATAACTCTTAGTCATTGCTAAGACCAGAATGAAGTGTAGTTCAAATAAATCATGAAGAAATTTGTTGAAGATGCAAGGCAAATGTATACATAGCTGGTAATTACAGTGCAGATTTCCCTGGATGCCCTCAACAGCAGTCTCTCATCAAGCAGTATTTTTTTCAAAAGCACAGAAACGACTAATTTGAAAACAAACACACAGACAAAAACCTGTATTGTGTGTGTAGGTACCTGAGTTTCTCAGAATAGAAATACGATACAAGCCTGTGGCTTACTCAGACACTGCCAAAGAACCATGTGGCTATTTAAGTAGTGCTTTGAGTGTTTTAGATACCTTAATTAATCTGATTTTAGGTATATCAGACAATTCTATTTTCTTGCAATCACATGTTCATTCACTGAAGCTATTCCTTCCATTGGCTTTTACCCAAATATAAATACAAACTCACTTTTATAAAACAAAACCAGCTGCATAACCAAGATCTATTTTGTTGGTTTATCAGGAAAGAATCCATGAGATTTTCAGATTAAATAAAAATAAAAAAATATAATAGAGGCCAATCTCTAAGTAAAACATTTGGTATTTATGTTTCTATTTCTAAGCATTTTTACAACTTGTCACTTTCTCAGAACACTGCACAGGCATTAAAGTACTAATCCAAGAAAATTTTCAAGAATAGGAATAATATTGCTTTCAATAAAACTACTCATATACTTAAAGCCTCATTTACACTTAAGTGCTTTGCTGGATCTCAGCCTATGTAATTAATCTTGCAATAATCCCCGTGGGTATAAATTTATGTTATTGTCTCTGTTTTTATAGATGAATAAACAAACAAAGTTGACATGACTCACCCAGAACCTCATAATGAGGCATTGCCAAAGACAACATTTGAAATCCTGATGTCAACTCCAAACTCATTTAGGAAATATTAAATATGGACACCATTAATAGAACCCCCTTGCATACATATCACACCAAAACAACTGAAGAGTTTTAATCTTTCAGAAAATTACTTTCCTAATGACAGAATGCAGTATGTATTTTAATGATTGATATACTAATCTCTATTACTATAACACAGATAGAGCCTACTGTTGCCAACTAAACATGTCTTAAAAACCTAAAGCCTACAGAGTACAAGTTTTGTATATCTTATGTATGTTTAGCAAATAGATCTGATGGAGTGTGACTTTAAATTTTTTGTATTCTAACTTCCTGCACTGCAGAATGATTTCAGGAAGGAATCACCCAAATAATTATGAAAATCTAAAAGACAGCCTTCTATTTGAATCATTGGAGTACAGTCCCCTTCCACTATACATAGCAAGAGAATGAAAAAGTGGTAATAAAATATAATGTTAAGGACAGTAGTGTTAACTGCAGGAAACCTAATGCACTGAAAATCAAGGTTAATTGGCACAGTAATTCTGTTTTGCTGTTGTACTATAAAACAAGGGTATATATTTCAACTAATAAATATGAAAATACAATAGTATTATTTCTAATGAAAACTAGCTATTAATAAACTGTGAAAGAAAAACTATATATTTATTACCTTCTAATACTGATTTTTGTCTTCATTTTATGCATATATATATATGTATTTCTCCTAAATATATTAATGATAGTTTGTGTAGGTATAATTTAGGCTGAGAACTTAGTAAAAGAAACACAGGTGTTAGAAGTGGCTGGAGCTCCATTTCTGTTCTCAAAAGCAGTAAAACAATATAGCATTCTCTGTAATTCTTTATTGGTGCACTGGCTCCAACTAAAGTGCCAGCAAAGATGCTAAAGATTGTTAAGGATTGTTAAGGATTTTTTGGCTCCTTCAGCTTCCAGTAAGCATTGGAACCAGACTCAGCTGTCCATTCAGTGTAGTGTCCTTCCTTACCCGATAACAAACACTAAGTACAAATATTGAGACAAACTGCCCAATAAAAGTTATCATGCAAAATTATCCCATGTAACTAAAGTGTAAATGTAAATGAGATTTCACCTATTAACTGAAAACTATCCCCTTGCAAAAGGCCTGTCAAAAAACCATTCAGTATCACCCTTTGTAAGTATTGCAGCTACCAAATGGATCATTGTGACTTTTCCATAGATAAATTCATTCCTTCTTGCATTTCCTTTAATTGTTTTGCTTTTTACATTTTTGAAAGTGATGAAGCTGAAGCTGTATTACCTACCAACTCTAAACTTCTCTGTAGAAGACCTTTTTGTTTAGGACTGCATGACATGAAGAAATTCACAAATATTTCTAATTTTTTTAGTATTCAGAAGTTCTAGATGTGCACCACGTTCTTTGTGTATTTGAGTAACACGAAGTGCAAGTCTGTCAAAAAGGATTTACCTCTTCTTTTTCTTTTTCCCTTTTTTCTTTCCTTCCTTCAAAGGAAGAAAGATGGCAACTATTAATTGCAACTCTACAGACATAATCATTTAAGAGTCAACAATGACAGGAGGGCATAGTTCCCTTTTAGTAGACTGCAACATATATACTGTAAATAATTAAGATGAATCTTCAAATTAAACATACACACTGTTTATTGTTTCTCTAAACACTCGCTCATAAAACCTATGGTTTGTTTTTTAACTACTATTGAACTATAAATGGATTATATAATAGAATTTTTCTTATGTGCTCAAGAATCTAGTACTTGGAACAATATGTGAACAACTTGTAATAATAAGTTGTATTGAAAGAAATCGCTAGTTAGATAGCAGAGAACAGCAGAAACAATAACTGATTTCTTGAATAAGAAAGGGTAATTTAAAACAGCTGTATTCAAAGTGCTAGAAATGGAAAATTACTTCTGGAACACACAGGAGCATGGAGTGTTTGAAGATAACTCTCAGTTGTACTAACATATTTCCAAATAATAATTCTGATGATAGTCAACAAACGTTTTGTTCCATGAAAAAAAGAACTTCTCTGCCAGACATTGTGTAAGGCTCACTGGTCTTTATATATCATTTTGTCCATGTGTCAGGAAAAAACAGCCCTCTTGGAGGTACTATAGTTTGATTATTTTGAGAGGTTCCTGATATGTGCACTTTACCATATACAAAAGCAATTATAGTAAAGCAACTTAGCTATTTAAGCTTGTAGTTACTCTCAAGTACTTGTTTGCTTTTTACACTATGAATGTATATTCAGGTTTTGGTTTATTTGTTTTGGAAGAAATGACTGCTTATCTAAAGTTTGGCAATGTAGTCTATGTGTGTTGTTTACGTAGTTTGAATATGAATATTCACCATTTACTAAATAATTGGGAAGAAAAATATCTGTAACTGGTCAAGATTAATATGCTTCTCTTTCTTCCCCCCCCCCCCCCGCCTTGCTTTTAAAGCATTTCATTATTCAACAAAAAGTTTGTGAAACTTGTTATATTAAATTTACATGAATACATAACTCGGTCACATATTTTCAGAAAGAAGGACAATACATTTTGGTTTTGAACTACTGTCCTAGGCTTCAAGTTGCACAAAAGATTTTTTATGTTATTTTCTAGCAAAGAAACAATGCAGCCTGTTGGCAGAGATACAGTCCTACACTGATGAAAGGAATACACCAGATTAGGAGATCAACTTGTACTGAACAGAAAGTTACTCGGAAGGAAAACTATCTGAAATGATTCTTACATAACTTTGTTGTGTTGCCTAGTTGATATGCTCAGTAAGCTATGGCAAGTCCCAACTCTTCCCAACACTGTCTAGCCTCAGAAAATACTTCTTACTTGTACTTGATCCCCCAAGGGACTCCTTACACTCAGCACTTATTCTCACTAAGTAATAAAAACTGAAGTTACAAGTCAGACGTGGCTCAGGATCAGTGCTGGTATCTTGAAATGCCACTGAAGGCAGTAGAGGTAGTAAAACAGAAACCATCTTGGAAATCACAGTTGGCAATGTTTTCCACTTTTCCAATGGTCATCTGGGACAGGGACACAGACTAAGTAAAAGCAAGTGATCAAAGAGATATGGTGTCTAACAGAGCAGGCAAGAGTGTCTTCTGCAGGACATCTATGGTTTCCTTGTCCTAAATATTTAGATCTAAATAGGTTTTTTATTCCAAATAGTTAAGAAAAGATGGTTTTGATAAAATCCATTATTGTTTTCACTCAGTGATTAACACATGAGAGATGATACAGCTACTTGTATATAATACCATATGACTTTAATCCACAAATACCAAAAAATACTTTGCTTATGCTTTTTCTCCAGGATGTAGACATACTTTTGTCTGAACTTTACTCCTGCAAGCATAAACCCTGTTCTGAGCTCAGAAGGCAAGAAGTTCAGAATATACTCAGCAGCAGCAGAAAGCACCACTGATGCCTCATGAGTAAAGAATCCTAGCCTGGAAAATACTACACTTGAACAGCTGGGAAATGTAATTCTGTACAGAATTACAGAATCACAGAATGGCTGTGGTTGGAAGGGATCTCTGGAGGTCATCTTGGTCCAACACCCATGCTCAAGCAGGCTCTCATAGAACAGAATGCCCACGTGTGTCCATGTGTCATGTACACTCCCTGAATAGCTTTTGCTATCAGAATTGATGTAAACCAATCTCATGGAGTTCAGTAATGCAGTTGAATCCTTGCATGAGAAGTCATGACAGCAATCTGGGATGTCCTACTAAGAGCTGAACTCTTGCAAGTAGCAGCACACTATAAATGCACTAGCAAATTCCATTTGTACCTTTCTGGTGGGTCCGTAGATTGTAAGTGTTGTTTAATAGTATGGCTGTTACACAGGTACTGTCCAGAAGTTAAAATATAATCTCTTGTTCAAGCAAGACTCCAAAGAATAGAAATATTCCCTAGAAAGGACACAGTGCCTTAAAAGGTGCCTTGATTTTCAGCAGTACCATACTGTTTAACCAGTAGTTTTTAAATTAATAAGGGTGGTATAATCTGAACAAATGTAGTAAGGATGAATACCTTTCAAACAGGTTAGATTGCTGTTAGAGTAAGTTAATGCTGGCAGTCTAATAGGGAGAAGGGAACACTGCTTCTTTTTTTTTCTCCTTTACAAGTTCCTGATTTACTTACATGTCAGTCAACTGCTGTTTTATTAAAAACGCAGTTTTAAACTCCAACTTTTGAATATGTTTCAACAAACATTCCCCAGAATGGGAGTGGTGGTAGACAGTGTTTCTGCAAATGGAAGTGTGAGAATGTTACATAACAAATTAAAGCAAGAGCTAAATGCTCTGGGGATGCAGCAGATAAATGAAAGTAGCTGAAGCAAAAACTCTCTCTCTCTGCCACAAAGGCAAGCGGAAATACTGTAGAGGAATTAAATATTGGTAAATCAGAGAATCTTTATCTGCCTTACTGCGTGTGGTTGGATAAGAAGGAAAAAAGTTACTATATTGTGCTAAATGAATTAAAAGAACATTGCTGTCACAGAAAAAATTCAACCTTTTAGAGATACCCATTTCATGTTAGAAACTGACAAGATGGAGAGATTTTGAAGCTTTTATAACATATCTGAGGCTTAAGAATAAAACATTCAATTGCAGAGAGTTTGTAGAATGTGTAAGCCAAAAGCAAACACCCAAAACTAAAGTACTCTTTGAAGACTCTCATCTAAAGTTAGAAAAAACTATCAAAATATGAGAAAATTGTCAGACCAGAACAAAGTCTGACTGCAAATGCTGAAGGAAAGACAAGATGATACTAATTAGACCAGGTTACCAAAGCACAACTTCTGAAAAATACATAGGCAAAAAAACTGAAGAGTACAGATTCCACAAATGAGAGTGATCTTGCAAGAGGCAGCATGAAAAACTGAACAAGGCATGGAAGAAAATGCAACCATAAATACTACCCAGCCTATTTGGATAGAGGTATCACATTTGTAAAAAATAAAAGCATTTTGGAAAAATGACAAGATGTACCAAAAGAAAGGTATAACAAATGGTATTGGTTAACGGCCAGCTGAAGATGAACCAGCAGTGTGCCCAGGTGGCCAACACGGCCAATAGCGTACTGGCTTGTATCAGAAACAGTGTGGCCAGCAGGACTAGGGAAGTGATCGTCCCCCTGTACTCGGTGCTGGTGAGGCCGCACCTTGAGTCCTGTATTCAGTTTTGGGCCCCTGACTACAAGAAAGACATTGAGCTGCTGGAGTGTGTCCAAAGAAGGGCAATGAAGCTGGTGAAGTATCTGGAGAACGAGTCTTATGAGGAACGGCTGAAGGAACTGGGGTTGTTTAGTCTGGAGAAGAGGAGGCTGAGAGGAGACTTTCTCACTCTCTACAACTACCTGGAAGGAAGCTGTAGCCAGGTGGGTGTTGGTCTCCCAGGTAACAAGAGATAGGACAGGAGAAAATGGCCTCAAGTTGCACCAGGGAAGGTTTAGATTGGATATGAGGAAAAATTTCTTCATTGAAAGGGTTGTCAAGCACTGGAACAGACTGCTCAGGGAAGTGGTTGAGCCACCATCCCTGGAGGTATTTCAAAAGATGTATAGATGCAGTGCTTAAGGACATGGTTTAGGGGTGGACAAGCAGTGCTAGGTTAGTGGTTGGACTTGATGATCTTAAGGGTCTTTTCCAACCAAAATGATTCTATGACTCTATAAGCTGCAAGATGCAATCATCTCATGCAGAGAAAGGCTACACCACAATTCTGAGCAGGGAAGATTCAGCAATGAACAATTATCTGTGGGAACTGTTCCAGATATTAGCAGAAGGTGGAAGGTTTCATTCAGCACAAATGAAAGCTTAATGTTAAGTAGATTTGAATACAGGTTCCTGATTTGATGTGCAATTACAGACAAGAATTTGAAGAGTAAATTTGGTCTTGCTGAGCACAGTCAATGGTCAAGTTTTTAAGGGGATGATTTCTGCTGTGCTGCAGTATATGAATAAGATTGAAGGTCATCCAAAATATTGAAAAGATAGTTTTGTAACTGTTACAAGAAATGGAATTGCTAAGCCAAGGCTTTACTTGTTTGTGGAGGGTGAAAAAACTACATATTTTTGAAAATCCAAATTTACACTATCAAGAAATAATGCCATTACATACTAATCTCTAAAAAAACAATCTTAGTTGCCAAACATTTTGTCTATGACAATGATAGATACTGGACCACAGGTTGATTGCTTTTATTGTAAATATTTTGCAAAAAAACCCCAAAAACCTATGTTCAAGCTATGCACAGTCCTGTGGAAAATGGTGCCATAAGAGCAAAACACACAAGAAAGTTCAAGTCATGCCTACTGATAAGGAAGAATCCCTTGCAACACACACTAACAATGGATGAAAAGATGTTTAACAGATCTCTGAGAATTATCTACCTAACTGTGTAACCTCAGTGTTAAACACTGCCCTGCAATTTTTATAAACATTGGGGGGAAATTATTATGTACAATAATCACATATAATACATTTTTGTTTCAAGAGTGGCATGAGTTATTCAGAGGAGCATAACAGAACTTCAACTTCTTTCATGGATACAGAGAAAAAAGAGCTCTAAGTCCTTGCAGGCTCAAGGGATTGACAAAAATAATGCAGAGACTAAAACTCATTAATAAAGTAAGAATACGAACACATAAAAGACCAGCTTAGAGACTAATTTGTTGGTATCTCTGTTGTATTATCTGTCTGCACATAGCTACTCTTTTGTGAGCAGAGGCAGACTCCTAGAACAAGTTCAACATAGTTACTCTTACTATCAGCTGCATTTAAGAGTGGAGAAACACGGACACCACCCCTGCTTTGCAAATGCTTTTTTTCATTCATTAGTTAACCTCTCATTTTAATAGACTATTCTTAGATACAAGTTTTGATCCAAAGTTCTCCTTCACTCCAGTCAATGAGCAAGAATTTCCTGAGCATTAATTCTAGACCTCAATCCATACACTCAAAAGCACATATTCATGAGAGGATGTGAAATGAGATTTTTTTTTTGTAAGTAAGTAAGAAGGCAAAATTAAAACCTGTCACTTCAGAAGCATTGTTATAATCTTTTTTGGGGTTATATTTAAATTGGCTTTTGTTTCATTAGCTTGTTTTAATTACCAAGCATTCTTAAACCAGCTTATCATACACAATCAGAATGACAAAACTTATAATTAAAAAATATGCAAGGGAAAAATCTTAAATACATTTTTGAAAGCACAAATTTGCAGCAGCAGAGAACAGATGGAAGGAAATCCCACCACTTAGGTGTCATGGATATAAAACCCCACAACCTGTGTAATAGGAATATGGCAAGAAGTTGTGAAATAGAAATAAGGCAGAGTAGACTTGAAATAATAATTTTAGAAAGGCAGGTCAATATTAGTATATTTCTATTTTGAAATATCCTCCTCCAACCAAATGTGAAGATGCTGTGTGATCTTTTAGCATTGCAGGTTCACTTGCACTTGATCATAAATGCTGAGGCAAGTTTAGGTTTTGGATCTGTCTTCAATGTACACATCTCTATAATTGAAGCCCAATTTTAATATACAACGCACATTATGCCTATATCAAGATTTTAAATTCTTTTGTAGCATTTGATAAAAATGTAATACTTTGGAAACTTACACAACACAATTATCTCCTATTCAAACACAACAGTTTCTTCTACAATCTAACGCCCACATTAAGTTGGTTATTACAAATCAAACTCCTATATACTACCCCTGTAAAAAAAACCTCTCAATTTTAGTCCCTAGAAGACTACTATACCTCTGCAAACAGTTGTACAGCAGAGGCTGTACAGTCTGAGCTTAGACCTTCTAGTTTGCAGTGTATCTGATCACTAGAAAGATGGGGAGGTGGTACAGAAGAAAGTACATAACTTAAATAAGATTAAAACTGTTTAAAAAGGAATGGGAAATTATTCTTAACAGATCATTTAAAACTTTTCTGAGACACATTAAGCAACTACTGAAGTGATTAAACGCTTGGAACAAGCCGTGCTTAGATGTTGCAAACATTCCTTCAATGCACTTTTTTTTAAGAAAAGCTTAAATGGATGTCCCCAAAACATGGATATACTTGATTCTGACTGAGACGCCTAAGCTTTATGTTCACCTGAAGCCCCTTTTAGCCCTGAGTTTCTTTCATTCCGTGAACATCTGAAAATCAGGTTTTCAGTAAAAGACCTGCAGACACATATACCAGGGAGATGTGACATTAAAAGCTTTGGATGTACAAATCAGGTGTATACTCTACCTGCTCCCACTACCAGTACCTTGGGCTCACAGCTACTGACACAGTGCAAGAGAGATCTGGAGCGGACGTTGAAGTTGAGGAAAGCCACCACGCAGCCCANGCATCGAGCTACTAGCGAGGCGGCAGTGGCTGCTCCCTGAGCCAGTTGCGTAAGGCGCGATCTGCTGCCTCACCCCACCCCCGGTGGCGGGAGCCCGGGAGGTTGGCTGCTGGGTAAGGCGGCGGCAGAGCGCAGGAAGCCTTCGTCCGGGATGGCCCTCGCCGCGGCGAGCAGCAGCAGAGCGAGGGCCTGGGCCCGAGTCCCGGGGAAAGTGGTGGGACACTCTGGGGAGCGCAGATGCCCTCGGCCGGGCTGTTCCCTCGTTACTTGAAGCAGTTCGGCCCCGGGAAGTCAGTAACCAACGCTGGTCCCTGGGGCTCGACTCCACGTTGCGGCATCGCGCAGGGCTCCACATCCAGGTACTGTCACCACAGGGGCCCAGGCCAGCATGCTGCCTATGCTCTCACACCACATGGGCCTCAGGAGCAGTTTTAGACCAAGCAGATGAGCGTTGCAACTGGCATAGGTCCAGGAAATGCCTTCAAGACTGCTTCAGTCCACCTAGAAANCTTGAAATAATAATTTTAGAAAGGCAGGTCAATATTAGTATATTTCTATTTTGAAATATCCTCCTCCAACCAAATGTGAAGATGCTGTGTGATCTTTTAGCATTGCAGGTTCACTTGCACTTGATCATAAATGCTGAGGCAAGTTTAGGTTTTGGATCTGTCTTCAATGTACACATCTCTATAATTGAAGCCCAATTTTAATATACAACGCACATTATGCCTATATCAAGATTTTAAATTCTTTTGTAGCATTTGATAAAAATGTAATACTTTGGAAACTTACACAACACAATTATCTCCTATTCAAACACAACAGTTTCTTCTACAATCTAACGCCCACATTAAGTTGGTTATTACAAATCAAACTCCTATATACTACCCCTGTAAAAAAAACCTCTCAATTTTAGTCCCTAGAAGACTACTATACCTCTGCAAACAGTTGTACAGCAGAGGCTGTACAGTCTGAGCTTAGACCTTCTAGTTTGCAGTGTATCTGATCACTAGAAAGATGGGGAGGTGGTACAGAAGAAAGTACATAACTTAAATAAGATTAAAACTGTTTAAAAAGGAATGGGAAATTATTCTTAACAGATCATTTAAAACTTTTCTGAGACACATTAAGCAACTACTGAAGTGATTAAACGCTTGGAACAAGCCGTGCTTAGATGTTGCAAACATTCCTTCAATGCACTTTTTTTTAAGAAAAGCTTAAATGGATGTCCCCAAAACATGGATATACTTGATTCTGACTGAGACGCCTAAGCTTTATGTTCACCTGAAGCCCCTTTTAGCCCTGAGTTTCTTTCATTCCGTGAACATCTGAAAATCAGGTTTTCAGTAAAAGACCTGCAGACACATATACCAGGGAGATGTGACATTAAAAGCTTTGGATGTACAAATCAGGTGTATACTCTACCTGCTCCCACTACCAGTACCTTGGGCTCACAGCTACTGACACAGTGCAAGAGAGATCTGGAGCGGACGTTGAAGTTGAGGAAAGCCACCACGCAGCCCAGCTTGGCCAGTCCAAACCATACATGGATGAAGTCTGGCTCATTGGTCATCAGCAAGGCCACCGTGTCACCCTTCTTCAGAGCCCCGTGGTGTAGGAAGACCTGTGCTATCCTGTTACTCCTCCTGTGCACATCCCAGTAGGTGTGCACCTTTCCTTCGTAGATGAGGAACGGCTTGTGAGGCTGCTTCTCAGCCAGCTTCACAAACTTGTCCAGGATGGTGACAATCCTCCCTTGCAGCCGGTACATCTCCACTCTCAGCCCATACATCAATACTTTCAGCAGGTATCTCAGGTCAGCCCAGAAGTAGGGGAAGAAGAATTTCTGGATGAGGTGCAAAGAGACAATCCCAACGGCAGTGCCAGCTACCCAGGAGGGCAGCACTGGGAGTGGGTAAAGGTCGTCCCAACCACTCATTTCCCTACAGCCAGGCGGCTTGACACGCGGAGTTGGGACGTGGTGAACAGTCAGGCAGGGTGCAAGGTCTGAGAAGAAAGCCGGTAAGAGCTGAAGCTTTTCTTGCCTTCTCCTCTTCCAGAGAGGTTGCGCTACCGCCCAGGGAAGCCCGCAGCAACTCTCGGTTAGGCTGCAGCAGGGCAGGAGGAGCCGAGCAGCCGACCGAGACCGCCAGCCACACACC